>OY744612.1:33357658-33385158 GCA_963556255.1 Allolobophora icterica | reverse complement strand
TCCACCCATCCCCTCCCATCGCCCTCCCTCCCTCGCTCCCTCCCTCACTCCCTCCCTCGCCCTTCTCCGTTGGCAGGCGGATATTTCTGGTCGGCATCTTCGGCGCTTGCCAGATATGCGCCATAATCGAGCGATGGCTGTTCCTCCTTTGAAGGCGACTTGTGTATATCTTCGACGCACTTGTCTTGGGCGCTAGGATCGGGCCATACGTGTGTGGCCCGACCCTCACGGGTGGCTGCCCGCAGCCCGGCCTCGACCATTAGCCCCTGGGTGACGGACATAAATTTGGCCGAGTACCGACCAATACTTGAGTCAACGCAAACAGCGGGGGAGGGATGTGGTGGATGCTCTTGGCGCGATAGGCCCAGCGGATGATCTATGCACCGCGTCTGGTTTTCTAGGAGGAGCATTGCCATCGCTGTCATCATCATCAACAGCAACATCAACATCACCATCATCATCATCGGCTTCTTCTTCTGCTGCTTCTTCTTCTTCGTCTTCTTCGTCATCGTCGTCGTCGTCATCATCATCATCATCATCATCATCATCATCATCATCATCATCATCATCATCATCATCATCATCATCATCATCATCATCATCATCATCATCATCGTCGTCGTCATCATCATCATCATCATCATCATCATCATCATCATCATCATCTGCTTCTGCTGCTGCTGCTGCTGCTGCTGATGATGATGATGATGATTCTTTCTTCTTCTTCTTCTTCTTCTTCTTCTTCTTCTTCTTCTTCTTCTTCTTCTTCTTCTTCTTCTTCTTCTTCTTCTTCTTCTTCTTCCTCTTCTTTGTCTTCTTTTTCTTAATCTCCTTCGTCATCTTCATCATCGTCATCATTGCCTGCCATGCTTCTTCTTATTCATCTTCTGCTTAGTCATCTTCACCGATTTCTTCGCCTTTCAATTCTTCCTCATCTCCTTCTTCGTCTTCATTTCATGAACTTATTCTTTCTGTAGTCCTTCTTCTTCTTCCTCCTCCTCCTCCCCTCCTCCTTCTCCTCCTCCTCATCATCATTTTCTTCTTCGTCTTCCTCTTCCCATTTTCGCCTTTTTCCTCCTTCTCCTCCTCCTCCTCGTCCTCTTCCTCTTCGTCTTCTTCCTCCTCCTCCTTATCTTCTTCTTTTTCTTCTGCTACTTTTTCTTCTTCCTAAGTTCCTCCTCCTCCTCCTCCTCCTCCTCCTCCTCCTCCTCCTCCTCATCTTCTTCTTTTTCCTCTGCAACTTCTTCTTCGCCTTCTTCCTCTCCTTCTGCGCCTCTCCTCCATGTCTTGCTCCTCGTTTTCGTCTTCTTCGCCAGAGGGACATAATAAGATTACGACGCCTTTCTGTGATTAAGTCCCTTCTCCGCTGACCAAATATTAATTCTGATTTCGTGCTAATTAATCGCATCATTCAATTATCCGACGTCTGTGTTACCATGACAACCTCGGGGTCACTTCCTACACCTGTTTTGTAATTGATAGGGCATTGTTCGTCGATCTCCCTCCCCCTGCGGGCGTTCGACCGCGCACAACGCTTGTTGACCCTCGCTGACCCGATATGACCCTGCATATGAAGCCAATTATATATCGAGTCCACGCATTTGATCTGCTGATCCCGACGTGTGATGAGGTGAGATGGGGTGGAATGGAACTGAGTCATGCTTTCTATTTAATTAGGCGCTCGGGTCGTTATGTGCCATAGGGTGACGGAAGAAGTAAATACATTTTGTAAACGGTGCAGTCTTCCCCCGCTCTCCCCTATTTCTTTCTTCCCATCGTTCCTCGCAGTCGACGCTGTCTCCCTGCTCAGCGTTGTACATCTGACACTGTTTCTCTGTCTTTCTTCACTGAACTTCGGCGATTTCGAGTCTTTTCTGACACATTGCGCAAGAATAATACCCTATCTGATATCAAATGCATTAGGTTATTAGCTAGCGTCCGACGGCCCGTCCGACCCTCTGTCCGTCTGTCTGTTTGTCTGTCCGTCTGTCTGTCGATCTGTCTATAGCTTTTGTCCCTTTCCCCATGTCCATTTGTTTACTGACGTGTGTATTTCTCATCTCTATCCTTATCTCTTTCTTTTTCTCTTACCTCTGTTGCTCTTTCTCTCCCCCACTTAGTCGCTCTCTGTCTATCTCTGTCTCTGTCTCTGTCTGTCTCTTCCGTCTGTGTGTCTGTCTCTGTCTGTCTCTTCCGTCTGTGTGTCTGTCTCTGTCTGTCTCTCTGTCTGTCTACCTGTCTCTGTCTGTCTGTCTGTCCCTCTCTGTCTCTCTGTCTCTCTCTCTAAATTCTGTCCTGTATGTCTGTCTATGTGTCTGTCTGTCTGTCTGGCTGTCTGTCTGTCTGTCTGTCTGTCTGTCTGTCTGTCTGTCTCTCTCTCTCTCTCTCTCTCTCTCTCTCTCTCTCTCTCTCTCTCTCTCTCTCTCTCTCTCTCTCTCTCTAAATTCTGTCCTGTATGTCTGTCTATGTGTCTGTCTCGGTGTCTGCATCTGCCTCTGTCTGACTCTGTTTCTTTCTATTACATTATGCTGTTGATGTTGTCTGATGTCTAAATCTGTTTCATCCCCCGTCGCATAATCGAGTACGTTTCGTTCTCTGCTCGTCGCGTGACCGGTTGCCGAATCCGAATGTCCAACGAAGGAGAGGACGAGGAGAAGAAGAAGAAGAAGAGGAAGAAGAACAAGAAGAACAAGAAGAAGAAGCGGACGGACGGACGGACTGATCGACCGACGGACCAGGCGAGCGGTCGAGGAATTACCATTTTGCCACACTCTGATTGCGAATGCATGGCCGTTAGCGTCCGTCCGTCCGTTCGTCCATCTCGGTCATCTGCCGGGATCCATATAGTTTAATTCATAGTCTGGTACTGCCATTGTTCCAGTGTTAATGGCTCGCATTATGCCCCGTGGCTAAGCCGATCTCCTAAGCCCAGCGGCCGAGTCACGGGCCACGGTGGCTTCCCGAGTCTTTGTGTCCGGGGCCGCGGCCCAGGCCACAGGCTGCCCTCTCCCGATCACCGCTAAGGCTCGCTGCTGGCCCGGGCGATGGCCTCCACCGCTCGGGCCAGCAGCGCCCGTCTGAATCAAGTCGGTGCAAATTGACGATCTGGTTGCGAAGACTGGTCAACATAACGGGCTACGGATAAATTTATAATTTTAACGCCTTCATCGGACGTCTTTGTGAGACGGGACGATCTGTTGCCGACGTCTGTGTTGCCGGCGTCTGAAGGCTCCGCTGGCCCCTTCTGCTTAAACCCGGTTATTCCGGGAAAGGACGTGCCCCCATCGACTAGATTTAGTTTTTCCATCTACTCGGGGTTTTTATTTGCATTAATAGTATTCACGACCTGATCGATGTCTAAGCCACTTCTACGTCTGCCAATTGTTCTCTGTCTCTGCCTTTGTCTCTGTCTGTATGTATGTATGTATGTCTGTCTGTCTGTCTGTCTGTCTTTGTCTGTCTGTCTGTCTGTCTCTGTCTGTCTGTCTCTGTCTGTCTGTCTGTGTGTCTGTCTCTGTCTGTGTGTCTGTCTGTGTGTCTGTGTGTGTGTGTGTCTGTGTGTGTGTGTGTGTGTGTGTGTGTGTGTCTGTCTGTCTGTCTGTCTGTCTGTCTGTCTGTCTGTCTGTCTGTCTGTCTGTCTGTCTCTCTCTCTCTCTCTCTCTCTCTCTCTCTCTCTCTCTCTCTCTCTCTCTCTCTCTCTCTCTCTCTCTCTCTCTCTCTCTCTCTCTCTCTCTCTCTGTGTGGATCTTGTCTTCACGCCTGTAATGTTGATCTTGCCTTATTCCCTGCCCTTGTTTCTTATTTTCTTTCCTGTCCTATATATCTTGCCTTCCTGTCTGCCCTTTCTTTATCACATTCTTGCTTGTCCTGTCTGTGTATTTTGCCTTCTTCTCTGTTCGTTGTATCTTGCCTTTCTGCCTGCCCTTTCTGTACTGTCTTCCTGCCTGCCTTTCTTTAACACATTCTTGCCTTCCCTGTATATTTTTGCCTTCCTCTGTCCATTGTACCTTGTCTTTCTGCTGCCTTGTGGAATGTCCCCCCAGTTCCTGAATGAATCCTAGCACGTGTCTCAGAGCTTACTCTTGTTCCCTTGGACAGTTGGACTTGCGATTAACGTCATTCCCTCTCGATCCAGCAGTGCACATATTCCTCTACCATCGTCATCGTCAGAACATTTCGTAAGAAACGCCCAGAAAGCTTCTGGGAATTTGGCCGCTTCTCATTTGTTGGCCGCTGGCCAGCCGTCTGGCGGCGCCCAATATGCCCATAATTCTTGGCCCAGCCTCTTCACAGCCGCATATTAATAATCATAATGATAATAATAATTCGGCGGCTGGCTGGCCTCTGCCGGGCGGACGACGGTCGGTGGGCAGTGTTTGGCAGAGCCAGCCGCCCAATGAATTCCCCGCCGAGACGGGAATTGGCCGTCATAATTCTCATCAGATATTCAGCTACAGCCTATGTCGTTGCGCCGAGTTATGAGCAGCGGCGCCTTTCATAATTTGATTGGCAGTTTGGCTGCGGCTCAGCTGCCTGCCTCGTTCTATCCAGTCTTAAATTATATAACATCTTTGCTGTAAGTAAGTAAGTAATTACAAGTAAGTAAGTAAGTAAGTAAGTAAGTAAGTAAGTAAGTAAGTAAGTAAGTAAGTAAGTAAGTAAGTAAGTAAGTAAGTAGTCACACGTCGCTTTTCCATGGCGCCATTTCCTGCTCTCTTTGCGTGACTAAGTATAGCCTAGTGTGACGCCGAGTAGGAGCGATACGATCTAATGTAACATAATGTAATGTGATGTAACATATACTTTTGTGCAAATACAACTTCTATATCGCGTAATTGGTTATTTGATGGGAATTTATTCAAGTAAGACCTTTATATGCTTTCCAAGCGGACTTGGAAAACTGCAAATGTTAATTAACGGATTCCCTAGACTCCTTCATATATGTAGCTGAAAGATAAGGCCTATAAGTCGCCAGTGAGTTTTGTCGATATATTATGGATAATATGATGTAATCTATGTGGATTGGCAGGCTCTGTGGATATATGTAGGCTCTGTGGATAGGTAGGCTCTGTGGATAGGTAGGCTTTGTGGATAGGTAGGCTAGGTGCCATGGAAGGAAGGGTGATGGCGCTTATTCTTCTTCAATTGTCTGTTATACTGTGGATCACTCTCTTATTTTGCATTGTCTCCATAGCACTGTTCTTAAGTTTCCGGTCCTGTCCTTATCCTTTGTTAGCTGCTTGTCTTACTCCGCGCACTCCTGCAGTCAGAAAATTTAAATGGTAATAATGATTCATCTATGTAACAGTGCTTTATTGGCATGTAAAGTTCCGCTGCAGGATTCCGTGATTGGTCTTCTTTTGCTTACACCATACACCCCACTACACTTCAATACTGCTGGACAATCATTTACAGGTATAACTGATGATGCATTTGCCCCCTGGATTCTGCAAATATTTTTAAAAAATAAATAGTTTGATTATTTTTATGATTATTGCAACAGTCCCGACACGATTCTCAACGCAAAAAACACTTAATTATTTAGACAAGTCCTTGACCATTATTTATTTTTAAAGTTGTCACGTGTTCTGTGTTCATGAATAGCTTTTTCCATAAAAACACGTCATTTTGCTCCCCCTTAAACAAATTCACCCCCCCGAAAAATTTTGCTCCCATCGACTAGATTTAGTTTGACAATTCTTGACAAGGGGGGTGTTTAACACAAATTTACGTCAACAATGTCCTCAAGAAGCAACCATAGATTCCAATATCCTCAAAAAGCAACCATAGATTCGGAAAGTCTTTATGAGTGATCTATAACTTTTTTGTCTGTAATTTAAATTATCTTGTTCATTGTTCAAAGATTAATGAGAAGATGCACTGCATAATCTCTCAAATGCGAATAATTGCCTTGGGTTCTTTTCGAAAATCTAATTAATATTTCGAGTTTCTTTCTCGATGGAAAGATAATTTGCTTTGTTGGGCGGGGGGAAATCTGTTTTGACACAATTTTATTAGGGGGTCCTTGAGTGTTTGACAGTTGTTGACAAGGGAGAGGGAGGGGGTCAAAAACTGCCTAAAATTTGTTGACGTAATTAATGGACGACCCCTAGCCAAACACAATATACTTAAAATCAGTCCTTGTTATTCCACATATAGTAATTATTATTCAACCACGTCTTCTGGTTGTCTTCCTCTACCGAAGGTTAAAACTGTTCTTGGTGAACCAGCTTTCAGTTGTTGGATCAAGTGTTTGGAATTCTCTCTGCAAGTGTATCTGTTTGTCCTGCTCATTTCGTTCTCAACTTAAGACTCACCTTTCTCAAATTGCTTAACCACTTTATACGCTGTCTCTCTGTCTCAGCAGCCCGATCTCCCGGATGTTGATCTGATGTTAGATTGGTGCGGCGTCGGCTGCTATACTTTTGCATTGGATACTAATTAGTAATTAATGATTAATACGAGGCGATCGAGGTATAAATCAAGGCTGTGCCATGCGTGGAAGGCGTGACGAGGATATAGGATAGAATCAGGTATAACTTGAGGTAAAAAGCCTATACCACAGACTCCACAGTACCCACACTTGTCATATAAAAGGCCACATTCGAGCACTGTACAATAGTATACGTGGTAGTCCTACTAGACATGGAGTTGGAGCATTTCAAGTCCGAAGCGCACGCACACAACACGGCAGCAAGTGTCCATCAGAATGACGTTTCAATACATGTTGCCAATTTCCCGTGAAGCGCACGTGGGATTCGACTGACAGTTGCCAGATGTGGACGATTTATGAGAGCACACAGGCGTGAACCTCTCTCTACAAGACCCAACAGCAGCAGCAGCAGAGGCTAGGCTCCTCCGCCGCCGCCGCCGTCCGAAATAATTGAGCATCAACCGAACTGTCCCGACCAGAGAGAGGCGCTCGAAGGACAGTTTCATCCACAAGAAAGACGCACCTTTTTAGATCTCCTACAAATGACCATAATCCAACGTCACTCCCTAAAGGCGCTATACAAATATTCAGACACGAGCATAAATACATAAGCCTACATACGTAACATATACACATTATACATACTATACATATATATAAATACATACATACATACATACATACATACATACATACATACATACATACATACATACTTACATACATACATACATACATACATACATACATACATACATACATACATACATATATACATACATACATACATACATACATACATACATACATACATACATACATACATACATACATACATGCTGTGTCAACCAGATTATCGTCAATAAACGAATATATATATTATACACACGCATACGTACGTACATACAAACATACACATACATGCATACATACATGTACAAACATGCATACATGTATACAGACTTACATACATTCACGTAAACGTATAGCATGATGATGATGATGAGGATGACGATGACGACGACAACTACGACGATGATGACGATGATGACGATGATGATGATGATGATAATAATAACGATAATGATGATGATGATGATGAGTTCTCTGCCCAAAGGCAGGTCCATTGGCTTTATGCCACCCGGGGATGAGATGAGTAAGGTGGTTTTGCGTTGCCTTCCTCCAAGGTCGCTATAGGCAGTGGCTTGAGGTATAATTAGAACCTGCGACCCTCCGGTTATGCAATTCACAGAACATGCCGCTACACCACCGCGTCCCATCAGTTATATAGGCAAGTTGAAACCAGTCCATTTAGCCTATCCATAAAAACTAAAGGGAGAAGAAGGAAGCATGCACGAAATGCGGGAAGTTCATTTGCCCCACCAGATTATTACACCCTATATGCAAAGTATAATGTGCTTAAATCAGTCAATCCGATTTCAATCTAAATTTTATAAGGTGTTTTATGCAATGCGTGTCTTTGCACCTGACTTAGTATATAGCCTAAGCTTGCGTCAAATAAATTCCGTTCAAACGTAGGCCTATATACAATAAAAGTAGGCCTATGCCTCATGTGCTCATGAGCTGACAAATAATTCCCCATGACGCTACAGAAATATATAATACCTATAGATCAATCCGGTATACCTGCTCAGCCTTCAAAATGTTCTTTTGATGGCCCCATATAAAGCTTCTGTTTAGCACAATATAATCTAACGTTGTATGTATCACAGTACTTAATATAGCGCCTTTTATACCTAGTACTATAGGCATATATATCCAAAAATATTTCAGTTGAGCGTCTTTCACGTATGTTATCGATCTGATGTCCAGAAGTTGCATGCACAATACACAACAACACAATACAATTAACACAACACAATACAATACAAAACAACACAGTACAATTAACACAATACAATACAAAACAACGCAACACAATACACAACAACGCAATACAATACAAAACAACACAATACAATTAACACAATACAATACAAAACAACGCAACACAATACACAACAACGCAATACAATACAAAACAACACAATACAATACAAAACAACACAGTACAATTAACACAATACAATACAAAACAACGCAACACAATACACAACAACGCAATACAATACAAAACAACACAATACAATACAAAACAACACAGTACAATTAACACAATACAATACAAAACAACGCAACACAATACACAACAACGCAATACAATACAAAACAACACAATACAATACAAAACAACACAGTACAATTAACACAATACAATACAAAACAACGCAACACAATACACAACAACGCAATACAATACAAAACAACACAATACAATACAAAACAACACAGTACAATTAACACAATACAATACAAAACAACGCAACACAATACACAACAACGCAATACAATACAAAACAACACAATACAATACAAAACAACACAGTACAATTAACACAATACAATACAAAACAACGCAACACAATACACAACAACGCAATACAATACAAAACAACACAATACAATTAACACAATACAATACAAAACAACGCAACACAATACACAACAACGCAATACAATACAAAACAACACAATACAATACAAAACAACACAGTACAATTAACACAATACAATACAAAACAACGCAACACAATACACAACAACGCAATACAATACAAAACAACACAATACAATACAAAACAACACAGTACAATTAACACAATACAATACAAAACAACGCAACACAATACACAACAACGCAATACAATACAAAACAACACAATACAATTAACACAATACAATACAAAACAACGCAACACAATACACAACAACGCAATACAATACAAAACAACACAATACAATTAACACAATACAATACAAAACAACGCAATACAATACACAACAACACAATACAATTAACACAACACAATACAATACAAAACAACACAGTACAATTAACACAATACAATACAAAACAACGCAACACAATACACAACAACACAATACAATACGATCTTATAAGGCTATATATGTCGTTTATTTGAGCTTGTTCACAAGCTCACTGTCAATCTGTTGCATTAATTTATGCATATGCTTAACCGTTACGAACAGGAAGAAAGGAAAGGAAACAACTTTCCTCTGAACAGCATCTAGATATAAATAAATGCGCAATTTCGATTACCATCACAACTATAATTACATTACATTACGTAACATTACATTACGCTGAATATATAGGCGTATACAAATATACGACTCAATCTTACTGAGAGCATTCGTTGGCCTGATATATGGATATAATTATATTATCGATCTGCGGCATGAATATATATATATATATATATATATATATATATATATATGCTCAGTCTACGTATAACTGATATATATGTGTGTATATATATATATATATGCGTGTGTGAGTTCGTGTGTGCGTGAGTCGGTCGTTGGATTTCATTCGGGGTTTTTAGTGGTGGCTTCTTTTTCATTATCTTCGGCAATAAATATTCCTTTCCTGGTCCGATGGACGGGCGCTCATCGTTATTCTTAACGGCACGGCGCCTTTAATTTGTATTTGCATGTCCTGTTGTGCCATACACACGCATCTCACATATACATAGATATACATACATACATATACATACATACATACATAGATATACGCGTCGTCTTCTTCTTCTTCTTCGTACAAGCTATATGCGAACGGTCTGCAGCCGATACATCCATTTATTTTAATTAAATCTGCCGCCTAATGTAACCCATTTGGCATTTTGCGGATGCACCGGGTTTTCCTGTTAGATGGCGCCAGTAAATATACATATATATAATATTATGTGTATATATATATCGTCAATATATTTTCTATATATATATATATATATATGGATATATATATATATATCGTACGTTTAGACGGTTTGCATTGGGGTGAATAGACTGTCATAGCCAGGCGTTTTCGTTCTATGAAGGCGCGTGTGGGTCTGTGCGCTGGTGTGGGGTATACAGATGGGGCGCTCTGTCCGCGGAGGAGGATGAAGAGAAAGAGGAGGAAGACGAAGAGGAGGAAGGGAAAGGAAGGAAGGAAGAAAGGCTAATCGTGCCTTGGGCCCCTTCGGCTAATCATGTCCAGCAACATAGATGCTGACCTTTGTCGATGGCTGAAAACGAAGAAAATTAAACGGCGACAGAGAGGGGGTGAGCTCGGGTGGGTGGGAAGAGGTGGGAAGGGGCCGGCCGCGGGTGTATAGGGGTGGGGATCGAACCTCGTTGATTCGCTACACTACGACTGTATGGGCAGACAGGAGACGTCCATCGAGACAGACAAAGGGGCAGACGGACGAAGATGAAGATGCTTCCAGAGACGTCTAATGGGTAGACGGAGAAGAGCAGTTCGTGAGAGGATAACCCCGAGAGGCAGCCGTGGGTATGAAACGAAGCCCAGCGTATAGATACTAGTCGGATGGACAAAAGCAATAAATCGGACATATGGACGCACAGAGAAACGCACAAAACATGCAACAGACGCACAAACAGAGAGAGAGACACACACAGACAAACAAGCACAGACCCACACACAGACTCACACACAGATACTCACACACAGATAGACAAGCACACAGGCAGACAGAGAAGCAGGCAAGGGGCGACACGCATGCAGACAGGATTTGCTGGAGGCAGGTATAGAGACAGATAAATAAGCAGACAACAGTGATAGAAAATCTGACGAAGAATTCAGATAAACAGACAAACCGAAAGAAAGACAGAGACAGCAGATAAATGGAGGAGACAGAGGGGCAAACGGACTAAGATTGGCAGACACAAAAGACCCAAGAAACAGACACGTGAACAAGACGTATACATATACCAAGGCAAACATGCCAACATAAAATGTAGACTGACAGAAAGACAAAGCAAAGAACAGACCCAACAGAAGATCAGACAAGGTATACAGGGACAGACAAGACCGTACAAGACAAAGACTTATAGGGACCTACCTATATCAATGGACAAAGAGACAACAGAAACAGACAAAAACAAACGGAACAGACAAGAAAATCAAACAGTGTATATAATATAGAAACAAAGAGACACGACACACCAAGACAAAGACATACCAACACACAGACAAAGAAGCAAAACAGGCAACAATGCATGACACAAACAAAACAGACAAGAAGACCAGAAAGCCCAATTTATAAGACGAACTAACAAGCTGGAGACAAAACGGACAGAGAGAGAGAGAGAGACGGAAAGTCGAGACGGACGTTAGATGTCGCAGCAGAGTCTGGAGAGGGAGACTTAATGAAGAGAACGAGAAGCGGCCGCAGCAGTGGACAGAGACCGCGAGGAGGGACCGACGATGATCAAGTTGGCCTCGTCCTCTGCAGCGGCGGCGGTGGCCTCGGTCTAGGCCTCGCCGGTTGAGGGACGGACGTAGTCTTGTCACAGCTGAGATGATTGAATTTTCTTTGGCGATTTCAAGTGACTCCTTAATTGCCCCGCTCCCTGGCAGGTTACAAAACAGTGTACCAGATGATGACATTTGCAACTGTCCAGCGAATTCATTCAAAGCAATTGCCGCAGAATTCGTCTTGACAATTCCACGACCCATTATATATACATAGGATGTGTCCGTCGATCAGCATATATCCACAGAGACATATATACGCACACATCTCTCTCTCTCTCTCTCTCTCTCTCTCTCTCTCTCTCTCTCTCTCTCTCTCTCTCTCTCTCTCTCTCTCTCTCTCTCTCTGTCGCTGTGTCTCCCCCTCACTGTCTCTCTCCCTCGCTCTCCCTCTCTCGCTTCAAGTGGCAGCGCAGTTAAAAAAATAATCCAATGGAGACCCAAGTCCAAATCGGAAAGATCAGAGAAGGCTGCGGTCAGTATATGTGAAGTTGAAAATATTTTGATTTTTACATTTTTAAACGTATTGTCCTGAAATCGTTTCTTCACATGATGTTTTACAGGTTTCCAAGATACACGTTTTCTAGCTCCAACATGTGCGAAACAGGAGCAAAACAGGCAAAATGTACCCAGTCAATACTTAAAAACAGGCAGATGCATAAAGTCATTATTTAGAAACAGGTAAATAACATTCAGTCATTATTTAAACACGGTAATTGCATTCAGTCATTATTTAAAAACAGGTCAGTGCATTTTCAGTCATTATTTAAAACCATGCATGTAAGCGCATCTGCACGGTTAGAAATATAGGTTTTCCTACAGTGGTTTTTCTGTAAAAATATACAGAAAAAGGCTGTAAATGACAGATACAGAATCTTTTCTGTAAACTGCCGTCAACGGCGCGGTGTTACTCCAATCAGTCTCCACGCTAAAATCTCGTGACTTAAACCTTGCTCCTCATTGGTCACGTTTCGGGCGCCGTATGCACAAACATTTTGTAGCGCTAGTCTAGCATGCAATATAGCGACTATAAAGTGCAAAATTAATTAATAAAAAGTAATTGAATATTCTGTAATATTTATTATCCAATGTTCTTTACAAATGAAAATAAATGTGAAAAATTACTATAACAAGTTCAAAACTGTCCGAAGAACAGCATTACTTAGAGACGAACGAGGATGTGTGGTCGTTGGTGAATTCGCGGCGTATTTTGACAATGGCCACTGTATGGTCATAAGATGTTTTACCAAGACATTCACCGCAAATGCAAATTTCCAAACTAACACACGCATTGAGACAAAAAAGCCCACATATTATTATAATCAGAATTAAACATATGGACAACTGAAAGGGTATTCAGCTCGTTGACGCACATTATCGAGTTTTAATACCACTCAAACGAGTGACTTCTGTGGCCTATGGGTTTATCATTCGATTTTATGACATGTGTTGGCCGAGTTCCGGGTTCGATAACCAACCTAGAATTTCTCTGGTAAAATAAAACTTTTAGCATTAATAAGCTGGCTGACATTTAATCAATCAATCAATCAATATTCGTCAACCATTTGTGTATAATTGTGCATTTAAACTGTCATTCAGATTTTTTCACTTATTGTGATTTGTTTTGTTAATAATATTTAATATTTAGGGAGTGCTCTCATAGGCGTAATTTTTGGGGGTTTCGAGGGGTACCCGTACCACCACTTTTTGGACTGGGGGTACCGTACCCCCACTTTAAAAATGCCAATCAATATTTTATTATTGGGCCTTCCCAGAGATCAGTCTCTGCCTTGCTTCGTGTACGTAAGAAACTGGTACCCCCACTTTTTAGACCAAAGTTACGCCCTTAGTGTTCTATAGTGTATTCGTTACCATGCTGGGCTGTCAATCGAGAGGTCAGAGTTGGAACTCCTCGCCAGAAAAGAAATTTGGTTTGAGATTTCTGCTCCACCTGCACCCGTTAGCCAACTCAGCTAGAACGAGTAAATTTACCATACAATGTAGGTGGGAAGACAAGATAGCCAGGGTGAGGACTGGCCACCCACCCTCATATGCTGAGGCTAAGAAAATGAAGTCGTTAACACTACATACCAATGGCTGTCCCAGGGGTAGCTTAAGAGACTGCTCTACTTCTAATACTTAATGATGCATCAGTAATCAATAATGGCTCTTTTGGTGAAGTGCTCACATTTCTGCAATAAATTATAACGTTAAATACAGATGTTGTAGAAAACAGATCAGCAGACGAAGAGATTTTCAGTTATGCAATTCAGACAACACTCATCTCTGCACTGAATATGGTTACATGACAAAGAACAAAAAACACACGTATTTCACGGAAAAGCATTAAATTACAACATGAAAATACTGAATGTTGAATTCTAACATTTTACATTTTCAAAAACAATCCATATTAATTAGCAGGAATCCACATAACAAAACAGCGTCTATTCACAAAAATGCACATATAAAGTCAACATTATAGCAAATCAATTAGTGATTTGTAAAAAACACTCGGGACTTGAGACCGAACCAAATTTGTCAGTATTCACGGGTCTATCAGTATTCAAGTCTTTACTGGCGAGTACCTGCACCAAGAAGCTTCAACAAAAGCAGAGCTCATGAAGATACTCCGCTCCAAAGACAAAAAACCATGAACAGTTATTCCACTGTTTATATTATTTTCAACAGTTTTAAACACAAATAGCTATTTTGTCAGCTTTTGCTTGTTGTTTATTCAAAGTGGCTTCGGATTGTGTCAGTCTCTTCTGTTGCTGTAGTTTCGATTAACATGTAATTTTAATTATGAACAATTGGTAAATAATTAAGAATGAAATGACTGCACACTGAATTCGAATCGACATCTGCAAACAACAACTGTGCATTACTTCAGCAGCACTCCATATAACATGATAAGGAGTATCTCCAGAAATATTAATATATAAAGAAGAGTGTCACCACAAATATTAATGATTCTGACAAGTTCTCAAGCCCCGTAACACAAAACATGCCGTTACAAGGGTGTCTAATATCAGCCTAATATATAGTTAACATTCAAGTAAAACAACTATGATGGTAAAAATAACATAAAAATTTAGTTCTATCTATTACAAGAAGAATAAAGCCATCCCTTGGCCAGCTGCATCACTGGCTAAGTGTCATGTCCTCAATCACTGGAAATGTATGGAGTAGGCCTTTTTGGGCAGCGGTCGTAAACTGTCTCTTACTGAACTCATTTCTGATGATTTAACATCAGGCATCCACTCCAAGAAATCATAAAAGAAATGGAGCTTAGTCCAAGTTCAAAAACACCATAGAAATTCAACTCCTTCTACAAAAACAACAGTTCGAGATGCATCGTAATCTCTAAATTTCTAAAGCTTATTCACGAACACTGTGTTGTATCAGAGGGGTTGTCCTGAGATTGATGTCCAGTGGAGGTTCAAGTCCAGTTTGCACAAAGACCAGAGACAGGAAGCAGAGCAGCTACCACTGCGGGTTTCGCTGAGGATGAGTAAGCTTGGAAGGCGGAGTATCGGATGGATTTGGATAGGAATTCTTGAAGAGGCGAGACCTATGATGCATTTTCAGTTTGGTGAAATACTGCAAGTCCATTTGAAGCAGCAATGTCAATCCTCATTTTTCGTTGACAGGCAAGTGTCCACAGATCCTTCCTGTGAAACAAAATCAATGTTTTAAGTACATGGTTAAAGTTTCAGACTTGTGATAATAGGATTGCGAGTTAGAACTTTACATTCCGAGATAACTTTTTATCACGTTAAAGACTTGGAAGACTTCACCTCTAATGAGACATCAACAGTCGTGTTCCAGCAGTGCAGATGTTTGCATCCCTTGGTGTTGTCATTATTATTATTATTATTATTATTATTATTATTATTATTATTATTATTATTATTATTATTATTATTAATTATTATTATTATTATTATTATTTTATGCCCTGAGGTACTTCGTTCCCTCAGGGTCTTAGAGATTAAATTAGTTGTTTTTTCCGGAACGGTTAACCCTCGTCCAAGTCCTGCTGGGCTGATACCATTGAGCCGCTAAAGGCCACCGCGTTAAATCGTTGAATGGTGACAGAAATTATTATTATTATTATTATTATTATTATTATTATTATTATTATTATTATTATTATTATTAAATAGTAACATCTATAGTGCCAGTGTCTAATATGCAAGGCATCAACCGATGGCACACCAAAGCCAACTGTAATCTGGTCAGCATTCAGAAGGTCAGTCTGTTGAAACAGACAGACAGCTTATGCCGGATAAGCAATCCAGAACAGATAAGTTTCAAGTTGAGCATGACTGACAAAGGCAACTGAGCAGATTGAGCACCTACAATGATGGAATTCCAAAATTTAGGTCCATCACCCAAAAACCCTCGTTCGGTCAGCAGAATTTTAACTTCAGGTATTACAAAAGATAGGCATTCAGATAAACCTGTTCCATAGGCATGACACTGAAAAACAAGAACTGTCATAATTAAATACACAGTTGTTCGAAGTCTAGCACTTTCTTGGATCCAGTTTCAAATCACATATAGGCACAATACAGATAACTATTGAGAATTATCAACTGATTTGAAAAATCTATGTAGCCAGCACCACAGATATAAATCTACTTCCACTTGGGTTAAACAATTTTACAGAAAAGTCTAGCATAAACGAAATCAAGGATGACCATACAATGAACTTTTATAGCATGGCAAAACAACACAAGAAGAGTGTTACATTTGCCAAAAATAATAACATACATTAATACACTGTCAAATGACATGAGCCTTTAAAAGATGGACTATGTAACTGGACAAGTCCTAAGAAAGTTGATGGTCAAAATTCAAACAAACCTCATATTGACAGAAACGGTGGAGTACACCTTCGAATGACAGTCGTAGTTTCACGGACTTCAGGGTAACAGATGGAATACTTTTAGGCACTTACAAGTCACCTTGCACTTTTTGGCTGCAAAATTATACATGGAATATGTCAACATAAAATGCTATAAAACAGTTACACATGGCCCTTCCAAAATTAAAATTAATGCATTAGATTCTAAATTGGCCAGGGCTTGATCAGCAGTCCACAAACATATTAAAAATGTATATTGTTATTATGAATTTTTATGGCATCAGTGTGTAATGCACAAGGCTTTGTCCGATATGGCACCAACACGAAGCCACAATTCTTTTTAAGTCCAGCAGGCCTAAAGCAAAAATATTAAGACAAAGCAGTGGCATTGTATTGAACGCTACAAGTAGTTGATTGCTACTTGCTATTTACTAATGTAATGGAACTAATAATGAATTTTTACGCTACAGCGGCTGGATCTTTGGCAAAGAGCTCATTGGGATGTGGAAAGGCCAGATGAGGATTTTGTTCTTTACATGCTAATATTCTAATAGTTTTGGTTCTTTTCTCAGTCTGGAATTTTGTATTTATTCAGGAAGTTCTGGAATGACTGACGTTGGATACTGTACATCAATGGAATTGTAGTTTATGCTGCAGTTGATTCAAAGGTGAAATTCCAATTTGATTATATTACTTGCAAATTTATGCTTGTCTTTACCCATTTATGAGCATACCTTTTGAAATCTGTACTCCTTTACAGGATGATTACAATTGATGTGAATATGGTCCCAAAACTATATGGGGAAAGGATATTATTCTCCCTCAGTCCACCTATGCTGAAAAGGGAGCTTATGACTCTCTACACATCTTTGCAGAAATTTGTAAAAATGGCCAAACTGGAATGCTGTTGCCATCACAACTACAGCTGTGAATTGTGACTTTATTGTGACTTGCAGTAAATGTTGTTACTGTAAGTAGATATGAAGCAGGATTGTATACCTATTGTTTAATTTTATTCTTTTTGCATGTGCAAGTCTTTCTAAAGTTGACTCAGTCATTACACTACTTAGCTTTGCTCATGCGCTGAATGAAGCTTACCTGCTTTTTCTGGTTTGGTCTGTTTCTGTTTGGTGTGTGGCACTGTGTGCTACCTATTTCGGTAAACGTTTATGGTGGGTCAGTGGTATCCGTGCACAAGGTAAACTTCATGACCTCCCCAGAATTGCATAGAAATAGAGCGCTACTTCTGTTCAAATAAGTTAGTAATGGTGTTATGAACACAATTTAAGGTGAAGAAATTACCTTTTATTAGAACATATACATGATATTTGAAAGGTTAAAAATGAACTGTCAAATGAACACAATATTTACAAACATCAGAAATTCAACTGTTATTGAATTAAATTAAAGAGTACTTGTTCGAAATAGAAATTAGAAACTTTGAAAACCGGTTCCCAGGTCGAAAGGGGCAGATTTCCACGTAAATTCCTGAAGATGTACAGTTGTACACTGTTCCGAATTGTCTCTTGAGCTTTTGTTTTGCATGCATCCATACCTATGTTTTTATGCTATACTAAGCACTTTATTATTTGAGCAGAAACAGCACTCTATTTATATGCAATTCTGGGGAGGCCATGATGTTTACCTTGTGCACGGATACCAACAACCCACCGTAAACCGTTACCCCATTTCTTATCTTTCACTATATCAGAGTTGTTGAGATTTAAGTTTTTTGATTTTATTAAGAAATCCAGTTAATTGAACTTTGACTTTTGTAGTTGTCAGATCTTTCTGTGGTATCAATCATCGGTAACGAATAAAGGTGGCAAGTCGTCATGGGCAGCAAATCCACAACATTCATCCAGAGATTCTCTCACATCAATCCTCGCGAGATCTGAATTTGAACTGCAAGTATTATTATTATTATTATTATGCATTTATTAAGCACCACTATCTAATGACTTAGCATCAATGGAGGACCTTGATGCTGAGCAATTGTGAGTGAAGGACTTGCTCAAGGTCCCTACGCTGTCTCAGGTAGATTTAAACTGCAATTATTATTATTATGCATTTATTAAGCACCACTATCGAATGACCTAGCATCAATGGAAGACCTTGATGCTGAGCAATTGTGAGTGAAGGACTTGCTCAAGGTCCCTACACAGTACCATGGCTGTCTCAGGTAGATTTAAACTGCAATTATTATTGTTATGCATTTATTAAACACCACTATTCTAATGACCTAGCATCAATGGAAGATGCTGAGCAATTGTTTGTGAAGGACTTGCTCAAGGTCTCTGAGGGTAGATTTAAACTGCAATTATTATTATTATTATTATTATTTTTATTTTTATTATTATTATTATGCATTTATAAAGTGCCGCTGAGCAATTGTGAATGAAGGACTTGCACATACACAGTTGCTGTCTCAGGTAGATTTAAACTGCAACTATTATTATTATTATTATTATTTATTATTATTATTATTATTATTATTATTATTATTATTATTATTATTATTATTATTATTATTATTATACATTCATAAAGTGCCCTAGCATCAATGGAAGTAGCTGTCTCAGGTAGATTTAAACTGCAATTGTTATTTTTATTACTCATTTATTAAGCACCACTATCTAATGATCCACCATTGATGGATGAAGCTGAGCAATTGTGAGTGAAGGACTTGCTCAAGGTCCCTGCACAGTAGCTGTCTCAGGTAGGTTTAAACTGCAATTATTATTATGCATTTATTAAGCACCACTATGTAATGACCAAGAATCAATGGCCCGGAGCAATTGCAAGTTAGAAACTTGCTCAAGGTCCCTATACACAGTTACTGTCTCAGGATAGATTTAAACTGCAATTATTATTATTATTATTATTTATTATTATTATTATTTATTATTATTATTATTATTATTATTATTATTATTATTATTATACATTCATAAAGTGCCCTAGCATCAATGGAAGTAGCTGTCTCAGGCAGATTTAAACTGCAATTGTTATTTTTATTATGCGTTTATTAAGCACCACTATCTAATGACCGAGCATCAATCGATGGCACTGTGCAATTGTGAGTGAAGGACTTGCTCAAGGTCCTTACACAGTAACTGTTTCAGAGGAGGCTTGACCCCGTACTTTCATTGTTGCAAAAGAAATACTTAGCCATTCAGCTACCACTGTATCTAAAAAGTGGGTCATTCTGTGTAACTCTATTATAATTTCCATGTACAGTTTTTTAGGAATTATAATATTGTGAGTTTCTATGATCAGTGCACTGTAAGACAAGTGTAATGTCAACATTAGACACCTCATGTGGTTCAATAGACAGTGTAATGACAGGCAGATGTAGTGTGTCAATACGACACTGCATCTACCTGTTCAGTAGACTCTGTCCCTTGAACTACATGAGTTGTCAACTTGTCATGTGTAGCAATATATCTTTTTAATAATGTTTTTTAGATAACCTGATGTTCAGTGACAGGTAACACTGTTATCTCATGCACTTGTGAGATGTTTGCTTTAATTTTGCTTACCTTTCTTGTAATTTCTAAAACGAATTTTCTCAGTCTTCAGTTTTGTCTCAGTCTTGACAAATTACGAATTTTCTCAGTCTTCAGTTTTTTCTCAGTCTTGACAATTGTGTATTGCTTTAGGAACTTTGACAGACACAGGCATCCGATTCTATCCGTGTGTAATGGTGGGTGTCAACATTAACAGTCCATCAATCGAAGGTAAAAAAATCAAATTTGTTTGCGTTGCTTTCAAAGTCATGCTTGATTGCTTGTCTTGATTCAAGTATGACCATACCTTTTGAAATCTGTCAATAGTTCTTTAGACGCTGATGCTTCTATCAGCTCCACCAACTTTCTGTTCATGAGGACCTCATTAATCATTTCGCTCGATCCTGTGCAGCGCTGGGCTTTCTCCATGATTGGCCCATCCACATGGAATGGGCTTCCTCTGGATTTGCAGCTCCTCCCCAGGTTGCTTTCCTCCCCATTGTATCAGTTACTCAAGTCTATTCTCTTCCGCCTGGCCTGGGTTGGGAGCACCTCTAGTAGAGACCTTGAAGGAGCGCTATATAAATTCTGATTGATTGATTGGTTGAAAATAGAACTAATGACCATTTTCAGCATCTTACAAAACACAGTTGATTACAGTTGCTCTCACACATTTTTATTTTTCCTTCAAGGCAATTTACTCAGGAGCATGTCTGTTATTGATTTAAAATTACGATTTTAATATGACTAGTTACAGTAAGAAGAAGGGAATTCCCTGGGGCAGATATGGGTATGATGTGTTAGCAGCTTCATTTTCTTAGCCTCGGCATTTGACAGTGGGTGGCCAAAATCCTTTTTCTCGTCACCTAATCTTCCCACCACCAGCTCGCTAATCCCAAGGTATCGCACACTGCCAGTAAACGTTATAATTGTGTCATTACACTTATAAATAAGTTTTTTTAAATTAATTCTGCTAATTGAACTTTTACTTTTGTTGTCAGGTCTTTCTGTGGAATCAATCGGCGAAAAGGACCATGGTGGCAAGACATCATGGAAAGAAAATCAACGTTCTTCCAAAGAGTCTATCTCACAAATGCTCTTGAGAGATTTCACCAAACTTGTATTATAGTGTGGAATTGATAACATTTTGGGGGGCTGAGAATGGGAACGAAGACTACACCCAGCAGGTTTTACTGATTGTGGAGCCGTCCACCAGCATGTCTGTCTTAGGTTATTGTCTCTATGCACTGCTATTGTATCGCTTGTTAGTCGTCATTGTTATATCTTTTATATCAACTTTGTCATACCGCTATGGGTAATAAAGAGTGAAATTATGATCATTGTTATTTTGCATGGTGAACGAAATGACCTTTTTCTATGTTTTGCTGTATGTTATTCTTTTTTTCTTAATGGATCATTGCGATATAGACATGGTCTGAGATTATGAACGTGCAATAGATATTGAATTATGACTTTTGTTATTTCATGTGTGTGGGTGCTCGATGGTGTAGTGGTTAGTGTGTTGGACTATCAAACTAGAGGTCAGGGTTAAGATCCAGGAGCCAGGGCAGAAATTTGGTTCGAGAAGATTTCTGCTCAACCTGCACCCATAGTCAACTCTGCTATAACGAGTAACTGTCGGTGGGAAGATTAGTCGGCGAGAGAGGAGTGGCCATCCGCCTTCTTATGCCGACGCGAAGAAAATAAAGTTGCTAACATTTCATTCCTCTGGCTGCCTTTGGGCTAGCTTGAGGGACCGCTCTTCATGTGTGAAACAAGAGTTCAATGTTCAGCCAAATATAATCTTGTTTTTTTAATTGATTATGACCGTAAAAGATTGTATGCATGTAATAAAAATGACAGAACCTAACCACAGCAGCCCCTATATGTACAGAACAGTGGCTGGTCAGCCACAAAAAGCCCGTAATTACCTTGCAGACAACTTTTTAAATGACAGTTTTACCGCGATTGTACTGTAAATTTACAGAAAAGCTGTATATTTTCAGGCTAGTTATAACAGAAATTACATCCAATAGCCGTAATATACAGAAAAAGTCAATAGTTATTTAACAGAAGTTCTGTAAAATTTACAGAATAGGTCAGTAGTAATTTTACAGAGATTCTGTAAATTTTACAGAAAAGGTATGTAAAGTTTTTACAGAAAATTTGTAAATTTTACAGAGAAAGTCTGTAAGATTTTTACAGAAAACTGTAGATTTTACAGAAAAAGTCGGTAAAGTTTTACAGAAAAAGTCGGTAAAGCTTTTACAGAAAATCTGTAAATTTTACAGAAAAGTCGGTAAAGTTTTACAGAAAAAGTCGGTAAAGCTTTTACAGAAAATCTGTAAATTTTACAGAAAAAGTCGGTAAAGTTTTTACAGAAAATCTGTAAATTTACGGTAAAAGTACTGGCAACACTGCTGCCAGTACTTTCTACTGTAAATTTACAGAAACCGTTTTTACAGTGTGGTCATTGTTTCAAACCAAGTAAGTGCATGCATTAAGTCATTAAAAGGCTGGTATATGCATTTAGTCATTATTTAAACCAGGTAAGCGTATTCAGTCATTATTTAAACAAGATAAATGTATTCATTCATTATTTAAAACCGGGTAAGTGCATTGAGCCATGATTAAAAAACTGGTAAATGCATTCAGTCATTATTTAAAACCACGTAAGCGCATTCGGTCATTATTCAAAACCACGAAAATGCATTAAGTCATTATGAGAAAACTGATCAATGCATTCAGTCATTATTTAAAAGCAGGAAAGTGCATGCAGTCAATATTCAGCGTAACAAAACTGATTTATAACGGCAGAATATCGACATCAGACAAGAGATGCGCCTGCAGCCCAATTAGTTGTCAGTGTTTCAGCAGAAGAAACGCAATTGAAGTGCTGCGTTTGAATCGCCGTGCTTTCGTTCACGTCCAATCCACTGCAGGCGCCACCGTCGTCGGTCAATTGCTGTGGCAACAATTGAATCAACGTTGATCAACGTTGTCATCATTCGACGCACTACAAACGCCGCTGCAGCCACAGTGCCAGCCGACAGACGCCGTCTAATCGAACTAAACCTATCGATTTTCTGCGGCAGGTGGTCCAACCCAAGACTATAGAGCAGCAGCTTTTGTTCAGAAATTCCTTAAGAAGATCTACAATAACCGTAGCCTTTCTGTTCGCTTAATAACTAGTACATCTGTCCGTCTTCAACGCTACATGCATGGAAGGCATTCTTTAATGGCGTCAGACCGATTCAAGATAGGCCCCTATCATTGTAGGCCTAGGCTAATTGTAATTAGAAAGGCCTCATTTAGGCCTTTATACGCCACAGCCTAAACGAAGTTAAATGCCATTAAGAACAGAAAATTTATCAGCATATTATAGTCCACTAGCTGATTCCCATCTGTATAATTGAGAGATGACACCAGGTTCAGAGGCAGAGCTCCTGCATGGACCGCGTTGCAACGAAGATTAGGAAGGACGGTCATGGCTGAAGAGATCTAGGTATCAATCATTACACAGAAAAACGTGTCTCGAATAATCTGTTTCACGCAGGATTTAAAGCTCGAACTGTGCTAAATTTTTGTCAAAAGCTGCAGGCAACTTTAAAAACGGGTAAATGCATTCAGTCATTATTTAAAAACTGGTAAATGCATTCAGTCATTATTTCAAAAGAGGTAAATACAATCAGTCATTATTTAAAAACAGGTAAATACATTCAGTCATTATTTAAAAGAGAGTAAATGCATCCAGTCATTATTTAAAACAGTCATTATTTCAAAACAGGCATACATGTATAATTGTAACGCAGTTAGTCATTATTTAACAGGCACATGTAATTGTAATGCATGAATTTTTTAAACAGGTAAATGCATTCAGATATTATATAAAACCGGGTAAAAGCATTCAGTAATTATATTATTTACAAACAGGTGAATTCTTCAGTTGTTATTTAAAAAAAGTTAAGAAGCTTACATTTATAGTCATTATTTTAAAACCAGGTAAATGCATTCATTCATTATTTGTTATGTCAGTCGGCATCGGAAATCGGAATAGATGGCAGTGTCTTTCACGCACTTGAAAATACAGTTGTTTGTATCAGTCGATCAGTCTTTCAGTCAGTCAGTCAGTCAGTCAGTCAGTCAGTCAGTCAGTCAGTCAGTCAGTCAGTCAGTCAGTCAGTCAGTCAGTCAGTCAGTCAGTCAGTCAGTCAGTCAGTCAGTCAGTCAGTCAGTCAATCAGTCAGTCAATCTGTCTGTCTGTCTGTCTGTCTGTCTGTCTGTCTGTCTGTCTGAGTCTGTGTGCCTGTCTGAGTCTGTCTGCCTGCCTATCTGTCCGTCTATCTGTGCTCAAGACGCCTGTCCCTTTCACTCAGTCTTTGAGACACTGTGAGGATAATGCAATATATTGGTCGAAAGTCACACTGAAATCGAGAGCCACACAACGCAGCAGAAGCGGTGTGTCTGTGTTTGCATCGGTGTCTTTGTCTGTGGGAGTGCTTGGATTTGTATCTGCGTGTCTGTCTGTTTGTGCCTGTGTGTGTTTTCCGTCGTAGAATGTTCTGCAAATTGATTCTTGCAGTTGGAGCTCATGTAGGACTCAGGAGAGCGACGCGGAGAGGTATAAATCCTCATCAATAAGCGCTTATGAATTCTGACAGCAGGCTCGGCAGCCGAAGACGGGACGATGAAGACATCCGACATCGAGTCCGTCCCTCGGGAGCAACGGGGGCCACTCCTTAATCACAGTTCACAGGGACACGCGGCGGGTCAAGCAGTGGCCTCAACAGCGACTAATAACCCCTCGCCCTTCCTTTCCGTCTATCCGATGATATACTCGATATTCCATAACTGGATGCTTGTGTTAATTGAAAGGAGTGTTCCGTTCTACGAGCGAGAGAGACAGAGACACGAGACCCGGTCAGAAGTCAGCCTTTGTGCCAGGCGCTTCGACGAGGGATATATTTGCCCAAGGGATCAGGGTTTTTATAATTATCGCGTTCAACCGGCGTGGGGTTGGACGGGAGGAGGTAACGGTTCGACCACACCTATCGGGCTGATGACCAGTTTTAATGTGGCTTCAACGTTCACTGTCTGGTACTAAAACATTAAAACATTTGAACTTACTAGGCAGAAAAATATGAACAAGGCGTTATTAGTATGACCAGTAAAATGTGTCTGGCGTGGTCTGCTCACCAGTATATGTAATGTGTCGTTATCAAGCGCCAGACAGTTAATGTCGTTGTGCGTGTCCACAGTGTCTGTTGACGGTAGACACTGTTTGTATGTATACAGGAGTGTGTGGATGGACTTGGCAAAGCAGGACATCTGCCGCTCGATCCTTTCCTCAAATACTTCTGGTTTACCAGTTATCGTCGGGGATACGAATTCCCGGTCCTCTCTCTCTCTCACTCACAGTTGGCGGATTATCGACAGGTTCTAGGTGGACGGCAAGGCGGGGTGGAACGGCTCCGGGTCTCAGAGGGGCGATTGCTTTCGGAAATTCTAGAACGGCCGTGATCTCGTCAACTTGTGGATTAAAATGATCGAAGACGCGGTTTCTGTGTTGACCTGCGGCAATTTCGGATGGAATTTCGGTCTTTCGCTGAGCGCATCTGCTGGTGTTTGCTCGGATGAAATTGTCGGCGCGCGATGCCATAAAGGTTTTCTGTCTCAGCAACCGATAGGAATTTCACAAGATTGCACGGAGATCTTGAGAGGGTGCGTGGAAGGAACGAAAGAAGCATCCGGAGGAAGGAAGAATCGAAGAAGAGCATGCAGGAAGGAAAGGAAGAATTGACGAAAGGAACAAGCGAGCAAAACGCAAGGAAAGAGCTGGGACATGATGCATGCAGAGCGAAAGAATAGAGGAAGATAATAGAATAGAATAGGAAAGGAAAAAGAAAAGAAGAAAAGAAGAAAAGAAGAAAAGGAAGAAAAGAGTATGTGAGTAAGGAAGAAAAGAGGAAAGAAAGAAATTAAGGAAACGAAATAAGTAATAGAAAGCCAGCAAGAAAATAGAAATGAACGGAGTTAACGAACTTTCGTCAACTTTCGTCAATGAAGGAAGGAAGAAAGTAAGAAAGGAAAGAGAATGGAACGATGAAGAAATGAAAGAAGGAAGGATGGAAGGGATAAACGAACGTAAGAAGAGAAAAGAAAATTAATATAGTAAGAAAGGAAGGAAAGAATGAATGAAGGAAATTAAGGCAGGCAGAAAGGAAGGAATGGAGAAAGGAAATAAGAACGACAGGAAGAACTGGAAAAAGAAAGGAGAGAAGAAGTAAGAAAGGAAGAAAACAAGTAAGCAAGTAAGAAAAGAAGGAAGGAAGAAAGAATAGACGAAAGCAAGGAAAGGAGTGGAGTGAAGAAAGAAAGGAAGCAAAAAAATGATTGCAGGGATAGAAGGCAAAGAAGAAAGGAAGGGAGGAAGAAAGCAAAGGAGAAAGCAAAGAAGAAAGGAAGGATGGAAGGATGGATGGATGGAAGGAAGGAAGGAAGGAAGGAAGGAAGGAAGGAAGGAAGGAAGGAAGGCAGGAAGGAAGGAAGGAAGGAAGGGATATGAAGAAGTGAAAGTAGAAGGTATGAAGCAAGCAAGAAGAAAAGACAGAAGGAAGAAGAGAAAAGAAGAAAGCAGAATGGACAGAAGCGAGACAGGAAGAGTGTGATTAATAGACGGACCAATGGAATGGGTGGATGGAATGGGTGGGAGGATCGTTGGAATAATCGGTCTGAGGTGGATGAGTAAGCATATGGATCGCATGGATGGCCGAGTGAGTAAATGAGTGAGCAGATGAGTAAATGGGTAAGTGCAAGGGTGAGTGAGTAGATGGGAGATGGGTAGGTAAATGCTTGGGTGAATCTGTGAGTGGATGAGTAAATGCGTGAGTAAATGAGTTGAATGCATGAGCGACTGGGTGAGTAAATGAGCAAAAATGAGTCAATGGGTGAGAGCTTGAGTGAGCAAGTAAATAAACGAATGGGTGGATGGGTCGGTGGATGGCCTGGATAGAACGGAGACAGCAGATGAATATGGATGAAAGGAATGGATGCATGGATGAACATATGGAAGAACAGATGGATGGACGGCTTCATTCCACCACCGGATCATTAGGCGTCCGGAATAAAGAATTGAAGGCAGACGGAGGCCGGAGCAGAGAGAATGTTTCGCATAAATGTAAATATTCTGTCATCATTTATCCGCAGCTGATAATCCGGGTCTCGGTCGCGTCCTATTCCCCGAAAGCCTTTTCTCTTTCAGGCCAGCATTGCTCTGAC
>OY744612.1:33130158-33352658 GCA_963556255.1 Allolobophora icterica | reverse complement strand
CCCTTAAATTAATGTGTCCCATTTTGTCATTAGTCTGAGTGACTTTTGTTGAGTTAAATTGTGGACTGCATTTTTAACTCAAAAGTTGTAATTCTTTATTCCTAATGAATTCTCACTCTTGCAATTATTATAATTTTTTCTTCTAGATTTCTTCAATTAGGTTAAATCTTTGTATATCTTATGGTCGTATCTAAGAACCATATAGTGTATGATTGGTATAAATACAATTAGCATTTCTATGACATTATTTTTTCAGATATTGAGAGTTTGAGACTAACTTTCAGTCTTGTATGTTTCACGTGTTTTATTCAATAAACGCACCATTTTAGCTAAATCAGAGAGGGGTATAATGTGAACAGTGCAGAGGTAATAAGAAATCAGGTTCAGACTACCCCTGGGGTTAATATGAAATCGATTTAAGATTACTGGGAGGTAACTGTAAAGGGAGGGGTAGCTTAAAGTCTTTACATCAGTACCGGTCCGCAAGTGATTGTATATCGGGCCACAGAATAATGATAACCGGAATCACAATTTTGATCGTATACGGTGATAAAATATTTAATTGTATACATTGCAAAACGTAAAAAGTAGAAGTAGCTTTGAACTTCGCTGCCCGTTCTACTGTCTACATTCTACTATGCCATTTCTCTGACGTCACTCAGCTTCAACCTCAAAGCTCGTTTGAGGTTGAAGTTAATTATTAAATCAACGCCTTACTATTGGAGGGCTAAGTTAGCCCATGTGTCATGGATGGTCACCAATCTAATCATAATAAAGCATAGTCCCCGTAAACTCATGCCTTAGAGCATCCCTATTACCTAACCAAGGGGATTGGTAATTCCTAAGCGACCTCGATTAGGTGAATGACTTGTTGGTTATCATGAAGCTTAATTGCAAATATCACCGCAACTGCAGGACACTTTGTTTCATCTCCCACTTGCGTTAGTTATCGAATCGACCCCTTACTATTGGAGGGCTGAGTTAGCCCATGTGTCATGGATGGTAACCAATTCAATAATAATAATAAATGGTCCAAACCTTCAAGGTTATTTAACTTACAGTGCTTGCCAGCGTCGCCATAACACCAGTGAAATTCAATGTAATTGGAAAGGAAAATTGGGCTATTAAGCGTTCGGAGGTTAATTTGCAGTGGTTCTAACACAGACTACACGTCTTCTGAACCATGCACTTAAAACTCTTGTTATATATTATATTATATAATGTCAGGCAATATAATGCGATTTAATGTAATATAATATGAAATATATATTTCATATTGCATTACATTAAATTGCATTATATTATAGGGCAGTAGAAGGAATTGTATACAACGTAACCATATGGGATGCGACCTATATATACGTCCGACTTCATGCAAACTAACCGGACTGTCATGCGATGTGTCATCTATACTCTAACTCACTGCGATGTAATCTCATGAATTTCATTTGCAACTGCTTAATTTCGCGCGCGCATGCAGGAAGGTTCGTATTCGTAAAGTTTCAAAGTGAGGAGGAAGAGCTTGTTCGAAAAATTTCTTGCGCCACCTTCTCAAGGAACTCACTCGAGCGCAACAATATCCGGTAAGTGACTGCGGTAAGACAATTAGGCCTAATATCACGGCAGCCTGCAGTGATAAACAATTTGAAAATGACAGGTCTCGAGTTGAGAACTATGTACATAAGCGACTCAGCACGCAGAAAGGACAGATACAGGAGGATAGTTCCAAATTTAAGTTCAGCAATGGAGAAGCTTCTTCAACAAGAACAGTTCTAGGTTCTGATATGACCAAGGAAAGATAATCAGAACACTTTGTTGAATGATGATAAATGTGGGAAATAAAATAAGGACTGATTTTAAGTATTGTGGTTGGCGAGCATTCAATATCTGATGAACTATATATACGAGACCTAATTTGAAACAAATCCTTTGCTGGACGGGAAGCCAACGCAAGGTTTAAGTACAGAGGGTTTACGTTCATATTTTGACGCATTAATTATGGCTCCAGCCATAGAGTTTTTCAGGTAAGCTGCCAATAGGTGCACTGCTGCCTCAGATGGTCGAAGGTGATCAGCAACAAAAAGAGATCTATATTTGATGTCCTTCGGTTTTTCTTTTTTGAAGAGGCTTTAGGTCTCCAGTGGCTTCCTCTGCCTCCCCTGTCCCTGCCTCTTCCCCTTCCCCTTCCTCTTCCCTTCCTCTGCCTCTTCCCTTCCTCTTCCTCTTCCCTTGCCTCTGGCTCTGCCTCCTTCTCTGCTTCTTCCTCTTCCTCTGCTTCCTACTCTGTCTCTGCATATTCCTCTGTCTTCCTCTGCATGCCTCTGTCTCTTCCTCTGCCTCTTCCTCTGCCTCCTCCTCTGCCCCTGCCTCTTCCTCTGCCTCTTCCTCTGCCTCTTCCTCTGCCTCTTCCTCTGCCTCTTCCTCTGCCTCTGCCTCTTCCTCTGCCTCTTCCTCTGCCTCTTCCTCTGCCTCTTCCTCTGCCTTCTCCTCTGCCCCTGCCTCTTCCTCTGTCTCTATATCTGCCTCCTCTTCCTGTGCCTCTTCCTCTGCCTCTTCCTCTCCTCTTCCCTCTGCATGCCTTTTCCTCTTCCTTATAGATCTAGCTATACGATACCTACAAAAGTGCATACATGCAGTTAAATATGCGCTCATCAAATCAATAGTGTCTGTTAATTATCAGATGCTGTCTTTATTACAAGACCGAACAGGTTACGCAGCCGTAACGACATTCGACCGACGCCTACGTTGTCCCCTCTTCCCCTCTCTACGCGGCGCTATATAAATATTCTCTGGCATCCATAGATATTCATTTCGGCGCAGATCGAATCGGCGACTTCGACGAGTTATCGGGCGAGGCTTTGCGTCGAACTCGTTATCAGATAGATGTTGAAATCATCCTCCGTGTCCTTCCTCCTCCTCATCCTGACCAATTCTCGTCTCCATCGAACCAGGACTCCGCTGCTACTGATGCTGTTGGCTAATTCCGAAGGTTTCGTTCAGCCGAGCGACGACCGGGGGCCAGTGGGAGTTCCGCTACGCCCATTTCGCCCTCTTTTCCCCAATCCTCTTAAGTCAGATTTCCCCGATGGCCGTCCGCGCCAGGCTCGCACAATCTAATCGCATTTATATAGCGCCTCGTAGGGTGATGCCTGCTAACAGCAGAGCACAGTTATGTCAGAAGGCTGACGCTTCGACATAAATTGTCTAGTATTAAATTACACGCTGTCATTTGGGGCCCAGAGGAAACGAGCCAATCAGCAACTGTTGTGGTCCTTCATCAGTCAAACGTCTGGATACGGATGAATGGCTTTTCTTACCAGATAATTTGTGTATGGGCGTCCTCTGGCCACACTACAACGTCAAGAGTCGCGGCTTCTGTAATGTCTTCTGAAAGCCCCTAATGCGATGTCATTATGTAGCGCCAAATAGGCAAATCTCTGTCCTCCATTATACAACAACATATCCCGGTTCAGGATCATAACCCGGGTGTAATGCCGTGTAATACAATCGAATATTTATATAGCTCCATTTCTAGAAGAACCGCAAATGGCGCTCAGACAACTGGCACGAAGATAACGAACTTTGTAACAAATAGAAGATGAAGAGAGGAGAAAAGGAAGAATGACAGGAACAAGAAGAAGAAAAAGGGCAAGAAGAAGAAGACGATGATGATGAAGAAGAAGAAGAAGAAGAAGAAGAAGAAGAAGAAGAAGAAGAAGAAAAAGAAGAAGAAGAAGAAGAGGATGATGATTATGATGATGATGATGATGATGATGATGATGATGATGATGATGATGATGATGATGATGATGATGATGATGATGATGATGATGATGATGATGATGATGATGGTGTTGTTGTTGTTGTTGTTGTTGTTGATGATGATGATGATGATGATGATGATGATGATGATGATGATGATGATGATGATGATGATGATGATGAAGAAGAATAACAAGGAGGATGAGGAGGAGGAGGAGAAGAAGAAGAAGAAGAAGAAGAAGAAGACGAAGAAGAAGAAGAAGAAGAAGAAGAAGAAGAAGAAGAAGAAGAAGAAGAAGAAGAAGAAGAAGAAGAAGAAGACGAAGAAGAAGAAGAAGAAGAAGAAGAAGAAGAAGAAGAAGAAGAAGAAGAAGAAGGAAAAAAGAAAAAGAACAATAATAATAATTAAAACAAAGACAAAACAGGAACAACAGAATAAGAACAACAAAGAATAAACATATATTTCGTTTATTGAGAAAATGGTAAGTTGGCAGACTGCAACTCAGACAATTCGCAATAATTCTTGTTGTCTGAGAACAAGACGAACAACAATGTTAAGTGAACAAGTGCAAGAAAACAACGAAAGCGAAGAAGAAAAAGAAGACGATGACGAAGAAGAAGAAGAAAAAAAGAAGAGCAATAATAAGAAGAAGAGCATAATAGTGGGCTGTGTTGATCTCCCATTGGTTTAGCTGTCCTAGAGACAGAGAGCCTGCAGTTAACATCTGTATAATTCGACTGCAAATATCGGCTCTCGGATGCTTGGCCGTATAGATAGCCTTTCCAGAAAATCTGTCTAGTGTCATTCTGAAGAGCACTTATGCCAACAATACAACAATATATATAAACACACAAATACCTGGACGAAAATATATACACAGACACGCATATATATGTATGCATACATGTATATAATAGTGCTTTATTGTTTGTCTTCGATTAGCTTTTGTTGCCATCTTCTTCTTCCACGGTTCCAGAGATTGACTTGTTTTTACAGCTTCTTAGACTCAAAGAGTTTCAAGTGGCTGCCTGCAGGCCACTGCTCTTCTTCCTCTGCTCCTCGGCGCCATTTTTGTTGCAACCCTTCCATGGCAAGACGAAGGATGGATTGATGGATGGGTGGATGGATGCATGGATGGCAGGGCTAGACAGACTGCAGGTGGCAGCAGCCTATCTTTCCATTTTATGGCCTAGTACTAAACTACAGTGTATACCGATGGGATATTCCAAATTATTCATCCTCATCATGAGCCAGCTGATGAAAAACGACATATGAGTATGAGTCACTCCACAGTTCGTCTTGTCCTTCGATATAATTAGTAACACCAGTTCAGCATAACAGATCCCATATAACGAAAACACGAAGAAGAGCTAGGACAAAGTTCTTATCAAGATGGCGACAAGAGTTGAACGCATGTAAAAATACTTGTGACACTGCCATGGCTACAGATATATACGCAAGTAACTAATTTTGTGTCCATATTTATCAGCCTTTCTTCTTTTACATCGAATTAAGGGATTGGGTTGTAAAAATAAGGAAGTAGACCTAATTAAACTAATAATAATAATAATTTAATCGACGCTTTTGTGTATTATCTTACCACAGTCATAATAATCTTAACCAGTGCTTTTTTCTGGGAAAAAAGGTTCCGGAACGGAATAATTATGGGCGGGCTAAAATCCCGAGAAAACGGGATTGGGGATTGGGAGGGGTCTCAATAAAGACTGAAAACAGTTCAAAACACTGAAATTGTATTAAAACAACTAAATTATTGTTTTTATTATTAAAATAAATAAATTATTTTTTAGTACTTGAAAAAAGGTGCCGGAACGCCGTTCCGGCGCGTTCCGGTTGAAAAAAACACTGATCTTAACCACAATAACAGTGCAAAGATTGTAGCCTATTGTATTTGTTGCTTGAAATTGCACTTTCTAGTGTCATAGGCCAACCTGAGCGTATTGTAATTCTACTTTAGAAGAAAAGCAGTCCCATAAGCTAGCCCTGAGCATATATGCACGAAAAACAAGCGATTATAAGGGCGGGTGGACAGGTATCTACCTTGGCGTCTCATCTTCCCACTGACAGTCAGAGTACTCATTATAGCGGAGTTGGCTAGGGGTGCCGGTGAGGCAGAAATCTTGAACTAAATTTCTGTACTGACGGGGATTCGAACCTCCGACCTCTCGGTTGACAGTCCAGCATGCTAACCACTACACTATCGAGCACCCATGGTATTCTATAGTGTATATTCTAGTCAAGTATTCTATTGCACTGTATAGTAGGCCTATTCTAATATATTGTGATATATCCTCGCTTCAGCCGACTTCTGCCATAGTAGTATTTTTAATCTCTCTCTGTCAAACTCTTGAGAAATCCATAGAGACTTCATAGAACCCCTACTCCGGAGCGTCCTTGAAATCCACCCCAAACTTCTGAAGTCCCAAACAGGTCGGATGCTGCGCAATTCCCATAACCTAGAATCGAAAACTGTAGCCTATCTGTTAATTTTCATTGGTCTTTGGTCCTATGTAAATGCGTATGTGTATACGACATATCTGAACCTATAGGCCTATGTTTGCGTATGTATATAGGGCTGCGTAGACGTGTATGTTTATATATGTGGAGAAAGAGATGTGTTTATGACTGTTATGTCTTATAAACAGATGGTCAGACCAAGAGTCTGAACTGCCTGAGAAGTCCATTTCTAGCGCGTGGACTTTATTCGGATTCGCAAAATTCAGAATAAAAGACTCCGGTTCTGTTTTGTCTCATTTGCCATCGCAACAGATCGAGAGCGTTATTGACGCTGTCATTCTATTCCGCATTTTCCCAGGACTGCGTGTCTTCTTGTCTCAGTGGACAAATAGACATGCATGCCGATTGCTTTTAGCTGAAAACAACGACACTCACAGACCCACAGACAGACAGACAGACAGACAGACAGACAGACAGACAGACAGACAGACAGACAGACAGACAGACAGACAGACAGACAGACAGACAGACAGACAGACAGACAGACAGACAGACAGACAGACAGACAGACAGAGACAGCCAGACAGACAGACAAACACACACACACAGAAATGACAGAGACAGAGGGGTTTGTAGGCCGTCATATACCGACAGACACACGAACTGGTTTTCTGCCTGATCGAACAACTGACTGGCTGAATAGCGAACGAATAAATTTGATGACTGACTTACTGATCTAATGAATGAATGTATGACTGAATGAATGAATGAATGAATGAATGAATGAATTTACTGAGTGACTGAGTCATGACCGGCATGAATGTATGAATGAATGAATGAATTTACTGAGTGACTGAGTCATGACCGGCAGGCTGACAGGATGAATGAATTTACTGAGTGACTGAGTCATGACTGCCTGGCAGGATGAATGAATGCATGGATGCATGAATGAATGAATGATGAAATGACTAACTGACCGACTGACCAACTTACAGGCTTACACAATGATGGCCATCTTACAATGCATCTGAGGTGGAGCGACTTACGAGTAGGCTTTTCACCTCTGCAACTCGGGTTAGAATCCCAATGTAGCAATTTCAGATTACCCCCACTTCACATTATATTCCCCAGTAACTTGAAATCGCATTCAGATTGCTTTCAAGTTACCCCGGGGTAACTTGAAATCAATTTCAGATTACCCCCTACGATTTCAGATTATCTCCTCAAATTAATAGATCCATTTTTCGACTATCTCATATAATAATAAATGTTAATATTTATCATTAAACTCTCATTGACCCCTAGTGCATGATGTATACGATAATTATCTTTCTCTGTAGATCACAATTACATCAACTAGGTTGAATCTTTGCAATCTTATGCTTGTATATAATGTGTCAGGCACTTTGAACTAGTGTTTGAGTGGTTCTAATACAATTAACATTTCTCTACTTTTTCGGATATCGAGACTATTTCAACCTTGTATGTTATACGTGTTTTATTCAATGAACGTATCATGAGTTGTAAGCACAAGAATTCATCATTTTAGCTAAATCAGATAGGGGTAATGTGAACAAGGCATGTTTAACTTGAAATCGCGTTCAGTCTAACCCCGGGGGTAATATGAAGATTTCCGATGACTGGGGGTAATTTGAGAGGGGGTAGCGTGAAGTCTTGACACCGGGCCGGTCGTGATATGTGAACATTGCCAAACTGTTGCGTAAAACCACGGAGGCCATCATCTGCATGTCTCCCTAAATCAAATGATGATGATGATGATGATGATGATGATGATGATGATGATGATGATGATGATGATGATGATGATGATTATGATGATAATGATTGAAGATGATGCAGTGTATGATTTCTATGGAGTGACTGCATGACTGGCTCAATTAGTCGTGAAGTCATTTAGCGATAAATCTAATTTTTACCCGTACGCAATTAATATACGATGCTAAGTAATGGCGAATTTAAGTAGAGCCTAATATTATTTTAGGGCCTAGACCTAATTGTTTTTGTGAACGCGCTGCAGGGCCTACACGGAGAGACTTCTGTGTGTGGTTTCGACATGTTTACAAATTTTCAACAAGTGACTTTGGAATTGTATTTATTTTGATTTTGACCGTTTGTACTAATGATCCGAAACGGTGCCCGAGGAATTCTACCGTTTCCCGTATTGACTTTTCTTATGTGTGCATAGGCAGGATGGCAATTGTCGGGGGGGGGGGGTTGGTGGTTACACCCCCTAGTCATTCTTATGACCCACATAGCTAAGTCTTCAATGCGCATCCCAGGGGATCGTTTCCAACCCCTCAGTTGTGCTAGTGTTATTTTAGCATTATTTGACTCTGAGTCTCTGACAAAGAGCAGAAATTTCCATGGTGTATCACGTAGCTTATAGGCCCCTATGCATTTTTTTATTTTCTCACAAAGGAATTGATTTTAATTCGAGTCTGACTTGCCAAACTGTTAGCTTTGAAATCGGCTGTTTTCAAATTTCGTTGACATCAGTTTGCACAATACGGATAAAATGTTCAACCCTCCCCCTTCGTATTTTTAAACAATTCCCACGCTGTGCATAGGCCTATCTATGGGTGGGCCTAAAGGTGGTAGGCCTACGCTTTAATATTAACAGAAATTTATCATATATGCGTGTATACATGGTTCTGTGCAGGCGATCTCTCGGTTGATGTGGACAAACGACCGCAAATATTCAACAGCAGAACCGCCTTCTTAAACTTCAAGCTCGCGTTGGTAATTATTTACGGACGTCAGAGGGATTGCAGGATCTGATGCCCTATACTATAGAATGGTATTTCAGGTAGGCCTATAAACAATCACGCATCGAAGTACATGTATAGGCCTACTACATGCAGATCTATGCTCGGCATTGCCTAATGACATATATAGGCCTAAGCCATTAATTGGTAATGAGCATCGGCTAATTTCCATAATTCAGTGTGGAATATTCATATTTGCTCTGGATGAGCTGATCCATTCCTCTGGAATACGTAAGGGGCCATCCACATATTACGTACGCAATTAGGGGTCGGGGGTCGGATTTTGGCGATTTTGCGTACGGGTGCGAACGGGGGGGGGGACAAAATGTGTACGTACACAAAATAAATTTCTAATTATGACGTCCACATTAGCCTATTTATAACTCTGTATTGTCCTATAGTCGTCCGATGGCATTTTATTACATTATATAATAGCCATGTGCAGTTATTCTGTGCTGTGAACGAGACACCTATAATTTGTCTATATTGGCCCTTCAATAATCTGGCCTAAAGTGCAGACAGTCGCTGCCGAGATACTTTCTGCAGCTGGTCTTCGGGGGGGGGGTGTGCGTCAAGCGTACGTACGCAGGGGGGTGAACAGAGGGGAGGGGGTCCAATTTTCCCGGATTTTTCTGTACGTAATATATGGATGGCCCCTAACTTGGAAAATCAGACAAGAACTTGGAAGTCGTCGCCATGCTTCGGTCGCGTCACCAGCATCTACCCGAAGGTGATTTTATGGTACGCGGTCGAGTAGGGACCTATGCCTCTTATCGAGCTTTATTTATTGGCGCTACAAAAATATGACATCCAATTAATTAACATTAATAATTCTGTCCACGAATTGTTTTTTAAGGCTGCAAAGACGGAATTAAAGGGTCGCAGTGGATGTAACGCACGTCTTCAACTAACGGACTCATGTTTTCCTTATTGCTTGCCTTACCCCGTTACTCATTGCACTTGTAAACTCCACTCCATACTTTACTGCCAGCGGCGTATATAGCTAGGATTTTTGCGCCCAGGGACGAACTATGAAATTGGGGCCCTCTCCCTGTTTTATTTATTTCACATTTTTCAAATACGTCAAATGGCCATTTAAATTTTAGTGAAATAAAGTATGCAAAATTCAAATAGTAGGAATTATGGTGACCCTTAGTGCTCGATGGGGCGCCAAACCATGCCTGACAACTGGTTTCTAAGAAATGAGGATATAGGGCCTAACTGGATATTTTTGGGGCGTCAAATTAAATGTTATAAACGTATTTGTGATAAATTAGTTAAAAATACATAATAATTAAGAGTAAAATTATTTATTTTAACCCTCATTTTGGCGCCCCTTCCTTTGTCGCCCGATGACACATGTATTCCTCTGAGTCCTCTGCACCCCCTAGCTACGCCTCTGTTTACTGCCTCTAACTACAAATCCTGGTTACGCCCTCTATAGACTGTAAACCGTCTCCCATATATAAGCGGTTTTGTGGATTTAACAACAAGATTGCCACCAAGACTAGTGGATACGCTTAGGAAATGGTGACAGCCAACGCCAGACGCAATATGGACATAACATAGGCCGACGTGGTTGTATCAACATATTTGCCCCACTCAGAATTTCCGTAGCCGCAGTCGTCACAACATGAAACGTGCGTGGAACGCGGTAGAGTGTTCTGGCAGTAATCTAATTAAGATAATTTACCAAGTTATTGATTTATATCGGTCGAACGGCAGCCGAGCATGCAATGCAGTCGTGTATGCGTACGCATGCAAAATGGCGGAATGATCTGGTTCCCCGCTCTGCTGACAGATGCCGCACAGACGCACTTCCGTCGGTCGTATACATTTCCTTCCAGGACTTCATTCGATCCATATAGAATAGTAAATGCTGGTCTTTGCGACGAACTGACCAGACTGGACGCCGGTCCTGGACACTAATTAACCACGCCGATTATTAGGGGACCATGCTAATTATGCCGAACTTATACGCGGACGTAGAGTTTAAGTAGCACGCTATCCGCGTTGAGCGGGGAGTATATATCAATGAGTGCATTGCAGGTCAGACTATATATGAACTCTGCATATAAATGGTGCACAATGTCGCGATTGGGGCGCCACCAACGACTGGGTCATTGTCATAGATCGGTGGATCAGATCAGGAAGGGAAACAATGTAACTTGCAGATACATCATCGCTCACTCTACTTTCAACTGGGCCTCTATATAATGTACTCACTTTCATTTGATATCATCTGCAAAATGTTTGCTTACTCACCCACCTACATAATCCCAAAACTTTACCAGTTTGCTATAGTATAGGTCTATGTATATAGGCCTAATTTTAAAACTAATATTTGAAAATTGCCCATTTTAAATTTAGGCCTACTCCTAATGCTTTTATCAGCGGAACCGAATGACGTTCAACTTTTCACTTAGAAACCTTAATTACCGCGGCCAGAAACGTCACAATTATATTTTATCTGGTAAATATAATCATAATAACCTTTCTGGAATAAGTGCTTATCAATCTACGACATGGTCTGCTTGGCATATATCTCTGCCTCTTTTCTGTAAACGCTGTAAAACCAGTTCATTCGATCGTGTTTTTCTGTTGCCAGGTCGGGAGCGCCTCTGACAAATTTCTCTTGAAGTGGTGCTGTTAAACTAACAATTACAATTAGGGCCTACAATCAACAGCATTTCGGTTGCTGTTGGCGCATATAGTCAAGCATTACTTATGCACAACAGGTCAGACGGCGAAGGAAAGAGAGGATTGGCCACCCACATTCATATCCCGAGGCTATAGAACATGCAGGAGCTAATACTTCATATCCGTGTGCACGGCTGCCTCTCAGGCATATAGCTATAGCTCAAGGGAACGCTCCTCCTCTTCTTTCTCCTCCTCCTCTTCTTCTTCATCTTATTCCTTCTCCTCCTCCTTCTCCTCCTCCTCTTCTTCTTCTTCCTCCTCCTCTTCTTCTTGTTCTTGTTCCTCCTCCTCCTCCTCTTCTTCTTGTTCTTCTTCCTCCTCCTCCTGTTCGTCGTCGTCCTCCTCATATTCCTCTTCATCTTCCTCTTCTTCCTCCCCTCTTCATCTTCCTTTTCCTCATCCTCCTCTTCTTCCTCTTCTTCCTCCTCCTCCTCCTCTTCCTCCTCCTCTTCTTCTTCCTTCCCTCTTCATCTTCCCTTTTCTCCTCCTCTTCTTCTTCTTCTTCTTCCTCCTCCTCTTCCTCCTCCTCCTCCTCTTCAGCTTCTCCTAGCGTGACTGTCAAGTTGTATGTCATCTATTTACAAGTTCACGGCTGTTCACCATCACACTGTTAGCTTCACAGGCAGCAGCACTTGGATAGAGGGAGATAGATCGGGTTCTACATCCGCATTAGTACTTGCAGCTACTATATATAGGCTTCGCGGTAGTTTGCGCTGGATCTAAAAATCTAGCGCCTTCTCGCGAGGTCAACTATACAATAAGTACATCGGCCACACATCGTCGGTGGTGAGAATGGATAGGACTATCCGCCCGAACTCATATGTCAAAGCTAATAAAATAATATTACATAGGCCTACTGTATACCACTGTAAAGAGACTTCTGAATGACCGGAAAATTGGACGTCTATTTAAAGAGGCGATAGGGTGGGAATTGCCGGGGGTAAGTTTGGGTGTTCAACCACCTAGTTTTCTTGGGACCCCACAGTTAAGTCTTCATTGCACACCCCAAGGGGTCGTTTCCAACCCCTCAGTTGTGCTATAGTGTGATTTAGCATTATTTGACTCTGAGTGTCTGACAAAGAGAAGACATTCCATGGTGTATCATGTATGCATTTTTGAATTTTTTCAACAAAGGAATTGATTTTGATTCGAGTCTGACTTGCAAAACTGCTAGCGTTGAAACCAGCTGCTTTAACATTTCGTTGACATCAGTTTGCAAAATACGGTTAAAATGTTCAACCGCCGTCTTTTTTCTACAATTCCCACACTGAGAGGCGACATCTAAACGATTCTAAAGGATAAGCTGAATATGTTGGGATTGATGCATACTATAGTTTCGCTATTGCAGTTCGACAATGTGATAGGCCTATCTGTTGATTGTCCCTATAGGCACTCAGAAGTCCAACTTAGTTCGCAGAACTAAACGTCGCGCGCTTTAACTACATATCACTATTGCTTGCCCTATACCCGTTTAACACCTGTTTCCAATATCTATCGGATTTCGGCCATACATGCATGGTTCTTCCTCAAATTACGACTTTTGTCTCGTATACCTCACTTGAAGCGACCACTGACAATTGCCTCGCGCATGATTATACTAGCGCTACAAAAGTCAACAGATTAGATTAAGCCTCTAGATTATAGATCTTTTTATGCATACGATGCATGGCTGAAGATCAAATATTAAGAACTCAGAGATTATAAAGAAGTGCGGTCAAAGAAGCTGCACGCTGTCGTTGCGAGGGTTCCGTGGCGGAATACTTTCTGTTTAACGACGCTGTGTCTAACGAAGATGATTAGCGTCGCCCTCCTCTTTAATCCAGGCTTGGGACTGGCACTATCCAAAAGCGACAGTGGCGGAGTTCTTGGGGGTTTCAACCGCCGTGTATATAATATGTAAACATAACATACGCAGGAAAATATAGCGGCTTCGTGCGTGTGAGAAGAAGCGCAGACGACGAGGCGATGTGACGGGTAAGTGTGGAAGACAGCTTCCTTATCCGCACATCTGAGTGACGCTTTGACACCTGCTGCCTGATCAACTGACGTCAATCATGTTGGGTGAGTGAGTGAGCATACAGAGCAGAGGTCTTCGATGCTCAGCAGTAAAGCTGAGACGATATGATATATGATCTATAGATGCAGAGTGTAAACAGGTCACCTTCATGCTCGATGCCCAAGTGCATGATTTCCAGTTCAACAACCTTTCTCAGTCGAGAATCTAAATTAAATGGGACAGGAACAAAACGAAGAAGGTCGCAGTTTATTCTAGGGTGCACCCAGGCAGGAAACAAGAAGAGGCTCCGACAGAACACAGGACTGACATTTTATAGGCTATCTTATACAAGCAGGAAAATAATGGTGAACATTGAAATGATGTTCTTAAAGAAAATAAAAAATATATTGTTTGTCAGTTACGCCACATGTAGGCCTACTGTACATATCTGGACTTTATAAAGCGCATTACTGGTATCCTTCAAGACTGTAGTGTGGCGTAAATATAGTGTCTTCTGTTATATATTGTAATGCATTGCATTTGCATGCAGTGTATAGTGAAGGAAGTGGAATCATGCGTGTCTGTTATACGTGGTGTCTGCCTACAGATCATATCACATCTGATAAACTGCAAGAGATGGATAAAGAGCGTTTCTGAATGGCTCTCCCACTATAGAAGCGCTTTATAAATGTCCGAATACAATACAATACAAAAAGAAATTGTAGACGTATTCAGGTAGCAATCCACTGGGTTTCCAACCGTCGACTCGCCCTGTTTGTAACGCAGATTTAAATCGGTTTCAGACACACGGTTTTTTAGTTTTATTACGTGTGATCAGTTAACAAACAGTTCAATGACAACAGCCAAAACCCAATCTCTGTGGCTTGGGCCCAGTCTGAAGACTGGACCCAAGCCATCTACCTATAGTGGCCAATTTACCCAAACTCTCTCATATTGCACAGTTTATGAGAAACCGGCCATCTGTTCAGGAAAGAATCAAATTCAAGGGGACCATGCTATGGGGTCGAGCCTCATCGGTCGGATCTATACCCCAGCATATATATGTACGAGTTGTTTATGTCGGTTTGTACCAATTCGGTTGCCCGGGGAGATCTACAGGTTCGTCGCTTCCATACATTATCACGAGAACAGCATGAACTATATCGCTTCCATACATTATCACGAGAACAGAATGAACTATATAGGCCACACTTGAAGGACCTTCCTGTGAACGTTCGTACTGTTTCTGTTTACTCGATCCAAAAAACATTCTTTCTGTGTGTTAAGATGCACCTTTTGAAATCCCTTTTACATCCGCTATATATATGCCTACATCCTCATTCACAGCACTTGGAAAAATTCTTACAACACACTCTAAAAGCCCAGATACGTACATACTTACGTCAGAGTTTGATATAAAATTCTGTACACACACATATCTATCGACGACATTGGTACATTAAACTATCAATAAACTCTGCGCTCTCTCAATGATACACTTGCTTCCGTTTTATGTATAGGCCTACATGTTCTCCCACCATGGCCCTCAGCAGACAAGACGAGACACGTTTATGACTCGTCATACGTCACGCGAATGTAAAACCTCTGCTACGCATTCTTGTGGCTATCAAAAACTGTCTGCTATAACACAAGCGCAGGGTTTTCCAAAAACGCGCAGACTCATAGCTCTATGCAGCGAAATTAAGGTAAGCGAAATTAACGTTCACAGAAATGATGGAGGTGTAACATCGAGACAGTTGACCCGGAATATTGTAAGGCTTGGAGGAGCGGATATAGGGAACGGGTACTTGGAGTAAGTGAATGCATGGTGGTCTCTGCAGGGATCTGGATGTTCGACGAAGAAGTGGACAAATGAGGAAGGTGTGGGGTGAAAACTGTGGATCCGCGATGAATAGTTGGAACACGTCGATCTATTGTTATTCCAGGAAACGGCATGAATAGACAATCGCAATGTAATTGCAATTTATGTAGCTCCTCACGTGGGCCTATGACAAACTCTTTATCTCCCCCCTCTCTCCTTCCGTCCCTTTCTTTGAGATATATACAAGTCGGATGCGTCATAAAGCGTTCGCATGTGAGTGAGTGCACATGGCCTGATGGTCCTGCGCGGACGCCGCACATGGCCTGATGGTCCTGCGCGGACGCTGGACCAAGCCAAGGACATGACCAAGCGCAACAAAAGAGATGAGAAAGGGACGGAAGACCAAGCGGGTGGTCTCGGCGGCCGATGGGCGGGTGGTCCTGGATATCGCGATAAGTGGCCGGACCCGCAGAGGCGTGATAACTCGTCTTTCGTCGCATTTCTCAAGCGTTCTGGCACGTGCTCGGACGCCGATTACCCCCGACCCTTTTATGATTGAATATAAAAGTCTCATCGTGATTTAATATTCCGCATCTTTTGACGGACGGACGGGCGCCCAGCTGCGAAGGCGGACGGCGGCCTGTGGGGCGGGTTGCCTCGCCTGCCGGTCCGCGCCTCGAGGTCTGCGCCGGTCTGGGAACGGGGGCTGGCTCCGCGGGATCGTGTAATCGCCTAAATATGATTTGTGATGGAGTCCGGAAGAGCGCGGAAAGGCGGATGCATCGAAAGGAGGTGGAATGAAATCGCTAATGGGACTCGACTAACGACCGGAGCCCAGCCCGGAAACCGGCAACAAATATGTATTTATTACGAGTCGACGACACGCGTGCGCAATATGAAGAGGGAGGGAATGCATAGGAGAGGGAGGGAATGCATAGGAGAGGGAGCGAATTAGGGAAAGTGTGGCGGGACGGACGGGGGAGCGGGGGCTGCGTTGGCCTCCTCGGGCGGGCGGTAAAAGGAGTTGAAGCACGCAAATAATGCGTTGGCCAAATAGGAGAGTCAAAGATACGGGGAGAAATAGAGAGACGGAGAGGATGATGAATGGGGAGACGGACGAAGGCAGAACAACAGATGGGTGAAAGACCGGAGCAAAGGGACAGATGGGTCAGTCCTTATCCTTCTCGGCCTATGCCTATCTGTCTGCCTGTCTGTATTTCATCTTGGACTTTACTTTGACTTGTTCTCTCTGTCTTCTTTTCTCTGTGTTGTCTGTCTGTTTGTCTCCTCTATGTCTGGCTGTCTGTCTGTCTGTCTGTTTGTTTGTTTTAATTGTTTTTCTGTCTGTCTGTCTGTCTGTCGGTGCCATTTCTGTAGCTGCTTACTCCCTTCTTCCCAATGCAGTGAGGAGCCCAAACCACTTTGCCTATGTTGCTTCGTCCTCTGCCCTCCCTCCCTACCTCACCCCACCACATTCAGCAGCGCCCATACGTCATCCATTCGTCCATCCGTCCATCCGTCCGTCTGTCCTTCCGTCAGTCCGTTTATTCCAGGCATTAATCAGTCCACGCCGGCCATTTTTCGCCGACCCAGCACGCACGCGAAGCCCCCACCCCTCCACCCCCTCCGCTCATCAGTGCCCGCCGCCGCCGCCGTCGAAAACAACGAATGAAATGACGGCGCGCCATACGCCACTCACTCACCCCAATTATCATAATACGCGATGTATGGGGCGCCGACCGCGTCTCCTCCTCGTTCAGCGGCGCTGCAGTGACGACGACGGCGCTGCGGCGGCCGCCGCTGCCTGTGCGCTCCCTGCCTTCTCGGCCGCCGCTGCTCCTTCCTACCGCAGAAGCGACGGCCTTTGCGCCGCCGTTGATATCATAATTCGTAGAGTTCTCTCGGGTAGGGACGTCTTTCGCATCGTCGTCGTCGTCGTCAGTCGCCGGTCGGCCTTAGTTTCGGCGACAGAGGGCGACAGGCAACCACTCGCTGAGCGGATTAGGCGCCAAAAAGCAGACGATTGCTAACTAGATCTGTACGTGTGTGTATATATAAATACAGATATAGAGCAGACAAACGTTGTTGTTCCTGGTGTGCTCGAGGAATTCGATTGGGATCGGAGAAATCGGGCGGAGGAGAGACCTCGAGTGGGGAATAGAGAGGTCTGGCAGGCACTGAAGGGATCGAACTGGTGGGCTTGAACAGATCGATCTGGCACTGGAGGAATCTGACTGACCGGGTTTCAATAGAGTCCAACCGGATTTAACTGGCGTGTAAGTCCCTCTCGTCCTGAGGGATCGTTTGCTGCGGCTTCGACCGGAAACGGGTCGACGTGCCGGAAGTGGAGAATGTCGCGCCGGAAGCAGCTAAAGCCGCGACATCTGGAGGCGGAAGAAGACGAGGCCGGACCCAGTAAGTACAAATCCGCCCTTACAAGAACTCGCGCCGGTTTATATTGCGCCAGTTTAAAATATCAATTGCTTGCCGTTGATTTCCTTCAGTGTTCTTGAACATACAGTTTATGCATGGCGATAGAAATCGATACATTATGTAAGCTTATTCATATATTCAATTCAATTCAACAATTATTATTGTTCCGAAATTAAATCACCATTTGTGCAGTTAAGCTTATTACAGTAATTATTATAATACATATATACATATGTGTATAATATTGTACATACCATATATGCATATACCATACTACATATATATATGTAGTATGGTAAAAATATTATTATTATTATTATTATTATTATTATTATTATTAATGGGATATATTTATGATACAATTTGCCTGTGATGTGTTTCATATATTAATGTCAGTGTATATCTTATATCTTGACGTAACATCGTTACCTAATTTAACGTTTTTTACACAGCACCGAAATCTTTTAAGTCGTTTAAGGTTTGTGTCAAAAAGGAAACCGTGAAGCGACTGTGGATTGCAAAGTTTCGAGTTCTGTTTGCACTGCAGGCCAAACGCATGCATCATGAGACATAGTCACATTCAGTATGTTATGGCAAACACGTATACTAGACAAACCTATCATCATCTGCATAATCATCGTCATCGTCATCATCAATCTATCTATCCATCCATCCATTTATCTGGTAATCAAACATCGTGATCATAATCATAATCACGATTAAAATCGTCGTCATCATCTTCGTTCTCTTCTTCTTCACCACCATCATCACCGCCACTGTCATCTTCTTCATCATCATCATCATCATCATCATCATCATCATCATCATCATCATCATCATCATCCTCATCATCATCATCATCATCATCATCATTATCATCATCATCACAGCCCATGCAATCAGTATTTCACTGACAAAATATATAGGCCTACAATACATTTACAAACACGTATACCGACTATACCCCCTAAACATGAAAAAAATTGAGTCTACATCCAGTATAGGCCTTCGTATACGACGCAATTCGTGTTATTGCCCTAAAAATAGCTGCATACGAAATGACGTAATTGTATTTTTAATTTTAGTTACGCTAGAAACGCGCATTTAATCAGGCATGGATCATAATGGCCTATATGTGGTCGACGGATGGTTGCCATGTTTGAACACGCTTCTGTTCAGACGTTGCCGATACATACATTATGGCTAATATATACGCATTATTGATAATGCTAATTGATAAAACAGAACGACATGTATAAGCACATATAGATATACTACATATATATATATATACATATATGTATATTAATGCTTTCATATTAAAGGTCCTATACGTAAATAAACATGTCTAACTTATTTCGCTTGGATTGGGTTGCCGAGATATTTAATAGCATTCTAAGCTGAAATAATTAGCAAGTCGTGAATTAATGATGAATGCCGAATTAAATATCATGGACATCATTTCCACGGACTCTATATACATATATATATTGAAAATATATATGCATGGATATATATATATATATATATATATATATATATATATATATATATATCTGTATACATTGAATACGATTCGCTCCATATTTGTTGCGTCGAACGTGATGATAATGTTTCTACCTGCAGCGCGCGATTGCATGCCAACAGTTTCGCGTTACCAACCTCGAATGCTTAATTTATCGATAATTGTCTTCGTTTTCTTTGTATTCAGATTAACTGAATTCCTAAGAAGCTTATTTAGCGTAAATTTGTATCAGACTTAAGACATGTTAGGCGTATAGTCTACCGCGCTCAAGGTTTTCATCTTGAACATATATATATGCGTACATTTGCAGATATAGGCCTAGATTTACACACATAGACCTATATATAGGGCCTACATATACACTGTGAACGGAAAAAAACCATACCTCTCTTATTACTACGATAATTTGTGTAATAATTTGCATATTTTAATAAAACGTGGTGGAACTTCAGTTTAAAGGATATGAATCACATGACTATTATTTTTTAGTTATAATGTGTGTTCAAAATGTCCTCCTTTGGCCTCAACACACGCACAAAGACGCGCTCGCCACTGACTAATTGCTGAATCGATTACAGCTTGATCAAATTCATCCCATGCCTGAGTTATACGTTCACGCAGTTCTCCGACATCGCGCACCTTTGTCTTGTAAACTTTTTCTTGCATCACACCCCAGATTTTGTAGTCCACGGGATTAAGGTCCGGGCTATTTGGAGGCCAAAGTGTAGGGGGTATGAAATCTGGAGTTTCGTTTGTAAGAAGTTCAACAGTATCGCGAGCTCGGTGTGCCGGAGCACCATCCTGTTGAAACGTATAATATTCAGACAACTCTCGGATATCTGGTAGCAATTTCTGCAGCAACAAAACATCACGGTAGTACGCACCATTAATTTTAACCCCAGGTTCCACGAAGTGTATCGCTGTTCTGCCAAGCGCCGACACACCGACCGAAACCATTACTGTCTTGCTGAATGTCGAGCGTGTGCGTAGCAATCGACTCGCAGGGATGTTTTTCTTCAGTGTTCCGAGGGCAGCATACAGGCGATCATTTTGACTATTTGAAGGTGAAGCAACAGTGAACAGCTTTTCGTCGGTGAACCAAATGAAATGTACTAAGTTAGCAGGATAGCGAATCAACAACTGCCTTGATCGCTCAAGCCGTGCCTGTTTGTTGGCCTCCGTAAGTTCAGTCGCTCTTCGTTTCTTAAAACATTTTAAACGAAGATCAATCTTCACAATTTCATTCACAGACGTTTGAGAAATGCCTACCTCTCGTGCTATTTCTCTTTGTGTGAGATGAGTTTGTGGCCTGTCTTCTTGACTCAACACAAGATCTTGCACCTGTTGGATGTTTTCGTTATTTCTTGCAGTACGAGGTCTACCGCTGCCCACTTGACGCTTGCATGAACCAGTTCTATCAATCTTTTGCAGAAGGTACTGTAGTCCACCAAGTTTCCATGCTTTACCCGGAAATTCCCTAAGAAAACGTTTTGCACTGTAATTCTGATTCTGGCGTAAATATTGTATTACGATTCTATCCTCTTCACTGAACGCCATTTTGTAACGGATGTTTTATTACAAATGACGTCACGGGCACGTCAATTTTTAACTGCTTTAGCGCATTATTATCTGAGATTATAGTTTGGAATAAAATAGTTTTAAGCTCAATAACATTTTCAATATTTGGTGTTAATTTCCCTATTTATGGTAGAGGTATGGTTTTTTTCCGTTCACAGTGTACATATTATAGCTACATATACTGTAAACAGCATAAGCCTTTCAATCGGTGTTCCAATCACTGCAGATACAGTGTATGTATGTATGTATGCATGTATGTATGCATGTATGCATGTATGCATGTGTGTGTATGTATGTATGTATGTATGTATGTTAGGGTGGTCCAAATTCATGAACATTGAAATATTTCAGAGGCATGTTGTTTATTTTGTACATCTGGTCCAAGAAACCCACAGTGCAAAATATTTAAAAGATTTGACTACATTTACAGGTCGCTCAATGCTGTCAAAGTTTTAATATACCTACTACAGTGTAAATACTGCGATTGGCAGGCCGAGGCGGCCAGTCAACGAGCAATGAGTCTGCAATCTAACAGTATGCCATTTTATTGTGAAGAGTATACAGGGCAGCTTAAATTAGTGTCTAATTGACTGTGCAGTGTCTAGTATCGAATAACCATATGAACGCTGTCGGCATGTCACAATGTCACACTGTTCAGAAAGTCTCATTTAAGAGGGTGAAGACGACGGTGATGCTCCACCGTCTGGAGTAACGCTTGCTTTGTCTCTTCATCCATCGTCAGTGAGTCGTTGAAAGTGCTGATCATGGCAACTCCTCTCTCTGCCCCATCATTCGCGAGTTTAAGTTTTTCAATTGTCCTCCTACCCTCTTCAAAGCCAGCATCTTGTTCCCACTGCTCAGGAGGAAGATCCAAGAACGTCTCCTTGATACGGAGAGATTTCAGAAACTTCAGAGATGCAGAAGAAGCAAGATCGCTCAGGCTCATTGTTATTTCCTCTCCATGTTTCTGTTTAGGAACCCATTTCTTGCGATCCATCTTCTTCTTCTTCTTCATTTGCGTCACAATCTCTCGTTTCTCGTCCGTTGACAGTTTCTCAGAGAAAAGTAGAAGCCAACAAGGTCGCTTCCTAAATACCAGAGATGGCGTGTGAAAGTAGTAAAGGCCGCCTTGGCGATCTTCTCGTTTACTGCATTGTAGCGAATTAGGTCGTTCAGGAGAGCCCAGTCATTCCCAGCGGCATCACAAGCTCGTGAAGCCTCCACCCAGGTTCTGGAGTAGATCAGGACAATGAAAAGAGCTACTTCACGGAGACCAGCTTCCTCAATCTTGGTTAGCTTCATGTGTTCACGAAACATCAGGAGTTTGAGTACATAGATGGCCTTGGCCATACATAGTGCATGGTGGAATTCTCCAGGCTTTCTGATTGGAGCGTGAAGATCCCCTGTCAGAAATAGTTGATACAGTTCTGCATAATCGTCGTGTGTACTCTTGTTCTCCAGGTAAGTCTTCATGGTCACGATGGTAACGTCTCGCCACTCCTTGTAATCATTTATTCTTAAATCCTGGAATGCATGGAAGCCGTCTTTTTTGATGAGAGACCACTGTTCACGAAAACGTTTGAATAGCTGGATATCTGGTCCAGAAGATGCAGCCATCACCGCTTTGAAGACTGTAGCCAAAATAAGTTCCATTACGTGATGTCTACACGCTAAATGCAACAGAGGTCGTCCCAATTCTACCTCGATCAGGTGGCAACATCCGGAATGGATCCCAGTGTTGGAAGCAGTAGTGTCAAACAAAAAAGCTTCAACATGCTTCTCCAAGGTCCATTCTCGAATGATCTGGACAGCTGCAATGGCCATGGCAGCTCCAGTACCTGATGGCAGCTTTGGTACATCAAGGAGTTTCTCGAATTCGATATCTGGGCTTGAAACCAATATTGACAAACGGTCAACCTTTGTGCCCTCTCCATTTCCTGCAAGGTCAGGTAGCAAATTGCAATCCCCCAGTGTAGAACTAAAGAAGCATCTTTCTCCTTGACATCGCGGATGAAGGAATCCCTCAGCTTGACCGTTGTAATGATTCGTCTGTCAATTCTGGCACGCCGAAGCGAGCTTCGGGAAATAGACCTCTGGCCAGACGCTGTTGCATTGACATTCAAGATGTGAACCGCATGCCTATCAGAAATGTTGCTACGGTCCAGCGCCGATACCAGCTCTGTAGTCAGTTTCAGTCGTTTTGAGACAATAGAAGATTATCGCGTCGAGCGTCGTTGAGTAGAGGCAAGAGCCATGTTCTGATGAGTCAGAGTCCATTTCTGAAGAGGATGTATCCGATGTAGATGACTCAATCAATTCAATCTTTGATCTCTGAGCCTCCATCATAAAGGTAACATACCTGAATTCCTGTAAGAATGGATGTTCCGTATGATTTTTCAAATGACTGTGGTAAATTTACTAAATCCAGAAAAATTAATATGTATCGGTCAATGACCTAAAAAAAGGTCTTCACTGTCTCTACTATTACATAGGGCTACTGGAAGTAGTGGTGAAATTTAACAAGTTTCAATCTCCAACGGGGGTGTTGCAGAATACCAATTTAAATTATGGTAAGACAAGCAGCCAAAAAGCTAAGCTTACCGCGGACCATTCTCATGTAAAATTTCGATGCTCGTGAGCGACCCCTAAATATTACATTTCTCACACAAAATTTCACACAGGTTCTTTTTAGATCAAAATGAAGTAATGTATCAACATGCCTCATGAATTTGAAAACAAAATTTTTTTACATGTGATTTTGAACCACCCTAATGTATGTATGTATGTATGTATGTATGTATGCATGTATGTGCACATATCGCTTTCTCTAGCCATCGTTCGAGATGAATGTAGCCTACCTGTGTCGTTTCTCTGTCACAGCAGAGACAGGCACAGAGACAGACACAGTGACAGACCCAGGTACACTCACACGTACAAAATCCTGTGAGCTTTCGATCATTTGGTCTTCGTGTACGTTGAATCGTTTCGTCATTAACAGCCTGTTGGTGGCATTGTCAGCGTGTTGGCGGCATTGTCAGCGTGTTGGTGGCATTGTCAGAAACTTAATTAGCCTGCATTACATCACATTTAAATATAGGGTTAGGCAAGGATGGACCGAGATATTACATTAAACTCACAGAAAGACTATAGAAAGGTCGGCTGCAGTCCTCTCGTATATGTGTAACGTAAAACCGATCACTTATATAGAGCAAGACCAATAACCTCTGGTCCTATCGGCCGTCAACGTCTTTGGCGCATGTATCTGTCAAGAAATCTCATCGTTGTCGTCAGATGTCGCCACCCGATAGTCGTCTGCTTCGCTCACCCACCGCTAGATGTCATCGTGGCCATGAGATCGCTGCTACGGTTGCTAGTGTCTGTTCCCTCGTGTCACCGGGGTCACCGACCACGTGGGACCGGCCGCTCCTCACGCTGCGAGAGGTCCTGCTACCGGCCACAAGATGTCGCTTCCATCGGCCGCCAGAGTTTGCTCCCGCCTGTCGCTAGGGGTCGCGATCGTCGGCCGATAATCGTCGATCGTTGCCGGCTTACGGCCGCCCCTCGGCCGCAAATCCGGGGTCAATTGGCCTCGTGGGGTGGGCACGCCTAGTCGTCGTACAGCTTTTAACCCTTGACCCCCGACCCGCCCTTCCAACTCATCCATGCACGCGCTTGCACGCGCTTCCACGCACTGGCGCTACAAAATGACAAATGGCGGCGATAGGTCAGATGAGCAATTATTCCCGGACTCCGATTTGATTACGACAGCCGCAATATTAGTTGGCCATGCAAAGGCGGAATTTATATAGCGTCAAATTGTTCCGGTCATCTGCGCTCAACTTCCGGTGGCTCTGATTGATGTGTCTTTTGGCGCTGGACAAAGATCGAGCTCATTGTATGACCTCTCAAAAACTGGGAACTCTGTTCCTCTATTAAGTGATAACTGCTCGCTTGAAACAGACCGGACTCAACTCATCTTCGACCATTACAACGGCGAAACATAATGATCCATCACATTGCATATAGCAGTCCATGTGCATATGGACTGCTGTATGTAATGTGAAAGGACCTCATGGACTGGGTCAGGTATTTAATAAGGATAATCCACATTTGTCTATTCAATGAATATGCGAGGCTGGGCGTGTCCTCGTGGGCGTTGTCTGTAAGCATATCGCATAAATTCTCGTTTCAAGATTGCTCCACGAAGTCAGTCATAGGCCGAAAGCACGTCGGCTCTAAAATTTTTATTATAACTCTGCGCCAATTACAGTATTTCCTCAAGTCTGACGAGATGCCTATATAGGCCTATAGCCTAGGCTATCCTTTATTCTCTAAACGCTCCGTAAATTGACAAGATGCAGGCCTGTAGTATTTAACTCCTCTTTATGTGAGGCCTTTACCGGCCTCTGTATGTACGGCGGCTGCGGCTGCAGCTGCCAAGGCTTATATATTGTGCAAGCATTTATCCTGAATAGTTAACGACAACCCTATCTCTGTATGGCCACGCCGATTTCTCAATACGACAGATAGAAGCAAGATCGTGAGCTAGACAATGCTCAGCTATAGGCTATATACCTGTGATAGAGCTACATATATGATGATGGAAGACTTAGGCCGGTTGTGGGCAGCCATTCTTCTCCCCGTCGTAAATAGGCCCAATGTTTTAGTCCTCGCATATAATTTCTGCTAACTTGGCGCTTCCTATATAGTCTCCATGGCCCGCGGTCTAATCTTTCTGGTTTGTGGAAATGGACATTAAAACAGCGCTGGAGAATATAAACCCCCGTCCATTTCGTCTCCCATCGGCCTCCCGGCCTTTGTGATCCGCCATATAGTGCGTTATCAGTTCGAGGTTCATTGCACAGTTCTAGGGAAAGGAGGACCCGATGTATTACGTGTATGTATCTGCGGACCGTGTGTGTGTGGGTGATGAATAGCGTTTTAGCATTTGATCGGTCGGAGATGAATTATTTCGAATTTATACGTTTATTTTGCCCGTGGGACTCGCCCATTAAACAATCTATGGGCCGCATATCCACTCAATTAGCCGCAGGGGATCGGGCAGTTGAGTGAAGGTCTTATGATAACAATGACAACGCTCACCAGTTGAGTGCTCACTAAGTGGTTTTCTGCTGCGCCCCATTTGACTCGCTGCTCAACGACCCAGCGCCTACAATCAAAAGGGTCAATCGCTTTCTTATGTTCGCTCAAGGATGAATATTTCAATCAATAAATCAGTCAAATGCCAGAAAGCTGTTTACGAAAAATTACCACGTTTGTTTGTTGTTTTGGTCATCGGGTGACCAAAGGAACAAAAGGTGTTGTCCACCCCATCTGGTGTTTACAGCTTATGCATGGTTTCTTACAAAATGCTTTCCTTTCATGTGAAATTATTTAGCCGTCTTCTGCTCTGTCAGTACAATGTATGTACACCAGAGTACGGTTATGCAATTGGTACAATAAAGAATATACTTACTTACTTACAAACAACGAGGACAATGTGGATGAATGCAGGTATAGGCCTTGCAAGTTGTTTAGAGCAGTGATTCTGTACATGAACTGTTTCTTCAGGAGGAGTTATGCAAATTTCAGTGATACACTAGAATACACTGGACAATTTAGTGAATCACCTCAACAGTAGAAATCTATCTCTCATCACAAAATCACACTATGGCTGAGTAGGCTGTACAGACAGCGTTAATCGGTGAGCGATAATAGGCGCTGCTTTCCAGCGGTTACAGATCTACTCGTAATCTACCGTGTATGTGTTCCACTGACTCATTAAAGAGTTCATTAGAAAAGGTTGAGCAGTTTCTTATCAAAATCTGTTCACTTTTTACTTAACGGCTGGTCTGCACTTGAATCCGGAGTGTTGTATGTAACCCTAATATCGTCTGATCAAAGCTATTTCGTCTTCTGGAGGAGTGCGTTTTCTCATTACACTAAAAGAATTAAACTTTGATAAAGACATTTTCAGGGTTATCTCGGCAATAAATATATATTTAATTATATCCGCTATTTCCTTTTGGCATTAGCGGAGTTGTAAAATGTCGTTGGCAAGCGTTAATTGATCGTTTTAGTTCTAAGAAGTTTGGTGGATACAAGCTGCCATAAATTTCCGTCCTGGATCTTTCAGATCTTAGGGTAGGCCGTAACTAATAATAAACGACCAATTAAAAGTCATTACAAGTTTTAAACAGCGCCTCATAAAATAATGGCCTGCCTTTTAAATGACTGACTAATACTTCCTCCCGAAAGTAACCTATTTAAGCAGCTCTGTAGAGACATGAGAGGATTATAAACGATAAGGGCAATAACTGATATAGCGCCTGAAGGGTGACAGGGCGATAAGACTTAATTTGAAATGTAGCTTTAGGTTGATGTTGCACACAATGACAGGTTCACTGGGTTGGCGAAAATGGGATTAGGACATGTCGCACCAAGAATTGCAGGTCTGTCGTATACCGGCATTTGATGAGCCGTATCAGAGAAACGTCAGACTTAATTAAACTTTTAAGGGTCAGATATAAAACAAGACCTTCGTAGTTTAATGCCAGATACGCGACCAAAGCAGATCTTGAATGTAAAATCTAATAAAAATAAACTCATTCCAACCATTTGATTGATGTAATATCCTTCCTGGCAAACTTTAGGACTATATATGTATTCGCATGAAACTAGCATGGAAATAGACGTCATTTCAAGGAATTAAAATTTACGGCGCATATAAAATAGGTCGACCCCGACTTATATAGAAAAGATTTATTTTGTGGCAGTTAACGCTGTCAATTATTCTGGGAGGCTGTCTTCTTTAATTAAACTTATCGATCCACGTGCAAATCACCAGATATGACCTGCAGTTGATCTCAATCTTTCCCGAAAATTTGTCTGATATTCGACCTCATTTTTGGTGCTCCATCAGTTGATGCCTTTTGCATTAGACACCAGCGCCCCATGCAGAAGTAAAGCATATCATGCTATTATTCGTCGCTGTACGTAGGCCTATAGGCCTACCAATATTTGTTGGGACCACATATTGAACACAGTATTTATACTGTGGATCGAACGAGGAGGAGAAGCCTATATGCGCTTAATTATCATGAATTATCTGGCCTGTGATTACTTACATTTAAACTGTCTTTGATGTATCATGTAAAGTGAAATAAACTTATATGAAAAGTTAGGTTCTTCAGCGTAGGTGCAATTAACTATAGTGGTGTAGACCTCAATACAAATGAACATCAGGGACGTCAAGATAAGCTTATAGGTAATCTTGAAATCTGTCTTCCACAATACCATGCAACAATCTTGAAATCTGTCTTCCACAATACAATGCAACCACAGTAGGCCTAATTATTTATACTGTGATGCAACAGTGATGCCATAAAAGTAGGCTAGGTGTATAAACTGTATTTATATATAATATATAGGCCTATATATATATTAAATATATATGTGGTAAATAAAAATGAGCCTACTTCGAAAAAAATTCCAGCACTCATTATTTAATCCGAAAGCTAACTTTCTTGCTTGAAGATGGAAGAACGATTTATCTGAAATGTCAAGCGCTATATAAATTGTACCGATTTATCATGCGCAGCATACGTTGACGTTTGATTTACAAAAGTCAGGTTTCGCGAAGTTTCTATATAATATTGTAACTTTATGTTTATTTCTTCTATTTTTGAACCAAATTCACTTTATTAAATTGTAGTGATTGCGATGCTTATTCTATTCGATACAGACCGCTTATGTATATGATTTATTTGAAATTATCGTGTTCATCCTAGCCACACAGTGTCCGAGAGCGTCTATAGGTTGTGGTTAAAACTTGGGTGCTGGTGATTTAATTCAAAAGATGACATCGAATCGATTGATTTATCAAAGATTATTAGTATATCGGTCGCCTTCTATATAGAAATATCAACTGTCTTGCCAGCCTCCTTTTTTCAAACTACCAGATAATATTTGCGTCCCACTTAACCTTGCTAACCTGATAGGGTCGCGTTACTTGGCGCTGGTAGGTGTGTCATATTAACAGTATCTGATTATTTCGTTATAGGCTTTGTATAATTAGGCTGAACACTGAATGCATAATCAATCAGCTCAGCCACTTGTTGGACACCAGGCCTTCAGAAGCCTGTGTTCTTTGTATTCAACGTATTTCTATTCAACTTATTCATAAAACCCCTATTAATTTGGTGCCCACTTAATTCAGAAGAACTGAGAGCAGATGTAGAGGCACGTATACTGACAGTAAAAGAATAAAATTTCATCAATAGGTTATTGATATCCTTACTCGTTTAATTGTGTGGACTTTGAAAGTTTCTTAGAATTTGTTTTGTCAAGCTTGTTGCATTACGGTACTCAGGAAGTTTTTAGAGGCATTATCTAAGTCTTGATGTAAATTAAATGTAGGCTGAGCACATAATAAGGAATCGTTAATTGTTGATGGTTTGTTTCTCAGAATGCTGTTAACTATTCAGCATTCACGGATGATTTGAATTTGACTTTTGACTGTAATGCAATATAAATGACCCTCTGAGTTACTGCAGTCGAGTGCCTGGATTGTTAAGTTCAACACAGAATGTGCTGGTACTGTGGCTTTTCTTGAGATGACCATATAAATGCACAGTTACTTTGTACTTTTTGGCCGATGACTTTTTATAATTCATTAGAACCAAAGACAATAAATAAATCTGAACATATTTATGTTCTTTTGGCCGACAGAGTTAGTAGTATGATGTATTTAAGTTCATTTAAGTAGCATTTAAGTTCAGCAAGTAAAAACTCTACAGTTGCAATGACTATAATTATTTGTTCATTTTGCCAGAAATAATCATTGCCATCAAATTAACCTATATATGCCAAAGGAAGTGTAGTTTAAAGTCTTCAGCATTTTGTTTACACAGTACTCTTGAGATTAAATGTCTGGTTTTCTCACTTTGCTTAGGCTTACAACATTATTATTATAATAATTTATCTCAAACACGTAGGTAGCTGGCAAAATAAGCCTTTCTAGTTGTCTGTAAATTGAGAAAAGAAAATGGATTAACCATGTATACATTATTTAAATTACATTATTTGTGTTACATTTGTGGCCTGTTATCCTTTCAGATACAGTAAAAGACCCAGATATGGCTAGCTTGCAAAGTATTGGTCTTTTCAGGAAGCGCTTCTTAAAATTTGAAGATTATAACGATGTGTCCCCACGTGAAGAAACCCCAGGTGTTTTAATGGGAAACGATTCAGTGTCCAAAATCATGAAAGACACCACCCATTCTCAAGTGCACGATGAAGTTGTGAGATGTCCTAGCATTGATGAAGCACGTGAAGCACGATTGGCGAATTTAGACAAAAATAATGATGGATGTTCTACTGACGATGGTCACAACCTGGACTCTGGTGAATTTGAAGATCTACGTGCAATGGAGGAGATCGATTTCCGCGAAGACCAGACGGAAAACGAACGGGAGCTGGAAAATGGTGTCGACCAGTCATGCGATGATTCGCTGACTAATCCTGTTTGTTCTCTTCCACCTCCAGCGCCGCCGTTTGGGGTGTTTTCATTCACCGGTGACCCAAGCGTCAAACTGAGTTCCATTGGAAGCACGGATGTGGCTGTGGCACAGTTTGCCGAAAACAATATCCTTCCGTCAGACCTTGCTGTTCTCAACTTGGTTTTGCTGAACCTTCAGCAGCAGCAACTCTTTCAGATGCATCTACTACAGCAGCTTCAGCAACAGCTGATGTATGCTACAGCTGGTGGCACTGCCTCGCCAGGTAGTACGATGCCAAACTTTGCATCGCCCGACAAGTCGCCACCCAAATCCTTCCTCCCCGACTTTGCACCAACTGCATCTGAAGCAATGTGTAGCCACTCTGGTGGCCTTCAGTCAGCGCCCACTTCCAGTTCATCGCCCAGTGACAAGGTCATTCCGTTGCCTGCGAATCCAAGTTTCAGCAGCCTGGAGTCATCTGAAAAACTGAGTTCAATTGTCTGCACAGCAGATAACGAATGTCAAAATCTGGAAGAAGCTCCGGTTCCTCCAATCATGGCGATGATCGGAATGTCGACTCGGAAACTTCCATTCATGCCAGACAAGCAGCTGAAGGAAGGTTAGCATCATGATGTTGGCATCTCAGTTTATGTTTTGTTTAGCGTTGCTTTTAATTTTATAGTTTACTTGCAACCCTAGAATGCATTTGTTGTCAACGTCATCATCATCATCATCATCATCTTGACCAGGCACTGCCACTGTTCCCTATCTCCACACCTATGTTTCAAGTTTGCATTCATCATTATCACTGCCACCAAGCACAGCCACCGAACCATTAACAGCAGTGCTTAGATAGCACTGATAATCTTCGTCACCACCAGTCACCAACAGCACCTCCACCATCACCACCAGCAACAACATCAGCAGGGCTAAGACTGCATTCATCACGACCTGTATACCAGCCAACCATTACCACCACCACCACCACCATCACCGCAACCAGCTCTATGTACTTCCACGTTATCTTTGCGATTGCTACAAAATTATTTAAGAGACCGAGTCGATTCACATGACACTCGATATATTTATTTCTTATTTTTAATTTTTCAAAATACTCTTGAGATCTGGCGAATGGTTCGGCGAAAATGCCATTCGTTGTACCGTTCATTTTGTCAATCAGTCAAAAGAAGTATCATGCTTCTGGCCACTTGAGTTATACACCCTTCCACAACAATCGCTCGCTGCTCCGAAGAGCGCCTGTTTTTCCAACTTCCTCGCACGCCAGACCTCCCTCTTGGCTCATCATCGGTTGATAAAAGAAATTTCCTCCTCTGAAGCCCTGTCCCATAAACAGTGGCTGCCTTTCGCTTCATGCTCTTACATAAATATTGCCGACCGTATGATGTGGTACGTGCTCGCTGGTCCTTTATAAGGAAGTTAGTTTACAGTCGGTCTGGTTTGGTCTGTGCCTGGGGAAAAACTCTCCATATCTCGTCATGGTTTGAATGCTGTGGAGGAAGCACACATTCTTTACCCAAGTCTCGACAGGAAGTTCCTGACTTTCTGTGGGGTTGGGAGCCAATGTATATCCTGACTTGTCGTTTGCTTAGTAACTTGTGCCAAATGGTACCTTTTTGTGACAGAAAAATAATCATGCCCAGGAAGCTGAAGATTTTTGAACAGGTCTTTGTGCTTGGGTCAGTGTCAACTTGTTCGAGCGAGAAACATAGTTCAGATGACGTTTATATGGGCATTCCCTTAAAGCAAGGCTCCGTGGTTGATTGTGAAAATATATTGCTTCTGCCAAAGGCTCTTTGATGACAGATTGTTCTCAATGAACAAGACAGTTGGGCTGGATTACCTAAATTTGCCTTGGCTTACCTTCATCCTCCCCACTTTTCACTTTCCTTACCCCACTGTCTTTATCAAAATGAATTTACTCTCTCATATTAGATTTTGCTCTTTGTAGAAATGTCTAGTTTTCTCTTTTATAGAAATTTCTATGATTTTCAGTTCTTTAACTGTGACTGTGTTTGGCACTAATTTCTTCTACAAAGGGTAAATATTTTTATTTGACTTTGAAAGGATTTTTGTCATAGACTAACATAACCAGAACTGCACCTGATTATAATTTACTGACTTTCATTCTGTATTCTACGAATTTAGAATCCAGTTAATTAAGATGGATTGTTAGGAGTGGATTCAGACATCTTTTATTCTTTCCATCTTTGATCAGATCAAATCCGAAAGTTGTCCCGTGAGATGCGGAAACCATCTTTTTCATAGTACGTGTGAAAAGCTTTTGTTCTGGTTCGGAACGAACCGAGGTGAAGTAGCAATTTATTAACGGATCTTCATTATTTGGATCCTTGATCATATTGGATCAGAATCGTGAAGGTCAATCCCTCGAGAGAGACGGAAAGCGTCTTTTCATATCAGGCATGTCTGAAAGGGTTTTTGTTGTCGACCTGAACCTATGAAGCGGTCGGAAGAATGCGACCTGACAAATTACTTCCCCGGCAGACTCTCCCCCTAGAGTTGACATTTCCCGGTTAATTCGTGGACCTTCTGTCATTCCCGGAATCGTCGTCGGCACGACCGACCGTCTTGTTGGAGGTCTTGCTGGAATCGGCGGAGGCTCATGAATGCACGATGTTATGAATTTTCTCGTAATGACCCGTGATTAAGATTGTGAAACCAATTTTCTTGCCTTATGGCCTGCGCCGCATCTGGCGTCCGTCAGAGCTAATGCGCCGCACGGCAGCCCCACCGCCGGTCGCTGGCCTGGCCGGGGCGGTGGCCGGGAACGACGGCGGCAGCAGGCCATAGTGTGTTCGCAAATGAAACGGTCCGGCACATTATCTACATATTATGGCCTAAATAAAACAGGCTTTCTGGCACGCAGGGTCTTCGTCCGATATTAATTGTGTTTATGTTCAATAGTTGCTGGCCCTATTACGCCAATCCGGTTATAAACATCTCGCCTGGTCCGTCCAGAAGACCGCCTTGTTCTCCCCATCACCACCACCAGCTGGAGTTCTACCACCAGCCTCTGTGACCAGGCCCGATAGCTGGTCTGTTCGTCCCCGTCTATGGTCGGGAGGGAAATGCCCTCTGGTGATAGGGGCCTGGCTATGAGTCTCAGACATGCCCCGACTCGTGTTATTACCCTTTAACCGTGTTAGCAAAACCCTGAGGTGGTCGGTGGTGTAATGAGTTTTAAGTAACTTGTTACAGGGGACATCTTTGCTTTGTTCATGGTTTATTTGATCTTTTCTTACCCAATCCAATCTAGTTCCATTCAGTCTAATCGGGTGTAATCTAACTGCTTTTTTGCACTGATATATAATGCAGTGGCATAAGCAGATAGCAGACAATGCTTATTGTCTTGCTTCGTGTAACAGACTTACTTCTATGGCAACATGTAAGCAAAACCTCCATGGCGATTGATTATTATAGTATTGTTCTGTTCCTATTTAGAGCACTACTGTTTAATCGTTAGGTATGGGTGAGTGGCCATTGGCAAATGTATTTAATGACTAGTCTGGCTGCCTGGCTGGCTGGCTGCCTGGCTGACTGGCTGACTGGCTGCCTGACTGGCTGACTGACTGTGTCAAAATTCCAAAGAGTGTTGTGTAATTACATGGAAAATGGATTTGCTTCAGATCTGTTTGATTATAAGATCTCATCTGTTTATTTATCATAGGAGGAATTGTTGAGACTATCCAGTCATGATCTTGTGGGCATCCATCTACCTACCCTTCAGGATTTGAGCTGTGCTCTGTCTGCTCATTATACTCCGAAAAATAATGTCTATGCACCTCAGACACTGATAGCCCTAGAACGATCACAGACCTAAAGTGTTTGGTGTCTGAACACAAGTCATTTTAGCCCACTGCAATAAACATTTACCTGACTACTTACTGTAAGGGGTTACAGGCTGCCTGTATGGATGTGGGCCATGATGAAACCATGCCAGCCTCCACTTCTAGATGGTTTTTATTGGAGCTCTTCAGCCATTTTGTGTCTGCTATGACTGGCTATTATTTAGAATTTTCTATGTTGTAAATAATTTCTTCTGGGATAAATGTTCTTTTGTAACGATTTTCATGTTTAAATGCCATTACCAAGCGTTCCCATGAAAAGTGGTTTATACACAAGGGTGCTATATAAATTTTGCCCGTAAATTACTTTGTGGGTGGCATGGTGACAGATCATCGCTAAAACAGTTGCCTTGTGTCTGTATTCTGGACCAACTTTGTATTAGATTTAATTTGATTGGATTGGATTTTAGTTCAGCCACCGAGGAAGATCTCAAATTCAATTACATTTCCTTACATTACTTGTAATCACGTAAAGAGCATAGTTTTAGTGCTAGTGTTGGTATGAGGTGATAATGATGATGATGATGTGGTGGTGGTGACAAAGACAATGATGACTTTGGTCATGATTATGATGATGAGATTGAGATATGAAGCTGTTGAGAATGGAAATGTTTCTGATACTTGAGCCTGTGTATATTGTACCGTTTGATTTATATTGTTCCATTTGTGGAATAAAACTGCTTAGTGGCACTCCTTGTATGAGAGCTCCATGAAATAATTAAGTCTTCGGACAGCGGCGAGCCGCAGTGCTGTCAGCCACAGTCAGTCAGTCGCCTGAGCAAGCATATTGGAAAAAAAGATTGGTCCACAGCAGCCGAGGAGGATCAAGACCAGTGGAGTCCCCTTTGATTGGTCTTGAAGTATTGGTCTTTGTTTCATCTTGAAGAGTTGATTCACTCTGTCTGCTCCCAAAAGTGGATTTCATCTGAGTAATGTTTCGGGTCTTCATCACTCTGGTCTTTGATTGGTCCTGGTCTTGAAATATTGGTCTCGGCCCCCCCGAAGGAGGGAGACGAGAGCCGGTTCAGTCTGCTGGTTGTTGGCCGAATGCATTTCTGGCCAGTCTGGTTTCTCTCACTAACAGTTACATCTGCCGTCGAAAAGCCGCAGACAATTCTTCGCCTGTTTACGCGTTCTGAATGGAGCCGTTGAATTTTTCCAGCCAAGTGTTTAAAAGTCCATAATTCATGTGTGAAATAGGGTCCTATAATAAATAGGAAGGCCCGGATTATGTGCAATTAAAACGGAACGTGCATATAGGACGGAATGCAAAGCAACTGTTTATAAACACCGTGGGAGGTATGAGCCTGTCCATCTGCCTCCCCGACTGTCCCGCTGGTTCCGCGTCCGTCTGGTTCTTGTTCCGCCGGGCCCGTTCCGGAACGCATCTGTCGTCCTGTCTTTTTACATCCGTTTATTCCACGAGATGGATGGATGGGATAAAAGACAGGTGGAGGAATTCCAGGAGAAATTTCCCCCGAATCCGGCCGGTCTGTTATTGTCTCTCCTGCATCATTTTATCATCTTAGTCGATGTCTTGAAAGGGCCTCGCATAAATCCTCTGTCACATTACTTTACATCACATCTTTTCTCCATTATCATTTCCAGGCAGACCATCAGTCTGCAAATGCTCTTTGACAGGTGCAGCATATAAGTGCAATTTAGTTGCATTTAGATCCACTTTGATATATAAATAAATGTCCTTTTGTCCAATTGCATAAGATATTATATATATATATATATACATTTATATATAAATATATACACATGTGCGTACTTGCATATACATATAGTTGTTTACTCATGCGCTTTGTTTTAAGTATGAACTTTATTTGACTACTTAACATAAGGTCGGGTTCAGCTCTCCGTCAGGGCATAAATATGTTTAGAACTATGTTTCGGCTCTACTTGTGCCCCTAGCCAACTGGGCTATAATGAGTACATTGACCACACATTGTCAGAGGAGGGGGGATTCCACAGGGAGACAGAGGACTGGCCAAACACCTCAGTTGCGGAGGCTAAGATAAACTAAATTTGTTTAAACTTCAAACCCGTGCTGAGTGGTAGGGCTATAGCTTAGTGGACTGGTCTTCTAATCGAACATGTTTGCTAGTTTATCCAATAGTTTAGTTGGCTATTTGCATTAAATTTTGGGGGATTTTATTTAAAAAAAATTTCCTGACTGAATGCTTATGTTAATTTAAGTGTGCTTTAAAAGTGAAGTAATTATAATTAGTAACTTCTACTGCGCTGGTGTCTAATGCACAAGGTATCAACCAACGACACACCAAAGCCAAGTCATAATCAGGTCAATATCCTTAAGACTGGTAGCGTGCAAGCCTTTGTGTTGTTGGCAGGGTTCTAATCAACAGTTTTGCAGCATGTTTTGATACAACATTTTTTAACATATTCAGAGATTTATATAGCACCTTTTGAGGCCTCACAACTCCTGTTTGAGTTGTTCATGTGCATCATTGGACTAACTAACTTTCTGGGTGTTGACCTGAATACAGTGTGATTTGGTGCACCATCGATTGGTGCATTAGACAGTGGCACCATAGAGATCTATGGCTAATTAATAATAATTATAATAATTCATTAATAGTTCATTGCAACTATGAATGCAAATATGACTTGTGGCTAAATGTCTCGTTGGTAGAGGCTGTTGTTACAATGTCTGACTTTCAAAATATAATACTATTTCAAACTTCAAATTTCACTAAAAAGTTAAATTGCAATTCAGAATATAAGTGTCAGAGTTAAATACACACTTAAGACTATTCGAAATATGAATTGTATTTTAAATATGAATGACTATCAAAAATATTTTTGATGTAGAACTTATTCTTCATGTTGGTTTCTCTCAGACTTTAAGTATCATTTTGTTGTGTTTTCTTAGCTGTTGGTCATTTTGAAGTGGTGCTTTTCCAACAGGTGGTACACTTGGTGCTGGAAGTGGACTGTCCTCTGATGGACCAGGTCGTGGTTCAGGCGCTGATGGCCACTCCTCTCGCAACCGCTGCCGCTTCTGTCAGAAGGTCTTCAGCAGTGACAGTGCACTGCAGATTCACATCCGATCACATACTGGTATGTTGTTTTCAGCTGAAAAGTAGCCCGCTAACAGAAGAATAGTCCCAGTAGGCTAAACTCCATCGTATCGTATCATAGCTAGTACTTTATAAGGCGCCTCTTGCAGTATAAACTATTCAGAGGAGCACCATGGGTATGAAGCTTCACTTAGCCTCAGCATATGAAGGCGAATTTCAAATCTCGATGCAACCGACACGAGAGATGATTTTATCAGCATCTCCTCTGCCATCTGTTCCTTGCACCAACATGGTACAGTCTATGCATGTGTTATGTAACAGTTGTCTGCAGTGAGATAGTGAAATAGCAAGCTTGAAATACTTTTGGCAGCATAATTAGCAAATTGCATTGTGCACCATCATTCTTGGTGTGGATTTAAAACATGGACCAGGGATGGCGAACCTATGGCACGCGTGCCCAAAGTGGCACGTGTTGAAATTTTTTGGGCATGCGGAATTCAGAGCGTCCCCTAAAATTTCAAACTTAGAAATACAAAATCCCTGTAGGAATCTACATTTTCCTTGTTGAAGGACTTTATTTTAATATCATTCAAAACAATCTTTGAAATAACGTCTTTAATGCATTTTTTAAAACTCTTTGTTACCTAAAACCTATGTGGGAAAAATAATTATACACTGTGCAAAATTCCGAGTGGCACGCGACGGTATTTTTTAAACGATTTAGCAGCATTTTGGCACGCACCTTAAAAAAGGTTTGCCACCCATGACATAGACTAACAGTTTGATACGTTAACCAGTAGACTATCTGTCACTCGTCAAGCCCACTGACTTCTTCTAATCTTAATCAAAATCTGATGAATATGGGTAGTGTAGCAGTAGTGTGGGAAGGGATCATCCGTTGGCGAATTTCAAGTCCCGATGCAACCGACATGAGAGATGATTTTATCAGCAGCAAAGTAAATTACAACTTTGCTATCTCAGTCATTGTTGCTTTGTCATCTGGAAACTCATACAGCGACATGAAGGCTGATTGCTTGATTCTTTACAACACAGACTGTGTAGGGTTTAGTTCATGACGTTGAGACAGATGCTGGCTAATCTGATCTAAAGTAATGGCTCCCATAGAGCTGTTACCATGATACACATGGTATCAATCACTAAGCAGTTCAAGCATAAATGATTTCAATTTTCACAAACTACAGAGCACTTTGAAAACAGGAATAAATGAGAAATATAATTGCAGAATTTCTTTTGAGAGTTATGGTGATTTTTGTCATACTTTTATTAGGTAAAATTTGTTTTGTTTTTCAGGTGAGCGACCATACAGGTGTAGCATCTGTGGCAACCGTTTCAGTACCAAAGGTAATCTTAAGGTGCATTTCCGGTGCCATACAGATACTTTCTCGCACCTGCGCCTGGACCAGAAGCCACAACTGGGCCTCCAGCTGCCGGACCCGGTAGGGCTAGCTCCATTTCCGGCTTCACCAGCCGTGTTGCCATTACAGCGCAGTACCTCAGCTGAGATGGATCCACATAGGAACAAAAAATTTTGCTTAGATGGAATTGACCAGAACCCAATGCTTTCAGAAGTACGATCATCGAGACATACAGAGGAACAAGATCCCAGTCCTTCCACTAGTCAGATTCGAAAGACCTTTGGCTCATCCAGCTGGCTCAGCCAAGAGGCTGCAGAGGAAGATGCCGCACTTGTGCCAGCGCTGGATAAGGTGTCGTGTTTTCCAGCGGTTGAGGAAAAAGATGCACTTCCGGCTGCTTCGTCTGCAGAGAATCAGTCACGTGCTACACCCGCAAAATCAGATTCTGAAACTCCAAACAGCTGTAAATCTAATCTGCTACTGTCCCCTCCCCCACCGCTTGCTCCTCCTCCACCTCCACTCAGTCTTCTGTCTTCCATGTCTAGCTCATTCTCTGCATTCCCCAATCCACTGTTTTCTTCCTTCTCGGCAACCCATCGCCCGGTCATCACGACAAGCATGGCACCAGCACCCGTTGCCCTTCGTCCGTTTGGCTTTGGTGGCCCGCCTCCTGCAGCATTCTTTCGAAGCTCGTCCCTGCACAGCAAGCGGGAAGATCCTCTGGAGCAGTTCATGGAAGTTCAAAAGTCAGAAACGACAAAGATGGAGAAGCTGGTGCAGAACATCGAGAAGAAACTGTCCGATCCTAACCAGTGTGGCATTTGCTACCGCACCCTTAGCTGCAAGAGTGCCCTGCAGATGCACTACCGTACTCACACCGGCGAGAGACCATTTCGCTGTAAGATCTGCGGAAGGGCATTCACTACCAAAGGAAACCTTAAGACACACATGGGGGTCCATCGAGCCAAGCCCCCAGTGCGAATGCTCCATCAGTGCCCTGTATGCCACAAGCAGTTCACCAATGCCCTCGTTCTTCAGCAGCACATCCGAATGCACACTGGTGAACTGCCGAAGCAACTTCCCTACCACCCTGGTGGAATGATGATCGTCCCTCCAGCAATGGGCTATTTACCACCATTTCCCGGATATCCATTCTTCCCGTCGGGATTCAATCCAGGCCAGCAGAATCCACTTCTGGTACCAGCACTGGAAACGCTGAAGCACAGGTCACAGTTTGGAAATATGTTCCAGCACAATGAGGAGACAAAAACAGATCGTGTGCAGACCGGAGCCCTGGAAGACACCGAATTAGAGAACTTGTCTAAAATGGACGAATCTTCCTCCTCCTCATCCTCTTCTGTCTTTTCGTCCAAAGAGAACGGTGACAATGAAAATAACCACGAGATGCTGAGAGCCGAGACCAGCCAGCATTCCTCTCTGGAGGACATCGATGTGGAATCGCCGAACCACGAGGACAAGAAGTTACCCAGTCCAAACGATGGTGGTGATGAAGCAGACGATGACAACATGAGTTGTATGCAGGACATGGAGCCACAAGACAGGAACCGCAGTCAGAGCAGAGATGATCTCTCTAATCACAACAATGAAGGTTTTATGAATGATGCCAATGTCTGTGGAAGTGCTGATGGTTCCACTCACCGTGTTGAAATGTTTGAAAGAGAGGAATTTTCTCCTTTGCCTGCGACCAGTGGGAGTTTGCGAGATGGTGACCTGAAGGCAAAGAGTAGCTATCTGGAATATGACGATTACCCACATAGCAAGTACTCGTCATCGCTGATGGCCCTGGAAGAAAAAGTTAATGAGATTAATGTTCATGGAATGCTGAGCATGGCTCATCCCCTACAGCAGATGGAAAAGATCATAAAGAGAACGGAAGACATCATTTCCCTCCACGCAAACCATGCCAGACCCACCGAGGAACAACACAGGGAGAACGCAGACATGGAAATAGGTGAAGGAAGAAAGTTGTCAACCCCTTCACTTGGCTACAACAGAGTCAAGAGCTCGTATTCTCCAGTCGGAAGCAGAGAGAACACACCGTCCCACACACGAAACTTTGGTTTCATGCTCGGAGTCGACAAGGCTCGACGGTCTTTTGGCAGCATGGATCTGTCACCAAAGTCCTTTGAAGCTGCAACTGGAAAGCCAAACACGACCTGCGGAGTCTGCTACAAGACGTTTGCCTGCAAAAGTGCGCTGGATATTCACTACCGAAGTCACACGAAGGAGCGTCCGTTCCAGTGCAGAGTCTGTGATCGTGCGTTCTCGACGAAAGGTAACATGAAGCAACACATGATGACACACAAGGGATGCGGCGAAGGCCAGATGCTTTTCAGTTCCGATGCATCTAGTTCGTCAAATCCAAGGTCATGTCCACCACCGGACGATGGGCCTAGCATGGAGAGGTCAGATACGTCACTTCAGAGCATGCAGAGCATGCCAAGAACACCTGTTGAGACCTCACCTTTAGAGAACTCGGTCTCCATGAACGGGGCGTTCAAATCGGAGGAGGTTGTGCCGACTCCTTCTGTGGCTACCCCTAAACTGAAGTCGAATTTTGAAGAGCAGTCTCATCCGATGTCCATGTCACCCCACACTCCCTCACTGGGTCGTAGGTCGGCTCTTCGACATCTGTGCTCCGTCTGCCAGAAACCTTTTTCAAGTGCCAGTGCACTTCAGATCCACATGCGTACGCACACGGGTGACCGTCCCTTCACATGCACCGTCTGCAACAAGGCCTTCACGACGAAGGGCAACCTTAAGGTCCACATGGGCACTCATATGTGGAACAACGGGCCCTCACGACGTGGCAGGCGGATGTCCGTTGAAGGCATTGCTGGGATGGCCCCACCACCACCAAAATCAGAATTCTTTGGTGGCCCATCTCGAATCCCTTCCCTTCACGAACTCTACCACTTCCCGTTCCACGGAGGATTCCGCGCCAGCTTCGGATCTCCAAAACTAAACGAGATTTCAGTGATCCAGAAGATGAACGGAGCCATGCAGCACTTTCTTCCAGATTCTGGGGCACCAGACATGATGGGTGCACGTCTGATCAAACCCCTCCCATTTGCACTTCAGGGGCCACCACCGCCGCTACCACCACAGCTGCGCCCACTGGAAAACCAGGTGAAGTGCAGGGATGACGGTTCTGCCGGTGGAAATAACAACACATGGGCTATGAACAGCAGCTCTCCACAACGAGGCAACAGTGGAGAGCTAGATCTGAGCGTCAAGAAGTCACTTCCCCTTGCCAGTCAGATGAGTCCAGCCTGGATGTGGAAGACCTCTTGCAACCTCTGCAGCAAGGTTTGCTCCTCTCCTGGAGCCTTGGAAATCCACATGAAGTCACATCCAGACTTTTCACAGAAGACTGACTCGCCTAAATCAGTCACTGCTTGAGGAGATATCGTCATTACAAAGAACAAAACTCTTGACACTCCTCCAAGTATCCTTCTGAAAACGAATTGTGTAAAAAAACTGCAGATAAAGTAAACCAAGACATGTTGAAACAGAGGTGAAACAGATCACATCCTTTTTTGATGTTCGGTGCTGGCAGAGGGGAAATCAGAGATCTAGATGGAAACCAAGCGGCCCGCCACTGGTCTTCCTGATTCTTTTCTGACTTGTACGAGACGATATCATATGATCTTCATGGTGAACGTGGCTTTCTTTGTGGACAACTTGCCAACATTGACTTGAGCCTACATGGAAACTGTTGATCACAAAGCAAGCACTGTATCGATTTTGTCATGATAAGACGACGTAGGTTTTAGCGTTGAATTCTATCCTGTCACAAAATGCAGTCAGAAGATGAATGCAGTGTTGTGAATTGTGTTAGATAAACTTATTAGCTGTTACACAGAGAAGTTGCATTATTTTGACCGAATGTTCGATCATTTGATGATCAGATATAATCTAATCCAAATTAATCTATTGTAAAGATTTCTGCAGAGCAAGTACAATATGCAGGACTGATGTACAGGAATTTACATGTAAATTTACTATAGGTATTATTGTTTCCATGGTCCTCCCTAGGTGGCGGCATGGGCCTACTGTTACGAGCTATGTGCAATGTGTGTTTGTATGTGTGACTTTGACTAAGCAGACATTAAATGTGTTGTGTCAAGTCTTAGCCATAGAACAGTGACTCCAATCAGTGTGTCCACCACCTGTTTGATTCGCTAGTGTAACAATGGATCAACTACGCTTCGGCCTACTACAGTTTAGAAGCTGTGTATTGTTCTGGCGACGGTTTATGGATGGGCCTGATCAGTGGAGTAAGTTGTACGTTCAGGTTATTCTCGATTAATTCTGTCTAAATAAGTGTACCGTAAAGAATTATATAATTATATACATTTATGTATAAGATCGGATGTTTGTCAATAACTACTGTTAATGAACGCACGCATTCTTTTTTATTCGCTAGGTGGCGGAATGAATATTGGAGCAGCATAAATGGCATTACTCCTTTCGCCACCTGGCGATTACAACTTTAAATTGTTCCATCAAAATAATTATTACAGGATAACAATAACAATCATGAATTCACCGTCGAAATTCTAGGTGGCGCTAGTGGAGGAGAAGGAAAAAATGGCTAGGGCATGGTCGCTTGGGAAAGTTGACGGCTATTTTTCCAGATTGGAAAGCTGTGGTAAGAGTGATTTGCTTTTTCCGGCCTATTAAGTATAGTCGCCATAACGAACCCTGGTCATGGATTTGAAGGTTTTCCTGAAACACGCCATGTAGTAATTTCGCTTGAGGATCGGGATGGGACAACTGGGATCGAATGACAGTTGCTTGTTGAGCGAACTACATCACAAGAGCCGATAGCATTATTTCACGTAATATGTTGTAAATTTCTATGGCACTGATGCGCATTTGTCCAATGCACTGAGCATCGAATGTGTGTGTGTGTGTGTGTGTGTGTGTGTGTGTGTGTGTGTGTGTGTGTGTGTGTGTGTGTGTGTGTGTGTGTGTGTGTGTGTGTGTGTGTGTGTGTGTGTGTGTGTGTGTGTGTGTGTGAGAGAGAGACAGACAGACAGACAGACAGACAGAGACAGACAGAGACAGAGAGAGCCTTGATCCAGTCCAGCTCGAAACGCAAGCAAGGGTTTTGGAAACTGAAGCTATGTTGACAGACACACAGAAAAGGCTTTGTTTAGCGGGGAAACACAAAGCTGTCTAATACTATAAGCAGTAGGAGGTCTTTGGTCTATTTGAAAAGCTATATCGTGAAACAAAGATTGATATTATGTGGCTCCTACTGTGGCTGACTAGGGTGTCTCTATTCAAGTCCCTTCATAAAATTATGCGGTCAGAGTGAGTCTTAATAAACGGGGGCATCATGCTGTCACAACTATATATTGGTCATGACAATCTACACAAGAAATTTCTATCTGTGCGCAGTTCTAAGTGTAGTGCGTTGAAATAGTAATCTCGAAATTTCCAAAGCGCTGCTTTAAAGCTAATCTCAGGGCACCAGCTTATCCACGAGCGCTGCCTCGTGTCAGAGGTTGTCCAGAGATATCAAGTAGAGGTCCAAGTTGCCAGACCAGAAAGAGAAGGAGTGGGAGCAGCTGCTAAGTCGGATTCCGTCTTGGACGAGAAAGCCTGGGAGGCGGAGGACAGGATGGATCTTGGGTGGAATTCTTGAAACTGTAGTTGGGCGTGGGAAACCTGAAGGGATGTAAGATGGAGTAGCGTGAGATCGATACCAGCGAGAACTATGGAGCAGGTGAGTGGAACCTCCGATACATACTCCTTTGGCAGATACCTACTTAAAAGCCGATGGTAAAGATATGCGGTTAAATTATGTTACAACATAATACAGAATATAATATAATATAATATAATAATAATAATAATAATAATAATAATAATAATAATAATAATAATAATAATAATGGCCTGCAGCGGCTCGATGGTCACAGCCCAAGCAGACTTGGATGAGGGATAACCGTTCCAGAAAAATAACTTATCTAATCTCTAAGACCTTGAGGGAATGAAGTACCTCAGGGCATAAAATAATAATAATTAATAATAATAATAATAATAATAATAATAATAATAATAATAATATATTTTCTTTAATTAATAATAATAATAATAATAATAATAATAATAATAATAATAATAATAATAATAATAATAATAATAATAATAATAATATTAACACAATAATATCTCCGGAATAGTTTTGACCACCTGAGGGATCATATTATTATTATGATCTTGATTGTACTGTCATTTTCTGATGTGATCTTGCTGTGTGCTTGTCGATTTGAATTAATAAAGATAATAATAATATTAATAATAATAATAATAATAATAATAATAATAATAATAATAATATCTTTTCTTTAATTAAGCGCCTGCTAACCGCACTGCGCTGTACAGTGAGCATGTATAGGCTATAGTAGAAACGGCAGCCACACAGGGCGCCCGTATATATGGCCTCGACCCTGCTCATTTTTCAATGAATTGATCGGGTGAGATCCTTCACCACCGCTGCCCGTTTGAATGGGTGCCACGTCATTTAAGGTCCCCGTGTTGCGATCGTGCTAGCCCGAGATTTAAATCTCTGAAATAAGCCACCTTCGGAAAGCGAACCGCGATCCGCATGCGCTCTAACACAGAGTCGCATGAGACGCGCAGCCAACTAGTGTTGTTTTCGTTAACGAAAACGAAAACGAAAATGGCAATTTTAACGAAAATTAAACGTTTTCGTTAACGAAAACTAAATCTAAAACGAAAATACGCAGACAACAAAACTAAAACTAAAACGAAAATTGTAACAATAAAAACTAAAACGAAACGAAAATTGATCAAACGAAAACGAAAACGATATTTAGGGCCTACCATATCAAAACTTAATTCTTTAAATGAAAATTTTCCATTGTTTTGCTTGTAATTTCTGCTTACTTAATTCGCCATTTGTACTGTACTGCTTGATAAGCATCTCAACGCAGACCCTTGAAACTATCATACCAACCAATCGCATGTGAAATACACCTCTGCGGCCATTAATAATACATTTGCTTCGGCTGCATTTCACCTATAGTTTTATTAATTGACGTCGAAATAAGGTCGCGCGTGAGTACATGGTATAGGTTTTCAGCGGCACATGTGAAAGTTTAGTTGTGAACTTGTGAATATTCGAAAAAAACACAGTTTCTTCCTAATTTCGCGTTGCTAATTTTTCGTTGAGGCGGCATGTTCGTCAATAATATTTAAACTTAGGCCTAAACCTCCCAGGTAACGACTCACGAAACTTTATATTCCCTATGCTACTTCGTAGGCCCTAGTGGATGCTTTCACGCCCCGCACGTTTGCGTAAACCCAGGGACTAAATTTAAGCCCGTCACGCTTTTCGCTAAAGCATGTCGCCTGAATAAATTTCATCTCTGCATCGTGTGGGTCGGTTAGGGTCAGGGAAGGTGTCGTGAGGGTCAGTTAGAGAAGATATGTTGGTCAAGTAATGAAATCAAGTCTGTTATTCATGAGACTTATGACGTCATGTGTATAGCAATATATTGGCCTGCCCTGCATCAGAAGCTTTTGTGGAGTGCATTTTTCCACATGTGGAAGTCGTGGATGGCTGACCAATGGCAGGCGAAATAAACTTTTCAAAATCAGAGGAAAGTGCTTTTGAAGCACAGTTTGCCCTTTATTAATTAGTATTTTTCTTACTTTAAACGGCTTAGTTGAACTTGAACCATTGAACAGTCTGATTATTTCGGTAGCCCCCCATTTAATTATTACCAGCTATGGACAGTTTGCAATCATGTTAGTTAATGACTATAGGCCTATTGTAGTTAAACTGCTTTAAAGTAGTTTAAGTAGTTAACTAACCTCTTCCAAACGTAAGCTATAGGCCTAGCTGTGTTAGGGGGAGACATACATGTATATAGGCTACTGTATGTAGGCCTACATGTATTTACATACATAATTATATTTACATAGGCTACATTTACAAACATACATTTACCGTTTAAAAGTGGGGATTAAAAGGGACTTGCATGTGGCTACATAGGTGTAGGTCATTCGTGTTTGTATATACCCGTTTTACCAGCCAAAGCCACGACTCGTGTTTCTCTGACCCCTCAGCTTAAGCCTATCTAACACTAACAGTATATAGGCCTAACGAGTGGCCAAAACAATTTGCCTTAAGTAGCCTATACCTTGTGTTTAAAATGCATTTTGTAGACCAGACCAAGTAGTTAAAAGTCTTTTTACAGATCTTCCTCCACTTGAATTGAAGAATGAAGTCCCAACAGGAAGTACGGTAGGTTCTTTGCGCGTTGAGATCTTTGTATAGCATACCTCTTTCTAACTCTTATAATGCCTTTAACAGGAAATTGAAGCATGCGTACTGCTGAATTGTCTTTCTGTGATTTTACACTACTAAAGTACATCAATATCAAGCTCACGAGTGCTCCGTTATATTGCTAAAAGTCATCAAAATTCTTTGGACTGTCTCCGCATCAGTGGCGGCGCTACACCAGGGCGTCGGGCGAGCCAGAGCAAATGCCCTGGTAAAAAAGCGTTTGCCCATGTCGTTGCCCGCCCGAGTTGTTACGCTTTTTGCACTGGTTACTTGCATGAAGGCTCTGGCTATGCCCTGTTTACAAGAAATGTCTGGCTCCGCCACTGCTCCGCATGTGTAGCTCTTCAGTCTATCTCCTCTCCTCCCTGGTCTCTTGGCAACAGTATTGGATCATGTAATTCACACTATCTTTCTGATAAATCAATCTCACTAGCACCAGCGCTCGTGAATTAAGCTCACGATTGGAAATTAGTCTGAAGGAGCGATTTCGAAATCTGGAGTTCACGATTGAGAGAGCTATGAGTCGCTTTAGTGAGCTACTTACACTGAGCGACAGGATATATGTAAATGAGCACTTGACTCGAATAAGTAATCTATTCGATGGGACAAAATGATGCTTGCGTGGATAGAAATAGAATGCTGGGGTCATAGGCTTTCTCCGTTAATGATATCACGTTGTCACGTTTTGGAACAGGAGTTGAGAAAAGGCATGGCAATAAATACCTCGTTCAAAATATTGTATGACGAAAACTTATCGCAACTGCTTTAGTCGTCGAGACTTTAGAGAACCGAAAGCTACTTTAATATTTCAGAGCCAGTTTCACGGTTGCAAGTCCACAAATTTTCGTGTGACATTTGTGGCCATTCGCCTTTTCGATCGCTTTCCAATTTTCTCCGACTCCTTTAAATTTTTTTTGTGTTTTTACCCCTCTTTTGTGGTATTTTGTCGTCTTAGATGTTCCTATTTTCACTTAGGTCGTTCTTGAACATGGGCGACATCCGGGGGGGGGGTCGAGGGGACAAGACTCACCTTTAACAGTGGGGGACACAGTATACAGTTGTCCCCCAAAAATTTTGAAGAAACACCAAAAAGGTCAACAAAGTCTTTCGCTCACGAAGAAATTTTAACCTCTTTTTTGACCAGATCAGTTCAGCAGTGTCCCGTGTCCCCCACATGTCAAACAAGATCGCCGCCAGTGTTCTTGAAGCAGCATGCTTATAATACTTATTGTCGTTTATAATAGGCCTACACAAATTCTGTTTGCATGCAGCCGAAACCGTTTTTTTGAGTCAACTCAATACGCGCTCCAAATCTAAGACTGAATCGGATTCTCCCCGTTGGATGGATCCGCCTTTGCCTGGAATTTAATGTTTGCTTCGGTCTACCACTTGAGCTTCTGACTGAAACTCATCTGCCTTAGATTGCTTTTTATCCCTCCACCGTCTGTTTCCGGTCACGAAGATCTCTTGAATCTCGACTGGTTCTCTGTCAGTGGGATAACGAAAGATGGAATTCGGCTTAGGAGAAAAGACAATCGATTGAGGCCTTATGCAATAACAGTGTTATAGAAGCCCCCACGTTAGACAGACAGACAAAGACAGACAGACAAAGACAGACAGACAAAGACAGACAGACAAAGACAGACAGACAAAGACAGACAAAGACAGACAAAGACAGACAGAGACAGACAGACATGCGTCGACTGCTGTTGAATAATAAACGCGATACTACCGAAGTACTTGATGTGCATTTTTGCAGAGCACGAATTTCGTCCTTCATCCGCGATAATCTTCGGAGTGCGCACACATTCTGCAAGCTGTAAGGCCAAGACCGACGCCTTGTTTTAACTCTTTCTTCCTTCTTTCCTTCCCATAGTCCTTTCATCCGTCCCTCCGTCCGTCCGTCCGTCCGTCCGTCTCTCCAGCTCCCATGCACAGATCGACCGAGGGCGATTGCCGCTGGGCCGTCTGCATCCCTTGTGTCCATGCAGGAGATGCTAACACCCAGTCTGCCAAACGTTCACTTCGACAGAGAGCAGAGCGCAGCCGAAAACAACAGACATCTTGCACCGAGTGTGGTAAGAAGCCAACATCAATCGCGTTTCTATAGACGCAGTAGCCCTATACTCGAAGGAAAAACAATAAGAATCTATTCCGATGTGCACTCGTCTATTCCTGTGGGACATGCTGTCAATATTTCTTTAAAAGGTCATGAGTAATTGTTTAGATAAGGAAATCATCAAAGAATGACCAAATGTTAGTAAGTCAGAAGATATTTCCGAAGATGTGCTTCCCCTCCGCCAGGGGCGTCTATCCCCTAAGTCATTGGAGCAACGTCCATTTTCCCCTCTTCTTCCCCCCGCTCCGTTCCTTCCCCCTAAAATGGTGGCACAAACACTGACAAATCTCCCCTCCCCTATTTCTTGGATGGAGCATTTGCTCCAAGCTTTCTATGGTGTAGACGCCCATGCCCTCCGCAAGATGTTCCCTTCCTGGCTTTCGACCTGACCACCCTAGCAGTTGGTTTGCACAACGACCTTGTAAAGTAGCGATCATCGACTGACGTCTTGAGCATCAGGACTGTGGCGCTATAGAAGTTCTTAAATTGGATTAGATTAGTCTAGATTAGGTTAGAATAGAATGTTCTGATCGGATCTACGTCATTGCTGCTGTGGGTGGCTATAATTCTACTGGAGTGGAAAATTCAGTGGCTTACAGACGATGGCAGTTTTAAGAGGGGTAGCTATTGTTAAAGAAGAAAAACACGAATAACAAGGAAAATTCCCTCACCTTAAGACATTTGAGCGTTAGCCTAACTTTCGGCAATGTTCTCCAGCGTATGGTTGCTCAGTTAAAAGGGAGATAATCGTAATCGTAATTGTAAACTTTAAAAATTTTAAAGCACTACTCTAAAGCTAAGCGCAGGGGCACCAGCTTATTCACGAGCGCTGAAAGATCGGCAGCGAAACGGAGGGGAATGCATTTCCACACCGACTTACAGTCTACAATCTACACTGATGAAATTATCCTACAGATCGAACCCTGAGCTAGAACTGTTGAATAACTCAACAATCAAGCGACAATCCTCGGTTGCAGGTCCCAAATTTTTTTATAGTTTGCGTCGCATCTGCCCGTTCTGGTTAGTGTCTTATGTCATTTAAGTCTTAAGACTTCCTTTTCAAATGACTTATTCGCCATCTGCAGAATGTCTGGCTCAGAGGACTGACTTTCGGGTATTGCCCTGACTACGGTTCGGGGTTTTGGCACGCAATCGGTTGATGAAACCGGTGTAACAGAAGTGTCTACTTACGCTTACTAGCGTTTCCTCAGGATGAGATCTTTTTAGGCGCGGTGCAGTTATCCTCTGCGCTTTGAAAAGCGCTTGGAGCGGGAATGTACGGTCCGCGCTATGCGCCTTGCGTAATGCGTATGCCAACGTACACGATGCTCGTGGGCGAATATTTGGCCTCTTCTACGGTGGTGCCAGAATTCTGGGAGTTTTAATTGTCGCACTCGGATCGTTCCCAGATCGAAGGGTTTCCTTGAGCGCATGCGCATCGGATAGCATCACTACGGTCAAACGGAAGTGGAATATGACTGAGTCTACTCTGAGCACCGGAAGTTGATGTCGCTTCGTAGGAACTGAATCTGGAAGAGTTGGAATCGTAAGTGTAAACGTGATACACGTGTACAATGTCGAGCCCTTCGTGATTAACTACGGAAGGTTCCCTTCGTGATTTACTACGGAAAGATCCCTCGAGATCTAAACGGCTTGGCTGTCGCTGTAAATCGTAGAAGAGTAATTGAATAGGCGCTTCATAAAGAGAATCTTACAGTTGCATTATCCTCGCCAAAGCCGAAGGATTACTAATAGATCTCAGGCGTGGCATAATATAGCGCCTCTCAAGAGCGAAAGATAACGAACAGGGCTCAGTTGTGAACTTAGGTTTTGATTACGAAACCGTGAATGGATCTCAGCTGTCTAGTTATATAGCGCCCGTGGAATAAATATATATATATATATATATATATATATATATATATATATATATATATATATATATATATATATAAACGATGTACTGTCACTACGAAAATCCGAAACCTCTAGTGGTTTATTATGCATGAAATATAGGTCGACTATTTCTGTATCTTGGTCGCTTTGATCCATTAACGCTGATTTTTTAGAACTCGGCTCAGATCAGGTCTGTAGGTCATGCGTTTGTATTATCCTAAAAGCATTGTCTAATTTTTGTCTTCTTATAAAAGGCATTAACGTAAAAGGAACCGATGATTTGTGTCGTGCTTTCTGGCTAAGAGACATATTTTGTCTAGCAATTGAAGAAATGTTGCTTGTCTTATAGCAGACAATCGGTGTGCGGCATTTATGGCATAAATGTCTGGCCGACCGCTGAAGTGAATTGGACTTTATTACTCGGCAGCGTCTATAGTCTGAGACCGCATTGGTATCTGTTGGTAGCAGACATTAATTTTCAGTCCTTACTGTTCGGGTCACGCGTGTTGAATCTCTTCTTCAGTTGGTGCAGAATTGGAGATTCTTATAAGCCGCGTCTGCAGGCACAGGAAACTATAAGCGCACAGTGTTTGCGTTCACGATTATTATATTAAAGGCACAAACTGTCTGCTGATGAAGGGCGTTTACTGTTCTCTGCCTAAGATGTTTTGTTCTAGAGCATTCCCAGGAAGTGGCCGACTATAAGGACAACCAGCACCGCTCTTTCACCATCTGTTGTTTCAGACCACACTGGTTTTAATTGTATAGTTTTGGGCTTATAGGGTTACCTCGGCTATTTATATAGCACCTAAATTGAGTGCTGTTTAAATGGCTATAGGTATATATGTTACAGGCAATTCGTAAAACCAGGGATCTTGTAAAATGCCTGAAATTTTTAGGCAATTTGTAAAATCCCTGATTCACTCGGGCACTTAACAAAATCTCTGAAAAAAACAGGGATTTTGTAAAATCCCTGAAATTAGACGATGAAGATTTGACAGATTGCCTGAAAGTAAAATGACGAACATAATCGAAGTTTATTATGCAAACAAGCCCTATTTTCAAAGGATTAACATTTTTAGACGGTATTTTATTTTAAGTTCAGTTATCGAAAGCTACAGCAGTTTTTTTCTGTTTTCACACGACATACTCGAATGACATCGACTGTTGCACTTGACTTATTAATTATTAATTGACAGATTAATTTTAGAACTGACCTAACCAAAGGAAAACCAGAAATTAAATAGTGCTTTCTGGGTTTTAATTTATAGCAAGGGTACTCGTCTGACCACAGTTAATATCAGCCAATCGGTAGATATGTTGGTCAACTTCTAATTGCTGCGACGGCACATCAAAGAATTATAAGGAAATAGACAAAGTTCACTGGGCGCTGCAAGACAAATAGGTGCACATTTTTCAAAGGGAAAGTGAAGTTGTCGAGCGGTATTGTTAATTAATTTATGAGGTATCAACAACTTCAATTATCCTGCAACTTCAAAGATCGCTGGGCGCTGCAAGACAAATAGGTGCAAATTTTTCAAAGGAAAAGTGAAGTTGTTGAGCGGTTTTGTTAATCCGGCTCGACAACTTCACTTTCCCTTTGAAAAAATTAATCTGTCTATTAATAAGTCAAGTGTAACAGTCGATGTCATTCTAGTATGTCGTGTGAAAACAGAAAAACTGCTGTAGCTTTCGAGAACTGAACTTAAAAATATATGGTCATACCATGCATGTACAAATGTTAATCCTTGGAAAATAAGGTTTGTGTGCTTAATAAACTTCGATTGTGTTCGTCATTTTCATTTCAGGCAATCTGTCAAATTTTCGTCTTCAGATTTCAGGGATTTTACAAAATCCCTGGTTTTTTCAGGGATTTTGTAAAGTGCCTGAGTGAATCAGGGATTTTACAAATTGCCTAAAAATTTCAGGCATTTGACAAAATCCCTGGTTTTACGAATTGCCTGTAACATAGCCTATACATAGATAGGTTGGTTGCTTGGTATGATGAGCATGAACGTCCGGAGAGGGGCTAGCGGGCATTTCTCCCCGGATTTTGCAAATATTTTATAAAAATTAAATCTTTTGATTATTATGATTATTACAACAGTCCCAACACGATTTTCAATGTGAAAAAAACAATTATTTTGATAAAGTCCTTTTGACCATTATTTTTAAAGTTGTCACGTGTTATGTATTCATGAATTGCTAGTCTATGCAAAAACGTCATTTTGCTCCCCCTAAAAAATTTTTGCCCCATAAAATATTTTGCTCCTACCCACAAAAATGTTGCCCCCACAAAAATTCCCCCACAAAAATGTTGCCCCCCTACAAAAATTCCTGCGGACGCCCATGATGATGAGGTAAGTTAAGGTATACCTCGAGACAAGTGATATGTAGCCTACGCTAAGTGTTCATTTCTAACACGCCTCGTTCAGCTCTAGTCTTCTGAGGTTTGAAGGATCATTTGACTGAGGCGCACACACGACAGCAACAATCGAACAGTTTGACCCGATGACCTTCTCATCACGATTCGACAAAGAGGTGTCGGTTTCTACGACCCACTGAGCGTCGAAGCCCAACCGCTGAGGTGAAAGGCCGACCCACGGACAATCGACCGCCATAAGGAACGTAGCAGGAACCGGATGTTGGAGCCTAGGTGCATTGTGGGATCGATCTTCCTGCAGCAGCAGCCAGCAGCCACACGAGGTGGCACTGTCGCTCAATGGGACGAAACGGTCTGTGACATCCGTTACGCAGGAGATGCTCCAGTATAACTGATGCGCCGCATCTGTATGGACCGATGACATAGCCGCCTCTTCTGATGCTGTGGCTGCGGTTACTGCTGCAGCGGTGATGCTCGTGGTACGTGCATCCGATATGCGTCGTTCTAGATGACGGACTGTGAATGGTGTGTGTGTGTGGAATACTAAGAGACTGGATTAGAGACCGGGCGTTGGTTGAACGCAGAAATAACAGACGATCTGTAGATGGATGAGAATGTCCACGATGTTTTGATGGACGCAGGACAGGCCAAGCGAACGACTGACGTTTCTACCATTGTTTGCCAACTGTTGTAGGAGAAGAGAGGAGAAGAGAGAGGAGAAAGGAGGGGAGCAGAGAGGACAGGAACAGATAGAAAAGAAGCAGATAGAAGAGGAGCAGATAGAAGAGGAGTGGAGCGGATATAGGAGCAAAGAGGAGAGGGCAAAGAGGAGCAGAGAGGAGAGGAGCAGATGGAAGAGGAGCAGATCGAAGAGGAACAGATAGAAGAGGAGAGGAGCGGATATAGGAGCAGAGAGGAGAGGAGCAGAGAGGAGAGGAGCAGATGGAAGAAGAGCAGATAGAAGAGGAGCCGATAAAAGAGTAGAGGAGGGGATATAGGAGCAAAGAGGAGAGGAGCAGAGAGGAGAGGAGCAGAGAGGAGAGGAGCAGACAGGAGAGGAGAGGAGCAGAGAGGAGAGGAGCAGATGGAAGATGAGAGGAGCGGATATAGGAGCAAAGAGGAGAGGAGCAGAGAGGTGAGGAGCAGATAGAAGAGGAGAGGAGCGGATATAGGAGCAAAGAGGAGAGGAGCAGAGAGGAGAGGAGCAGAGAGGAGAGGAGCAGATGGAAGAGGAGTAGATAGAAGAGGAGCAGATAGAAGAGGAGAGGAGCGGATATAGGAGCAGAGAGGAGAGGAGCAGATGGAAGAGGAGCAGATAGAAGAGGAGCCGATAAAAGAGGAGAGGAGGGGATATAGGAGCAAAGAGGAGAGGAGCAGAGAGGAGAGGAGCAGATAGAAGAGGAGAGGAGGGGATATAGGAGCAAAGAGGAGAGGAGAAGAGAGGAGAGGAGCCGATAAAAGAGGAGAGGAGGGGATATAGGAGCAAAGAGGAGAGGAGCAGAGAGGAGAGGAGCCGATAAAAGAGGAGAGGAGGGGATATAGGAGCAAAGAGGAGAGGAGCAGAGAGGAGAGGAGCCGATAAAAGAGGAGAGGAGGGGATATAGGAGCAAAGAGGAGAGGAGCAGAGAGGAGAGGAGCAGATAGAAGAGGAGAGGAGCGGATATAGGAGCAAAGAGGAGAGGGGCAGAGAGGAGAGGAGTAGAGAGGAGAGGAGCAGATAGAAGAGGAGAGGAGAGGATATAGGAGCAAAGAGGAGAGTTGCAGAGAGGACAGGAGTAGAGAGGAGAGGAGCAGATAGAAGAGGAGCCGATAGAAGAGGAGAGGAGCGTATATATGAGCAAAGAGGAGAGGGGCAGAGTGGAGAGTAGCAGATAGAAGAGGAGCAGATAGAAAGAGGAGCAGATAGAAAGCGGAGCAGATAGAAAGAGGAGCAGATAAAAGAGGAGCAGATAGAAGGGGAGAGGAGCGGATATCGGAGCAAAGAGGAGAGGGGCAGAGAGGAGAGGAGCAGAGAGGAGAGGAGCAGAGAGGAGAGGAGCAGATAAGAGTGCTGGCGAGGAGAGGAGAGGTAAGGATTTGAGAATAGAGAAGAACAGAAGAGATGAAAGAAAAGGAGAGGATGACAACTCCTACTGACTCATTCATCACGCATGCACTCACAGTCATTCAATGTACCGCCGATAGGGGAAGATATAGTTAAGAAAAAGTGAACACTATTTTGTCTTTTGCTCCAGGTATCGACCTTGTCGAGACCGAATTCTTGACTTTCATTCGCAATCGAAGTTTCTGACAGTCAGTCGTTCCTAACGTCTTGCATCCACCTCTCTCTTCGTCCCTCTGTCCTCACAACGGGCGACATACAGGAGGAGGATTTCGCCGATTATCGATCGATAGCGTCGAGGACAGATAATCCACGGGTCGGTCGGTCACTGCTTATACCCTGTCTCGGACGGTCGGTCAGTCTCTGCCTCGGCTTCTTCTGTCTCGACTGCGGTTTCCTCCATCGACCGTTAACATCAACGGCAAGAGAAGGCGTCGAAGATTAGATTAACGGATCACAAGATCAGCTAATAAACAGCTCGACTGATCAGCACTTAATCTCACGGTTTAGTTTCGACTGACTTACGGCAAAGATTCTGTCGTCGAACACAAGATTTCTGCTTATCTGTCGTCGGTCAGGGACGTTCATCCGAAGAGATAACGATCCTCGTCGTCCTCCGCTTCTCACGTCTCGGCCGAGGAGGATCTAACGCGTCCGGTTCCACCACTTGATTTCCATCTTACTTGCTTTGTTCCTTGACATCATGGATTCACGACCCCAGAACGATGTAAGCGAGAAGACGGATCAGCTCCAGACGCCTCCACCAAGTTACCAGAAGCTGATGAACGGTGAGTTTTAGTCACAGTTTATCAGTCATGTGAGGTGTGTGATAATGTAGTTGTTAGCCTGCTGGACTGTTAAGCGAAGGTCGGGGGTTCAAATCACCGCTAGGGCTGAAATTTGTCGGTGGGATGATCAGATAACGAGGGAGAGGACTAGCCATCCGTCCTGTTATGGTCAGGCAAGAAAATGAAGTGGCTGAAATTACATACCGATGGCTGCCTCTCAGGCTAGATAGAGACTGCTCCTCTTCTTATCAGTGATGTAACTGCATGTGACCTAGCCGAAGGTATGCGCAGTGTCGGGGGATGAGTGCCTGGGCGGCAGTTTTTATCGAAATTATCATGCGTGGTTGGCGCGTGTGCTGAGGTCTGAAATAATAAATGAACGAGCGAATGAATTGAAGGAAGGAATGGTTAAGCCTGAACAAAACAGCTCATAAGAATGAATATGAATTCATGAATAAAAGTATAACAAATGAAACCATACGATGACAAATAAATCAATGGCTGAGGCAAGACATAACAATAAATAAGTGCAATGAAACAGTGGAGTAAGCAAGGGCACAACTTCACTGTTTCAAGCACGCACGCACGCACGCACACAGACACACACAAACGTGCACACACACACACACACACACACACACACACACACACACACACACACACACACACACACACACACACACACACACACACACACACACACACACACACACACACACACACACACACACACACACACACACACACACACACACACACACACACACACACACACACACACACACACACACACACACACACACACACACACACACACACACACACACACACAAACATACACACACACACAGACACACAAACACACAAACACACACACACACACACACACACATACTTACACACACCTCTAATTTGTGTGGCTGTGATATTCCTTCTTCTTGTCATAGTGTTTTTTCTGGTAGGGTTTCAAATGCATAACAATGAGTTAATGTTACTGAATTGTTGGTTTGAACTGTCTGTCGATTTTGAATTGCTTGTCGTGAACTGATGGCAATGGTAATAAATTCTTGTTACGTTGTTTTTCATTGTTGGACTCATGAATATGATAATGAATCGATGACACTGAATTATTTGTAATGAATTAATGAAACTGAATTCTGGTGCTTTGATGGCTTTAAGTTTATGGTGGTGATGAATTGGTGTAATACTTTGAGGATTCTATTACGGCATACTGTTTTCTGGTTTCATGCCATTGGTTGTGATATTAGTAGTCGGGAAATTGTTTCATGTTTTGGGTATGGTTCGCAAGTGATAGGTTAGTTGGTACCTTTGTACTGATTATGTTATATTGCTTTGTGTATATATCGGAAAATGTTTTGTGTTGAGGTTCTATTGTATTGCTCGGTCACTATTTGGTGCCCTTTTGGTGCCCTCTATTGGGGAGTATGTTCCCGGCAGGTGTCTGGAGTAGACAAGTGCAGTTGAGGTGTCTTTAAAACGTGCACAAATAGTTGCGTGGAGGCGACAAAACGATGATTCGTGAGAGACCATGCTTGAACTAAAATAGTTTAGAGCTGCATTGGTTTCCCAGTTGCTTTTAGTGCACTCTCGTCGTTACAGTGTTAAGAGAGGAAGTGTCTTGGAATTAGGAGGAATTCTGCTGTTGGAGTTGGAGTTTGAAACTGAAATAGACACAGAGAACAGAGGAACTCTGAAGTTTCAAGAACATACCACTTTCAAAGCTTTCTCAAACAACTGCGCAATAAACGCTATAGCATATGTGCGGCATTGTATAGGTCCCTATCGTCGTGAAAGTGTTAGACCGCTAACCCAAGGGGTGGGTTACAAAGCACCTATAAGGCAAAATATGTTTTGAGATTTCTGCACCCACCCCTAGCGCTTTCGATGACATCTGGCCGTCTGATCACCCCCCCCCCACCCGACCGTACACTCGGTGGATGGAACAGACGATTAGGGATGGCCACCCACTCTCAGATGCCGAGGGTTATAGGTAGAAATGAGTTGCACAACACTTCATTTTATCGATGACTGCCTCTATCTCTGTCTGTCTGTCTCTGTCTGTGTATCTCTGTCTTTGTATCTTTCTTTCTGTCTGTCTGTCTGTCTGTCTATCTCTGTATGTCTCTCTCTTTGGGCTGATTCAAGGGACAGCTGCTTTTATTCTTGATCTTGTTACTCCTAGTCTTTTCCGCTCCTCTTTCTTCTTTTTCTCCTCCTCCATATCTTCTTCTTCTTCCTCCTCTATGTATTTCCTCTTCTTCCTTGTCCATGTATTTCTTCTTCTTCCACCTCAATTTATTTCTTCATCCTCCACGTATTTCTTCTTCCTCCATGTATTTCTTCTTACTTCTCATTTTCCTTGTATTTCTTATTCTTCCTCCTTCTCCATGTATTTCTTCTTTTTCCTCAATATATTTCTTCTTATTAATTTTCTCATCCTCCATGCATTTCTTCTTCTTTCTTATCCTCCATGTATTTCTTCTTCTTTCTTATCCTCCATGTATTTCTTCCTCTTTCTTATCCTCCATGTATTTCTTCTTCGTCCTCTTCCTCCATGTATTTCTTCTTATTTCTCTTCTTCCATGTATTTCTTCTTCTTCCTCCTCTTCCTCCATGTAGTTCTTCTTCTTCCTCCTCTTCCTCCATGTATTTCTTCTTCTTCCTGATCCTGTTCTAATGCGGCTCATGACCCTAAATTTGGTCCTTGGAATCATTTCAGTATAGTCTCTGCTTTAGACACCAACTTCAGTCAGGCGTCCGACAATCCGTAGTGCACTGGATCTAATTTAAGTCCCTTTGCTGGAGGCGGCAATATCAAAGTACCCCACTCCGTAGCACGGTTACCCCTGCGAAATCAACAGGGTAGTCTCATCTCGGCTGTTAGTACTTCGTTGGAGTGCGGACGTCCGCAGAGGGGATGAGGAAGGTAAATGCCAAATCCGGATGAGGGAAGGGAGGGGTCCAAAGTAGGTATCTGTGAGGGCGTCCTTTATGGACGACCCACTTAAGCGTAAGCCTTTTGCCAATTAGGGAGTGGCACTGACACTGGACAGGGAGTGACTGTAGTCTGAATGGATCAAGTACGTTTCCAAAGCTATTAAAAAACTATATATGTTTATATGTTTATAATATGCCTATATGTGTACGTATATAAAATATGGCTATATATTATACATAATTATATAAATGGTGTGTGGTCGAGTCCCTGTCGAGTGGTATGGGACGTAGCAACAATCCCTGCCTCCGCGGGTGAGTGGATTGGCGGGTGGGTGGGTGGGTGGCTATCCCGCCGCTCGTTCTCCCACTAGGAGTTCACCCGCATTGCCACGAGACACGCTGTGGAGTATGGTCCTCCCTCGGTGGGACTGGCGATCAATAAGTGGCCTCTTCTGGAAGCGCACGACTAACAGACGGCCAGCGTGGCGGTCAGTCGGTGGACGCCGCTTGCCGCCGGACATATTGACCACTTCTGTGGCCGGGAAACAGCGACTGACCAACACCATGACCATTATGACGCCTACCCACCGGAGATGGACGGACGAACGGAGGGACGAAGGGAGAAGAGAAGGGAATAATGGAAGAAAGAGACCTATCGATGGGGTAACTGACGGAAAGGAGGGATGGAAGAAGGAGAATGAGGTGCAGGACTGAGGGAAAGACGAAGGAGGAAGGTAAGAATGAAACTGAGGGAGGGTGGGAAGACGGGGAAATGAGGAAGACTGGAAGAAATTTGGAAAGACTGAACGAAGGAGGGTACGAAGGAAACTGAGGGAGAACGAGGGTAAGACGGATAGACTCAACGAAAGAGGAAGGGAAGGACACCGATGGAGGGTGGGAAGACGGGGAGTGAGGGAGGAAGACTGAAGGAAATATGGATGGAATGAACGAAGGAGGGAAGAAAGGAGGGATTAGTGTTAAAGCCGGTTTCAGAGTCGCTAAGTGCGCTCGTGTCACTTGCACCCGGCCGCATTACAATCCTGTTGACATATCGTCAGCTTCCCCACCCTCAGCGGTCATTTCGTTCTCTGCGCCTCCCTTATGAATGAAGATCGTCATAACCTTAGTCGATGGGCGGGGGGGGGGGGGGAGGGGGACAAACAACAGCCCCAGAAGACAGCATCCAGGAATAACGCAGGACTACAATAACGTTGAATGGTTGGCGCTAAATGTCCGTCCAGACGTCAAATTATCTTATGCGGGCCTGCACCTTACGCTGCTTCTGAAATCTGATGAAAGATCTCCGAAATTTGGGACTCTGTGGAAATGAGGAAAATTGCGCGTTCAATTGAACGCGATGATTTAGACGACTTTTAGGGTGGGTCCGCCTGCGTCAGTTTTAGCACCTGCCTCAGAGGAGGGTCAATGAGTGTTAACTCAGTCGGACACCTCATGACGTATTTTACGACGATGATAGACATATGTTTGCCACTGTTGCCATAGTCGGACTCTCGATCGGTGGGCAGTTGTAAAAACTGACACTAGTTGTCGCCAGAGGCGTCTACACCATGGAAACCTTATAGCAAATGCTCCATCCAAGAAATAGGGGAAGACATGTCAGAGTGTGTGCTATCATTAGCGTGGGCGGGGAGAAAAAAGGGAAGGGGACGAGAAGGGAAGGGGAGGGGAAGTTGCTCCAATGACTTCGGAGGATAGACGCCCCTGATTGTCGCCAGCACCAAGTCATCTAACCTAGTGTATACGCTGTCCTTGTCACTTCCACAGGGCCATTCCTCTTGTCAGAAGAGGAACTCCAAAATGGCTAACAGTGTATAGTAGGAACCCCTTAAAACAAGACTCAGCCGAGGTTTGAAATAATTAAAATAATATCGCCGACAAAGTCAGTCAAGCGTTGCAGTCAGCAGCAACAATCGTCAACTTTATTAGTTAGTTATCCAGAAACTCGATATAACGCCTTTTCAGTATCTCACAAAGCACCGCGCACGGTAACCCAAATGATGTCATTAAGTCATTAAGAACAAACCGAAAACGCTCGTCAGTAAGTAAACAATGCTCAGAGAACTGGGAGTTCCTGGACAAAGACTAGTAGCCTATTCAGTGCTCGCGGTACACGATAACATCACCACCACAGTAATCCCTTTAACATGCAAACAACCTTCACACTTTATCACCAAATTCTGAAATGTTGTAAAATGTGGGCGTTAACTGTCGCGCTCAAACAGATTAATCATCAGAAGGTACGCGTCTTCTGAAATCAGAAGATATCTCTTCTTACTCAACACAGTCACAGAACGCATCATTTAAAGAAAAAATATGCATGGCTGTGCCTTGAAAGTATACAAGATTACTTAAATATATTTATTAAAGCATTCCATCGGCAAACAACAAGACGCGTTGCACAGTAGTAGTAGTTTCAGTTTAACGACGCTGTGTCATAACAAAGATGATTAGCGTCGCCCTTATCCTTTATCCAGGCTTGGGACTGGCCAGTGATGTAGTCGAGTCCACCTAAGCCGAGTCCGAGTCAAGTCCGAGTCCATCTAAGCCGAGTCCGAGTCGAGTCCGAGTCCTGAGGTGTTCGAGTCCGAGTCCGAGTCCGAGTCACTAAAGATCGAGTCCAAGTCCGAGTCCGAGTCCAAGTCCATCCTCATCAAAATACACTGAACCACGCAATTCAATGCGATAGAAAAATAACTTAAGTTACATAACCATATATGTGGAAAGAATAATAAAGAATAATGCATAATAATTTTTAACGTAATTTACACAAATTTCACATTAAAAACACTAAATTAAATAAAGTTTTGTTCGATAATCTGGCACGATCATGAGGACATATAAAAATTCTTCCACTGCTAAACACAAGTTCAGTAGGTAGGTAAATGCCACAAGTGCAGCCGTGGAATATCACGTCCTCGCTCCTTCTCTACACTGGAAAGGGCGATACGAAAGTTTCTTATAATTCGAAGCGATAAATTAATTTACTCCATGCACGGTTTAGCATTATAATTGAATATATATCATATATTTACAAATCGACAATCCCTAGTAATCTGACCCGTTCTCTTCAATGTCATGCCCTTCACGGTGTTCGCCTCTATAAATGTGCCCGTCCACGCCGACGTTTATTTAACGACGTCGTCATATCAAAGATGATTGACGCCGATTAGAGACCCTCAGTCTTATACCCCAGCCTATTCATGAAACTTGTCTTCACTTCATTAGTTTCTGTTGTCCAGTTGCTGGTAGGAACTGGTTGGCGCCATAATAATTCCAACTGTTCTGGCTTATGCCCATAGGCCTGTAGATGCCTATACCAGGCCGAATAGAGACCCTCTGTTTTATACCCCAGTCTAATGATGGTACTCGTCTTCACTTCATTAGTTTCTATTGTCTGCTAGTAGGAACTGGTTGGCGCCGGAATAGTTCCACCTGTTCTGGCTGATGCTTGTAGCGACAGTCGGCCGGGTATTCACGTCAGCCCTCGCATGAGGGGTGGTCTTGGCCATGACATGGCAATACAGTTGCCTGTTCTGTCCAGAAAGTGTGACTCGGAAAACGAGTCACCGAGTCAAATTCGAGTCCAGGGGTTCGAGTCCGAGTCCAAGTCCGAGTCGTGACAGTCCGAGTCCGAGTCCGAGTCCGAGTCGAAAAATCGGTCTCGAGTCGGACTCGAGTCCTTGGCCGGACTCGAGTACTACATCACTGGGACTGGCACTGTCAGAGTACGAACAGTGGCGGAGTTTGCGTTGCACAATCTAAGTTGATGGCTATATATATCAGTGGGCCAGTGGCGCCGGCACGCGGACGCAATAGACGCATTTGCGTCTACTTTTTTTTAGCTAAACAGTAAACAATGAAATATTAAGAACTCCGCCACTGCTCGTACTCTGGCAGTGCCAGTCTCAAGCCTGGATAAAGGAGGAGGGCGATGCTAATGATCTTTGCTATCACACAGTGTCGTTAAACTGTTTAAGACATCTCTTGGCTGCCAAGGTCGTTGACGTCGACCTTACCTAAGCTTACGATTTATGTATTAAAATGCTACAGCTGGTTGATCTGATTTTCTCGAAACAAAATACAGGCTAGGCCTACAGGGTTTATATGCCGCCATATTGTCTACTGCAGGACAGAAAGACGAATTTTAGTCAGTGTTTTAGTTGTCCAAAAACAACTGGGGGGTCAAAAATTTGCAGATTACCAAATCACATAATCACATAGACCAAACACCAGTTTTTTGTAGTAAAGTAACCCCCCCCCAACACATTTTCAGTTACTTAGCTGAGGGGGTTAGAAAGAGAACTAGGGGGGTTGAATCCCCCAAGCCCCCGACAACTAAAACACTGATTTTAGTTCGTAGATGATAAAAAAACTATGGAACAATCCCACTGTACGATTAAGTAGGCTGCTTGACTCAATTGCATCTGCGAGCGTCGAATCTGCAGCGATAAGCACACAAAGTCGTCGATTAGAGATCACTTGAGTAACATTACATGTGACCAACGACCTATTATATAGCATGTGACCGAACACAGTAAGGTCGAATGGATAACGAGACATTATCATAAACTCTTTGTTTTCAGTTTTATAAGAAAACAAAGACATTGTCGCGTTGTGCATATAAAACGCGCTCCGTGGAAGCGCGCTGTTGAAAGTGGTATCCGATACGCGACAAAATTTTACAATTCGTACAGGCATGGGCAGCTCTCTGCTCTCGAACCACGTCATTCTAATTCCAGTCAACTTAGGTTTATGTTTTCGCCGACATATCGATCAGAAATTGCTGATCAGGCCCACAATAACAAAGGTCGTAAAACTGCGAAAACATTGCCCGTACGGTCAGAATTAATATTCTACGCCAGCGCTTATTATTTGATTTCGAATTATCACATATGCATAACATTGCTGTACGGCACTCAAGCGTTTAAAACTAATAAATATAATTCGATCCGTGGTCTTCTTCACGCGAATAAATACTACGGAGGCACACGGGGGATTTTTCAACTATCCTTTACTTGGAGCAAAACTCTACATATTTTGTTAGACAATACTGGCATTTACTTCCCATTATTATTATTGTTATTATTATTATTATTATTATTATTATTATTATTATTATTATTATTATTATTATTATTATTATTATTATTATTATTATTATTATTATTTATTATTATCATCATCATCATCATCATCATCATCATCATCATCATCATCATCATCATCATCATCATCATCATCATCATCATCATCATCATCATCATCATCATCATCATCATCATCATCATCATCATTATCATTATTATCATCATTTATTATTATTGTTATTTGTATCATCATATTCATCATCGTCGTCATCATCATCATCATCATCATCATCATCATCATCATCATCATCATCATCATCATCATCATCATCATCATCATCATCATCATCATCATCATCATCATCATCATCATCATCATCATTATCATCATCATAATCATCATCAGTAGTGGTAGTAGTGGTAGTAGTAGGTAGTAGTTGTGGTAGTAGTAGTGGTGGAGTGGTGATGGAAGAAGATATTACTCCAAATTTGAGGAAGGATTGACGTCCTGGACAAATCAAGGGACTGTCATTAATATATATAATCATTAATTCCTGATGTTAAAATTGTTGATTTAAATTATGGCTGTATGTCCAACTGGCTTGTGAAGCCGTTTAATTGATTCGCTAACAACATAAGAGTACAAGCACTATGCCAAAATAATAGATGTTGGAAACTTTTCTGCGTTTACTGTCAGAAAGAGAACCTCAAGGGTATAAAGTATAAACGCTTGCGCTATACATACGCGAAACAGAGTTGATCGATATCGACAAATTTTATGCCCCTTTGGGCTTCTGTCCAAAAGTTCATCCTTGTTCATTTTCCTTATTATAGTCAAGAGCGTCTGTTGTTTGCGTTACGAACACGCCTATTGGCTAACGACGTTTGACATGGCCTAATATCAAGCTATAAATAAAGCGCGTGCGCGACCTAGTTTCGTGCACGCCACATCGAAGCGAGCGGGTGAGCGTCTTGTTCGATGAATCATTCTTTTGTCTCTGTTGACTATTGTGAAAAAATAATTTTTTTCATGTAAAAACGTCGTTAAGCCGTATTATAAGAAATCGGCGGTCTTTCTCCGGTCATTTTCGTCCTTCGATTGCGTTGATTGGTGACAGATATTCAGTGTTGCGCTTGATTACCCGTAGCCTGGGGACTATTCGAAAATTGAGACCGGCCGTTTCACAATATTGGCGAGAAATAACTGGCATCCGTGATGTCGCGGTTCAACGTTAACCGAACGGCTGAGGAACCGTTCAAATCGACAAAAAACGACTCGTCCAGGTCGGCCAGAAGCGTGTGCGAGAAACGTGGCTTCGCTACGACTCCTCGCTACTCGGACTCGGTCTCTCCGAAGGCCCTGGAGGCGCAAGAAGGAGCGGGAGAGACGGCCGGTCAGTGTGCGTTCGACAAAAGCGAGGGAGAGATTCCCAAAGCCCCAAAACCCGGTAGGATTTTAAACTTTCTTTTAAAAGTCTATGCTGTCCTATTATGTGCTATAGAATTCTGGTATGGGGCGGGTGAAGGTCTGCAGGTAGGCGTGAAATGTGTGTGGAAATACATCCCAATTGGGGATAAGAATAACCAGTGGGGGGGGGGGATATTGCCTTTTCCCCAAACGTTTTGCACCCTATTACCATGCTGCACCCCATCACATTTGACACCAACAATGCTTTCTTATATCTAAAAATGGAAAGATAATTATCAGTAGATTTATGGCTGTATTCTACAACCTGATGAAGGTGCTATAATTTTTGTGGCACAGTGCACTAGACGATCACATGACTTATATGTATGTACTTCAAGTGGATGCAGGTCTTATAATTTTATATTTATATATATATACATATATATATATACCCATATATACATATATATATACACACACATCATATAGGTATATATTATAAATATATATATTTAAGGTTGTTCCGTTTCATATGTTTACATATAGTGACTGTATTCGGTGCACGTGGAGAGCGATCATGTTTGTTTGGCATTTGAGGTTTGTGTGGATGATGTGGAGTTGCAGAGGATGATTGAGCAGAGTCTGAAAATGGCAGTGAGTGTTGCAGCTGGTCTCGGCTTCCGGTCCAGGTGTAGGAGACAAGTGTGGAACGTGGATACGTAGCGTGACAACCATTTCCGTCCATTCCCTCGTCTGTCCACATTCGTTCTAGCTGGCCCATTCATTCGAACAAACAAAAGAATAAGCTCTGAAAATTTATGTATATGCATATGGCCATTTATGTAGCACATTTTTGACAAATTTGACATGTTTCAATAGGTGGAGTTGTAGTATGTGCTGCTTCCTTGCAGCCTTTGTGTCCAGCTGAGGCTGAGCACTGTGGTTGACCAGGTGTTGGCATCAATGGCCCAGTTTTTTTCAACGTATTAGTGTAATTCGAGCCTTTTTCATTGTAGCAGTGATGTAAATATTAGACAATTTCAATAAGGACAAGCATTTTTCAGGCTATTATAATATATCTTGATGAATATTTATAGGTAGCAACTTACAACCCTATTTCTATGCTTTCTGGACAATTTACAAAGGGTTACAGGTGTTAAGGTGATAAATTTCCCTTGTACATCAGAATTCGATTTCTCTAGTGATTGGATTGATGGAATGGTGAAACATTTCCCTTGGGCTTCCAGTTGATAGAAACTTTTAATGAGGTGGAGTTTAAAAATTTTCTTATACATACATACATCTATACATACATACATACATACATACATACATACATACATACATACATACATACATACATACATACATACATACATACATACATACATACATACATACATACATACATACATACATACATACATACATACATACATACATACATACATACATACATACATACATACATACATACATACATACATACATACATACATACATACATACATACATACATACATACATACATACATACATACATACATACATACATACATACATACATACATACATACATACATACATACATACATACATACATACATACATACATACATACATACATACATACTGGGGCTGTGCCGAATATTTGCTTTGTATTCGCTTCAGGCCGAATAGTGGGCCAAATAGCTATTCGGTATTCGGCCGAATAGTAGCGGTCGGACCGAATACGAATAGTGGTCATGTGACATCTGTTTCTGCATATGCAGCTGCTATAGCGAGAGGAGTGAACTTTAAGTAAGTGACAATTTCTAAGTTTAGTTAAATCAGTTCCATTTCCAGTGTACACAGACTGGCAGAAGGATGCAAAAATTACATGTAGTTAACTGTTTACTTTTAGTTTATGTATTTAATTTACTGAACTGAAACTTTTGCTTACATTTGAAATTTTGAATGTTGTTAGTAGACCTATTTTGTGCACTATTCGTATTCGTATTCGGCCAAATAGTTGGTCCATATATTCGTATTCGGCCGAATAATGATAATCACCTATTCGGTACAGCCCTAATACATACATACATACATACATGCATTCATACCTGTATTACCTATGCAGACACATTTTTGAACATGAGACTTGTAAGTGCATCAGATGGTTCTTCACATGACGTTGGGAAGCTTTTTTTATCCCCTTTGTAGTAAGACTTCACTGAGAGGTTTCTTGCTGTGGGATTCTGTCAATTATGTTTCCTTGGCCAAATGAACAAATAAATCACCTGTTTCCAAGGGGTTTCTTCGACCTAATTTACCAAATTTCCTGCAATTGTATGGGTGTCTGGGACAATCCAAACCCTCAGACTGGGCTTATTGTTGCTGGTTTTCAAGAAGATGTAGATTTCAGGATAGCCTTGTGGGCCACAAACGAAATTGTTCCATTCTGCAGGATAACTTGGACTAGAGTGGTGGACAAGGAGGTGTGCAGCTGAGCTGACAGAGAGACAGAAACAGAGAGACAGAGACAGACAGATAGACAGACAGACTTTAGTATGATTCAGGTCCCTGGCCAGTATCTGAAAGGGAGGGGAATTTAGAAATCAGATATGAGATGGGTAGTTAGGTATATTTTGGTGCTGTATGATGGGAGGGTCCGTTTGAACTGGTCAAACTCCCTGGCCAAATTCAATATCATAAATTTTTCTGTTTGTTGGGAATCTACGGGTTCAACAACTCTATTCTGTACTATGACGGCCAGTTATCGTTTGTGAGGTCTGAGATCCTGTTTAGCTACTGGCTCACACGATTTACATATCTGATAATTATGTGACCTCCAATGTAATACATTTCTAATGTACATGTATGTATGAGAAAAGCTTACGTTGTAAGTTGTGTTGTTTGGTAACATGCTATGTAGATTGGTTGATTGGTTGACTCAGTTAGGTAAATAGAATTGAATGATTGATTGATTGATTTATTGTTTGACCGGTTGATCAATTGATGGATCAAATGATTTGATTAAATGGAGAGATTTGATTGGATGGATCGATAGATGGATTGATGAATGATCCACTCAGTGGATGGTTGAGTCAAACTGCTGATTGATCTGTAGTGTCATGAATTGATTGAATGGATCAATTATTTATTAATCGATGAATGGATCAATTATTTATTGATTGATTCAGCTGTAAATTGCCAGACAGTTGGAATTACCCGGCTCCATTTCAGCCAGCTGGAACTCATACCTTGTATTTCTCGTGTTTTGGTGACATTTTGTCGCTTTTGCACATGTTTTACTCTCAAGTGTAAATTATATTTTAACATCTTTTTTGATTTGTCTGCACTTGCTAATCCATTCAGGACGCTCGCTGTGCTCAATAACTCCAGGTAACAACACGAACTCTTGTGTCCAGAATGTTATGTGCATAAACTCGTTGGTAAGAAAGCAGATTCATTATTGAGTAAACAGGTAGACACTACGCACCTCAAGAATGCTACAGAAATTCTTTAAGGTCTTTACATGTTCCTGGATGTAGACAGGTTTCTGCCTGCAATTGAGATTTATGTGGATACACTCCTAGATGTATTGTGTTTAGCAGCTGACACTAACCTGTGGGTTGAATGTTCATTGACTTAAATTGTCTTGTAGTGAAGGAAGTTCTTGTGAGACCTATAATATATGGGTCATTATCCGAAAAGTGCAGAATCGATGTCCCATGCTGGTTTTTTGAGTTTTTTCGATAATTTCTTCAAATTTTTTTTGCCTATCCTTCAAAGAATGAGCAGACTAACATTTCCCATCATTGTTTTAGCTGCTAGATTTTGGAAATTTTGAAAAAAATTACTAAATGTATACAAAATATCATTACCATCCAATGTCCGAGACGGTGTACAATGCATTAAATTAAGCTTTTACGCAAATTTATTCCATTACAACCTGTAACAAAGGTATATTATTTTGATTAATTGGTAGGTAGCATATGCAATAATTAAACATTTAGACTCATTTTCATAATATTTATTTCCTTTTGGACCTATTTAAACTTGTCCATAGAAATAAGCATCATAGCCATCCCAATTTTTGGGAAGCCTATAACTTTTACAGAACGTGCTTACTTACTAAAAGAAAAGCATCAAGAACGAGATATTGTCAACTATTAATGGAATCACAAAGATTTGTGTTGAAATTCCTAATATTTTATTTTTAATTTAAGTTTGTGTGTTCCAAATTACAAGAAAAGTAAATTTCTGCTTCATTACCATCTAGTGTTGTATTTCCTGGTTTAGGTAGATTACAACATTGACAACTTGTTTTATTTGTCGCTTTTGTTGAACTGATTGAAATTACTTATCTGATGGAGTAATTCACGTGAAAAGTTTGACGGCTGTTTTAAATTTCATCATTTTGTCATTACCATTCGCGGTTGTTTTTCATCATTACCATCCGAATTCATCAGATTTTTTGCTATTTTCTCATGACAGTCGCATCTTGTCTCGGATGGTAATGACGCATTGCTCAGAGTGAATTACATGTATTGTTTGTGAATTATTTTATATAAAAATAAATTGCAAGTAATTAGAATTTACTATCAACTCTTAAAATGTTGTTCAACTTGTATCTAATGCATATAACATACAGTTATAGCTAATGCTGCACAGATTTTTTTCTGCAGCTGAAAATTATATTTCTTTTTTAAATAATTTAAAAAAATGTCTTAATTTCTTGACACCAGACTAATATATTGTATGAAGGAAAGGCCTATTGTATTCCTACTTAATGCTGGCATCATCTACTTTTAAGAAATTGCCATTTTATAAGCACCAGAGGAATATTTCAGGTTCCCGCGATTAAATATGATTACACAAAAAGGGCGGATTTCAATGAAAAAAGAAGAGTTTTGACTTTATAATTTCTGAAAAAAATTAACTTGTGATTAAAAATATAGTGGATTTCTTTCAAATTAGTTAAATTTAACTATGTACATGACTAAAAAAAACACTTGCAACCAATTTTGGGGAAAATTTATTTTCTGTTTTTCGGAGACAAAATTTGTAACATTTCGGATAATGACCCATATATGTAACTAAGCTTTAGGACAGCACTTTTAACTAGGGACCTCTTATAGAAGCACAAGCACTGTTAATGTGGCTGTCTAAAGAAGATAGTAGCCAGACAAATGATTTTGTTTATCTGTTACCTGACATTCTGGTCACATTAATTAGTGTCGGTCAGAAATTGCTGTTAGTCTATTAACGTTGTGAAAAAAGCTTTTTTGTGTGTATCTGCTAGGCACAAGAAGTGAGTTGAAGAATGTTATGGAAAGTATTGAACAGCGTGATGAAGCAAAAATTGTGCTTGTTAGAGCTGTCATGAATGAAAGTCTGTGGAAGGCAAGGATACAAAATGCTACAGAAGGCAGTTGTAAAAATGCATTAGGAAAGTCTAATGAGGGCATTTGTATAGAAGGCAGTAACAGGAAACAGTCAATCAGTTGTGGCAGATGGCTAGTGACTGATGGCTCGGCTGTCCAGTTCTGGTTGATGCATTGGCATTTTCTATTGGCTTTATATTCTGGTGGGTCCCGCTTATTGATATTTGCCAAATGATGACATTTTTGGTCTGCAGGACTCTTATGAAGTCCTTAACAAAATTAATATAATACAAGAAGCCTAACAGAAATCAATGAGACTGCATTTGCTTTTTATAGGGACAAATTATTCTTCTACAGGAATGGCTTTAGTTACACGACAAAAATTATCAGCATGCAAATCAGTTGCACAATATTTATGCAATGCATAGCGGTGGCATTGATGATATCAGTCGACATTTGACAAATACCTAAAACTGCTACTGAAGCCTCTGCAGTATTGCTTGCCAATATTATTTCACAGGAAATGTGCCCAATGAGCTAAAGATTACCACGGTAAATTTCCTGTTATCAAATCTGATGATAAAAAAATTAATTTATTAGTCCATTTTTTGTTTGTGCACCAAATCAGAATGGTTTTCACTTTGGTCATTCCACTCTATGACCCTTATAGAAGTGATGAATGAAACCTCCAAAGCGATTGATAATCTATTTTGTTTAAGGATTTTCTTTGGCTTATTGAGTGCTGTTAATGGAGCAAATTCCAACTAAGGACCATTTATGTGGCATTCTGCAGGGCTCGATACTGGATCCATTGCTGTTCTTGATTATCAGTAATATCTGTAATTCTTCAAATCTCCTGCATTTGTCCCATTTGCTGATGATGGTTATGAGTTTGCTTCTGGTAAGTCTAGATGTTGTACCCAAAAGGTAAATTATGAATTAGAAGCAGTTTCTGAATGGTTCAGAGCAAAGAAATTGTCTTTAAACATTGACAAGACTAACTTCATATTGTTTCACTCTTATCACCTGCGTTCCTGTGGATAAGTAATTCAGTTGTTAGCACCAATTGCACAAGTATGTCAGAGGCATAGTCTGACTCAACAATGCCTTCCATGGAAAGACCAGATTATTCATATTGCAAAGAATCTCCAAGAGCATTCGAATATTACCACACATTGCCATTTTGTTAACAAAAAAGGATATTAATTCAGGTGTGCTATTCCATGATATATACCCATATCTTTTATACTAAAATATCATCTGGGCATTCAATTACACCTCTTGCTTAAGTTGCCAGTGGACTGTCTCCAGGTGCTGGTTCAAAGCCAACATTCGATAATTTAACAAAATGTGATGAAATGTGTAATTGTTTGAAATGCCCTAATGAAATATGTTATAAGAAACTAAATGACCGTATTGGCAGAACTTGTTGTCCTAACTAAATGACCCTATTAGCAGAACTTGTTGTCCTAACTAAATGACCCTATTAGCAGAACTTGTTGTCCTAACTAAATGACCCTATTAGCAGAACTTGTTCTCCTAACTAAATGGCCCTATTAGCAGAATTTGTTGTCCTGACCTAATTAAATGATCCTATTAACAGAACTTGTTGTCCTAACTAAATGACCATATTAGCAGAACTTGTTGTCCTAACTAAATGACCCTATTAGCAGAACTTGTCCTAATTAAATGACCCTATTAGCAGAACTTGTTGTCCTAACTAAATGACCCTATTAGCAGAACTTGTTGTCCTAACTAAATGACCCTATTAGTAGAACTTGTCATTTGGTCTCATCTCTGGATAACTATTAATATTTTCTTTGAATGATTGCAATATTGATTATTATTGGTGTTAATAAACTTCAAATCGCACGAGGAAATATTATAAAACCGCTGACATGTGGGCTTATGTAGTTGAAATGATATAGGGCCTACTGCATAGCTTTACTCTTTATATAAAATTGAAAAGAAGGAGAGCAGTCTATATGTCAAAGCTTATCCTGAGGGGTACTTATATTGGTATAAAGTGTTAGCGACTTCATTTTTCTTAGCCTTGGTTCGTGATGACAGATAGCCAGTCTGCTCTGGCTGCATATTCTGTTCCTGACATTGTACAATCAGTGAGTTTGCTAAGGGGCATTGTTGGTACATAATCTCTCAACAGCTTTCTTTACAGACAGAGATTTGAACCCACAGTCCTTAAGTTGACAGCATGCTAAGTTGTTAGTGTGCTAACCACGAGTCTATCACAACCCTTTTATATTAATTTTTATTTATTTTGTTTTGTATCTTAGAAGTTTCTTAGTCGCTTGCTGTCTTTGTTACAAATCACGTGCTCTTATAGCAGTGTAGTGGATGCTATTCCGTTGGATTTGATTGGATGAACTGGAATGCAGTGGGTTGGCAGCTGTGGGATTGGATTAGGTTTATAGGGTATTTTATACTCTTTCTTGTCCTTGATTTCATAAACATGATACTCTCTAGTGGTAGCTTGTGTAAACCAGGTTATATGAAAGAAGTTAAAATTAGCCTTAAAGGGGCGTGTGTGCATATGTATGCAGTGGCGGTTTTACTGGGGGGATAGAGGGGCTGTAGCCCCTAGCTGGAAATTAGCCCCCTTATTTTTTTAGGTCCCCAATTCACATTTTCGCCCCATCCCCAGTTTGACATTTAATTAGCCATGCATTGCCTACAATGTTTGTTGGTAACAAAGCCTCCTAATCTCTTAATGCTTAATTCTGATTAGATGAACTGACTTTTTAGCCCCTGCCAGTCCAAAAACTCTAGAACTGCCACTGTATGTATGCATGTGTGTGTATGTATGTTCACATGTATTTGTAAAGGCGTTAACTAACGAAGACCACTTGAAGGCACTTCTGGACAGCCGAAATAAAGTTAGAGTTCGTTCAGAATGTCACGTTCCTCCGGAGGCGAATTTGGTAGCTGATTGCAGAGATCGGCAATCACGCAATTCCGAATTCAACCCGTAGTCGAGAGTGCTTTGATGATCTAGCCGCCAGGGAGCGTTTAACATCAGAAACGTTGCTGTTACTACGATAGACGTTTGTCTGGAATAAGTTTTTCTCAGGGATTTTTCCATCCAGAAACTGATGGATGTCTTGTCTCAATCAAGCGGCGGAGTCTTTCCGACGCCTTATCTGGGTGGCTGTGTGCTGCATCGTCAATTGATTTTCAGAGGACTGCATCTCATTCGCGCCAGACAGACAGACAGGCATGCGTTCGTTCGAAGAGTTTTATCATATCATTGTCAATGCAGACCGCAGTCAGTTTGCTCAGGGTGCTCGCTGGGCGCCATCGTTTATGGCTGACCACTGACGGACTGATCATCTACTACGGCCGATGTCGGTCTAGTACTTCGATTTCTTTGTCACTGCCCGCCGCTCCAGCCATAGATAATCTAGTCGCCGTTGGAGCTGTGACCGTGACGTCGTCGTTTATTGACGTCATTTGTAGGGCGACCCAGTTTTATGGGTTGTGCAGCTGTTGTGATGTCAGCAGTCTTTGTGGTCGTTGCTGTGTGGGACGTCAGTATTCTGTGTGTATTGACCCCGATTTGATGAGCGTAATAACCAGGTTTTGACGAATTTTGCAACACTGTGTATAGGACTCTGGCTTGGATCAGTGCAGTATTTGTGATGTCACTGTTAATTGTATAGTGACCCAGTTTTAAGAAGTGGCACTTTTGTGTTAGTGTGGCGTGCTGAGTCATCCAGTTGTACTATGAACAGACCCAGTGCAGTGGGGGGGGGGGGTATTTGTAGTTATTGGGTGGGGTAGGTGAACTAGCAGCTTGCTGTGATAACTATCATTTATGACATTTATGGCTATGTAAATTATGGGCATTTACAATTTAAGCATTACACGTGTTAGTTATGTGTTTTGTGCTTTTGTTTGTTCTGCTTTTGTTCCTGTTCATGATATCAATCCAATGTACTTTATAAACGGACCAAATTGACTTTTTTCCATTGGAAAAGATATCATGTTGATCGTTCATCTCTTTTCAAACTGATTTGATGGCACATATGAGACGACCGTACTAAGCAGGACCTTGGTCTCTGCTGGGTCTGCCCTTTGTATCCCAGAGATATTTTTATATACTGCCTCTTATGATGCTGGGAGTAAATAACGTAGTGATTAATGTAAATACTTGACGACCTAGTTCTGATATAAGTAATCTTTGCCGCTTATAAAAGAGCTTCTAATTCCTTTGAATCTATTAGGCATCTATTATAATTAGACCAACAGCTAATTACTACAAGAAGCATATATACTTGTGGTAACTAATGTGTAGGCCTAAATATATACCTGTCTGTATAGTCCAGCCATGGGCAGTCTGCTTCAGTATGTCCCTATATCTTAAAAACAGGTAATTTTGTAAGGTAAGGTAAGCTGAGATAAGGCAATTACACAAGGCAAATTGGCAATAACAAAGGCTGTCTGTTTTTTTTCGTTTTCCTTGTCTGTTTCTGTGCTAGCCATTTGTTTAATGGATGTGGTATACCAGTTTAAGCCACAGACAGACCTCCTTGGTAGCCCAAGTCGATGGAAGACTGAAGCTTATCGAAGACGCTGTGGAATTAGTGTGAGGCTAATAATGCCTGAACCTCTGCGTCTTCCTAAAGCCCCAGCAGTAGAATTTCTCAGCTTAATTTGCTATGAGTTATGACCAATAAACTTATATGTTTAGGTTTATGTTGCTGTGGTTGGTTGCAGAACTGTTAAATATGCTCCTAATGTTAGATTCTATATGGTAGCAAGATTTTGTTGCACTTTCAAGGTTTAATGCCCTCCTGAGTACAGTTCAGTTTGGCACTAATATAAGTTTAGACGTTATTGCATTATGCTTGGCTGTTTAGTTTTTAGCAGTGCTCTACACAGTCAGATTATTAAAGGCTTTGTACTGATGCTGTTGGCCAGAAGCTATAGGAATTACAATAGCTTAATTCGTTTGTAAGTTAAGCATTGGCCTCTGTTAATGAGATAGCACCAGATATGACTGTACTTATTAACCTAAGATCAGTAATTGGCAGACCGTTACGTGACTCATGCATTTTTTAAATGCTTCTATTCTAAAGAGGTCACATCAACATCTCACTGAAATCCCCCATTCAACGTTCCATTGCACCACAGTAGGCTTTAGTCTATGTTGTAGTTCATTCTCTTGAATGGTCTGTGCTTAGCACTCCATGTGAACATGGTGACCCCAACTAGAAAGTTTTGTAAGGAAAATTTATGTTGCATTACTGAATGTACACATAGTATGCCGTACGCTAGACTGTGGCCATTTTGCCTGCTGAACAGAAGTGTGGTTGCAGGGCACAGTGGATATCCTGTGTCTTCTAGACAAAGCAGATGTCCTGATGGTTGTACCTATGCTAGTGTAAACTAATATCAGACATTGCATTTAGTTGTTCATTGGAGAGAATCTTGTGACTGGCAGAGGCTGGTGGTGTTTAAAATCTCAAAACGTGTTTTTGTTGTTATTGTTTATCATGGAACACGTTAGCTGAAAGCCGATTGGTTAGAGGGAGGTTGGGTTTGGACATTCTATTGGTTAGAGGGGGGTTGGGTTGGGGCATCCAATTCTGCTGGCCTTATAACAAGGAGAATGGGTTAGAGCCTCCTCTGAGACGGTTACTGTTTGGGGACCTTGAGCAAGTCCTTCACTGAGTTCACTCACAATAATTATTGCTCAGTGCTTGGTCATTAGCTAGTTGCTCGTAATAAATACATATTAATTGTACCATGTTAACCACGTAGAGGATGTTTTATTTTTCACTGTAATTATTTTATATTTTGTTTGTGCCTGTCTAAAGGTTCTTTCAACGTTAGGATTATTATTTATTATTTATTTATTTATCATTTAAATTAAGGATTAAGTCTCTGAAGACTGTTGCTAATATATGCTTGTAATAAGAAGAGCAGTCCCTTAAGCTAGCCCTGAGACAGTCATGGTTATGAAGTGTTGGCGACTTCATTTTCTTAGCCTCAGCATATGAAGGCGAGTGGCCAGTCCTCTTCCTCGCTGTCTCATCTTCCCACCGACAGTGTACAGTCAGTGTACTCATTATAGCTGAGTTGGCTAGGGGGTGCAGGTGGAGCAGAAATCTCAAACCAAATGTCTGCCCTGGTGGGGATTTGAACCCCCAACCTCTCGACTGACAGTCCACCATGCTAACCACTGCACTATCAACACCCCTTTTAATAAACGGACTATTAATTTGCCTTATCCGGCCTCACCATTCTAGCGAATTGTACTTTGGGGTCAGGAATACACTATTACACTGGCGTGCAAGGTCATTTGAAACGACAAATATAATCCTGAAAACATTATTGCCAAAATAATGATTGATAGCTTTATTTCCTTTCTGCCCAATCAATATATTTCTTCCAAAGGAAAAACTTTGCTGAGACTGGAGCGGATATTAAAGGCATGTGAATTGATAGTTTGACTTATTTCCGCTGTCAGGAAGGTTACGAGGCCTGAGGTGGCATGTGTTCAGACAAGGGATTAGACAAAACACCTGAAATGAATGTCTTTTGCCAGCAGACACTAGGCTTGTGCAGCATTGTCTACTGATGGGAGAAAACCGCATAGTGTGGCTAGTGTATAAGCACATTCATGAGATATCTTTAAGAGCTGTGGTTATGTTTGTTACTCTAGAGGTATCCTAGCACTGGCTGCTAGCAGATGAACTTCCTGTTCTTCAAGGCATTTAGCATCATGTAGGCTGGCATAGAGATTGCCAATAAATTTCCAGTTACAGTTACAGTTAGTGTCTGCTATATCCAGACATTACTTTTAAGCATGTATAGTCAATTGATAATATAGGATTGAGCTGGACAAGCAATTATCATTGTTGCCAACAATCAGAATTTGTGAGGTGTTTTACTTGGACGAAATTTCTGGCTTTAGTTTGCTCTGCGTTTGGCTCTAATACTGAGTGATTCGTGACCAATGACCATGAGCCACATGAATTTTAATGTCGAAGAGCAACTTAGAATACTTTGAGAAGTGGTGCTGTTTGCTGCCTTCCGAACGAGATTAGATTCATGGGTAGAGTGGAGTAGGTGGAACCGACGGTGTGTGGGGCTTTTATGGTTGCTGATGTGGAGCAGGTATAGGTGGAAGAGCTCGAAGGCTTTACCTTATCGGTCTGCAGCTCCCTTTTCCTCGGAATTTATGTTTCAGGTTCCAGTAAGCCGCCTTTCCGGTGACGTAGATATATGGCAGTAAATTACTCCTCTCTTTTATCAGTTTAAGTGAGCCTATGTATTTCTCCACTCTCAGAAATTTAACTTACATACAGTATATGGAGGACATAACATCACTTAGACTAACGCTAAGAGGAGCGATAGACTTGACAAATGACCGAGGACAATGGAGATAATTTATTCGTACCCATCGCCGCCAAATGGCTGGCGTCAGTCAGTCAGTCAGTCAGTCAGTCAGTCAGTCAGTCAGTCAGTCAGTCAGTCAGTCAGTCAGTCAGTCGGTTTGCTGGGGATTGTGTCTTGTTAGTCTACATGTTAAGAGCAATGGCTGGAAGCAGCAGACACTAGTGTGAGGCGCACACTCGAAGCTTTTTCTAGCAAGTACTGTAACGTCTATGCGTGGTGGCCAGACCCTAATGTGGCCATGAACTTAATAATTGTCTGGCAGTGGGAGACAGAGGATGTAAATGGGGTCAGAATGTTCACAGACGTGTTGTTTAGTGATTGATCAGGCATGTGCATACCAAGTGTGGCCAACAAATCAGTCCGTGTGCATTTTTATGGCTGGATATAGGCCACAGTTGTGGTATTTTCATGAGTTTTCGTAGCATGTGACCTGTAGTTTCTACTGGTGCCAGGCATTACTTTTCAGAGGGTGGGAGTACTCAACATGCATAATTGTCTGGTAATAATAATATACAAACATGATTTTTGTCTGAATGTAGCATAATGATCTTCTTGATATTGAACTGATTATGGTTTGGTTTTGGTGCTCCATTGGTCAGGTTTGTGCATTAGACATGAGTGAGATAAACATTACTAATTATTAATTACATATGTCTTTGCAGCCACATCCGTTTTGTATAGTACCAGTTATTACCAAAGTTAAAAAGTCCACATTCTGTTTCCTTATAAAAATCTATTGTCGTTGTTAAAAACAATTTATTTTCTGTATGTGTTTTTGTTATGATGCAAAGAAATTAGTTGCCTGTAGGGAGTGTAGGTAGGGGTCTAATTAATATTTGTGTATATTAAAGGAAATAATAACAAAATGTATTGGCTGTGTGTTGATGTTGTGCATTTCATGAGTTACAAGTAAATATTCGTTTTGTATGGATTCTGTCTTTGGGAAAGAAGATTTCTTTAAACATCCGAACAGATGGATCTTGGCAAAAGTCAATTTCCGGGAGCTAGGTCTTTTTATTGAAGATGGACCCAAGGACTTTGGGCAAGATAAATTTGCCCTTGACCTTCAAACCAGTTTTTTGCATGGATTCCAACAGCTCAATAACATCTTATGACATCAAAAGCCAACTAACGTTGATAGTGAAATTTTTTTATAGTTCTCACTGCACTGTTTATATTGATCCAGTTTAGATTTATGTTTTCTCTGAGCGCCTTTGATCCAACCGAAGATAAAAGCTGATTTTTAAATGAAAAAAAACTGCAGACTCCCAGTGAGAAGCTAGCTGTGGAACGTTTGTTCTTAGCATGCCTGAACAAAGGATCTGTTTTTGAGTGAATCTCATTGTTTCTGAAAGTCATCGGAGTTCGTGACCTTCCTGTCATATTTTGCAAATCAGTTTTGACAGATTGTCCGATTTCATATTCTCATCTCGACCGGCGACGAGTATCAGTTGCCTGTTTGTCAAGAGATGGCTGTTGGTTTTATTCTTGTGTCGTGACTGTGACCAGAATATTCCTTCCGGAATCTTCTTCACTCTTGACTTCGATACCTGTCTGTCGAAAGCAGACACTTTTAAAGTCAAATCCTTCATGTAAACACCTGACCAGATAAACAGCTGCCACGATCAATGTGTCACCTTTTGTGCTAAATATTCCCAACTCATTATAGTTCTGGATCTTTCAGTAGAAAGATCCAGAACTATAATGAGCTTTTTGGTTTTATTTTAAGCAAAAATCGAATGGTGTCTTGTATGATACGCCATGTGGCGTTATAGAGGTCTCCTGCTTAGCTTCAACTGACAAAAATGTCTAGCGGTAGTTGTAGGCTATAGTGGCTGTACCTCTTACCTATACCTCTGAGGGGTATGCTTAGTCTAGTGGTTAGTATGCTAGACTGTCAACCGAAGGGGGGGCGGGGCTTGTAAATCTCCTCAAGGGTAGAAATTTGTTTAAAGAGTTCAGCTGCACTTGCAACCATAAGCACCTGAACTATAATGAGTACTCTTAAGTACATTGTCAGTGAGATGATCAGACGGTGAGGAGAAGGCTGGTCAGTGGCTACCTGCCATCATTATGTCAAGTCTAAGAAAAAAGTCTAACCCACGGCTGCCTCTTCTAGTTAGCTTACGAACTGATCTTCTGGATATTGACCAGATTAGGGCTTGGCTTTGGGTGTGCCATCGGTTGATGCCTTGTGCATTAGACACCAGCGCTGTAGAAATTACAAATTGCATTACATTTATGGACTCCTCCTTTTCCTCCTTCTCTCCCTTCTCCTCCTTTTCCACCTCCTCTCCCTTCTCCTCCTCTTCCTCCGTCTCCTCCTGCTCCTGCTCCTCCTGCTCCTCCTGCTCCTGCTCCTGCTCCTCCTGCTCCTCCTGCTCCTGCTCCTGCTCCTGCTCCTGCTCCTCCTCCTCCTCCTCCTCCTCCTCCTCCTCCTCCTCCTCCTCCTCCTCCTCCTCCTTACAGCCTAACTCCATGTATCTCGTGGTTGCAGCGGAGAGTTTTAATTGGTTTGGCATTGGGAGAGTATGGCTTTCATATAACATCAAATCTGTATTTTCAGATTCTAGTTTGTTTCAGTTGAATGGATCGTGTGTTTAGGATGCGTTTTTGTTTGTGACAATTGCTTGTTCGATGCATTGTGCATTCCAGTAAAGGTGCTATAGAAATCACATATTAGATTAGATTAGATTAGATTAGATTAGATAATTTTAGATTAGTTGATCGTTATCAAAATTTATTTGCCATCAAGGAAAATGTGCTTGCATTTTCTTGGTGTTTGTTATCCATAATGAACTGCTGAAATAGTAGGCTATTGTCTGCCGTCTTCTGTTCTTCTGTTTGTGGTTGTAATGACTTACAGACCGTAGGATGCCAAGATGAGACAGAAGTCTCTGTCATATGACTCAGCAGTTCAGTTTACATTTGGAATGAATGGCTTTGGCATTTGCGTTGGCTTCCAGTTGGAAATTTCCAGCAACCTTGACTCTAGTTTCTTATTTTGGGCATTTTGGCTGGAAATCTGCAGTGGATGCAGGGTTTGGAATGAGATGTGAAGTTTATGTTGTTGTTAGACATCAAAACTTTGGAGCCAGTGACCTTTTTAACCATTTGCCTTTTTCTTAACCGGTTTCACTAGGTTACTCTGGCTATTTTCTGAATCATTAATTATTTTACCCATTTTTGCTTTACATTTGCGTTACATATGATGCGGGCTTCTGTTTAGTTTTATGCTAACCTCTTCTGTTTCCTCTATAGTCATTGTTTGCTTTACAGTTTTGTTGGTACCAGTAGCCCTTTTGTTTGGGCATGTGCAGTGGTATAATAATAATTGATTCATGTTTATTTACTAGCTCACTGACAAACTGCAGCAAGTTACATAGAAACATGATGGTACAATTATCAAGGTCTTATTGAATTCACGTCTTTGCAGCCTGTTAGGCGCCTGCTTATTTTACTGCTGCCCCTAGGGAGTGGAAGGCTGAGTTGACCTAGAATACCATGGCATTTGCATTACTTTAACATTGCCAATAGCACCTTTGCACTCTAAGCCGACGATATATGTGTGTGTGTGCGTGTGTATGTGTGTGTGTGTGTATGTGTGTGTGTGTATGTGTTTGTGTGTGTGCGTGTGTGTGTGTGCGAGCGTGCATGCATGCGTGTGACGTGTAGGCAGTTTGTAAGGGTTCTGAATTTATTGTTGCCTTTTGATTTTTCACTGTCATTTTTGCTAGAATAATTATTGTTCGTTTGATTGGCTGAGATGTTGGCAGAGGAGATCAACTGGAATTTCTTGATTTACGTGTTTCATGTGTGACTTTGGCATTAGCATCAAATTACCAAATTATGCAGTGAAAAACAGTTTACGTGGTAGACTGCTTCCTCGGCTTTATGCTTTTCTGCGACTGTCATTGAAGTGTGCCTGTAGGTCCTACAGTTAGAGGCCCTAACAGCATGAGATGACCATTTCTTTGCACTTCCTTACTAGAATACTTCCTGTTGTAGGGATCAACATAGTTGTGTAAAACACTAAAGCTTCGTAGGTTTGGACATCCTCAAAATTTTCCTAGGTATCATAGACAGTTTATATATATATATATATATATATATTGGTATTTTTGTATGCTAAGATAATGAATGCACAGATGAAAATTTAATGTCTAGTAGCATTAGACACCAATGAGGCTAAATGAAGCATCACATACCATTAAAAAGCGTGTGATGGTGGCCTACAGACAGGCGCTTATTGTGGCTTCTGTATGATAAACAGATACAAATGTCTGTTCTGCTACCAGACCTTATAATGTGTGTACGAATGCATCGTCTGGCCACAGTATACAAGTGTGTTTCACCGGATGTGCTGCTGCAGTGTGTGGCGGGCTGTTTACGATGGGATGCGGATGTTGGCAGAGGAAAAATACTTGACCGGAATGAGGAAGCGGGAGGAAGTAGTTTTCCATTGAGGTTAGGAACAGATGATGGAAAGATGTGGATAGGGGGATAAGTGTATAATGTTCAGTGGTTGATAGGCGACTGGCAGGCGGAACGCTTGTGCTGTCGTTTTCTATGCTCTGGTTTGAAGTACCTTTTTGCAATGCATGCGTCCTAAACGCTCTGTTGTTTAACGCCAATGACTAATACACGCTATAACATACTCATACGTAAGTATTAACAGGGTTTTAAAAAAACTTAGAAAGGGGATAGATGAATGGTAACACTTATGGCTAGGAGAGCGTTAGATCGCAGTTTATACCTGTAACCCCCCTCTAGAGCGGCGCCTTGCATGGCTGCCAAAACGTGTGTTTAAGATCTTGATTGTAATGTTTCAATGTAATCTTACTGCGTACTTGTCAGTTTGAATTAATATAGAAGTTTGAATTAATATAGAAGTTTATTAATATTATTTTTAGCTTTCAGTAGCAGTGGTTAGGTTCCAGTAAACATACTTATGTAAATTAATAGGCTGCTTGTTTAATTCTGTGGTAGCTTATTTTTGTTTGGAGTCTAAAGATTTATTCAGTATGACTTGTTTATTGGGAGAACTCTGGCGTCACTGGAACTGACAATAGACTGTTCTAGATTGCTGTGTAACGTCAGCCTTTGTTGGCACAGCAAAACTAGTTCCTGTGATCCGTAACGTCTTCCAGTAAATATTGGTTTAGTGTCTGATATCAGTGAGCTGTTTGGATACTTGTGCTATGCCAGGATGGCATCACTACCTTCACAGGCACGACAACCTGATTTCTTTGATTTATGTTTCATGGGGGTTCCTGTGTGTTGAGATCACACTGAAGAAATCCACTTACTGTCAATGTTATTACAATACCTGTACTTAGTCTCTTCGTTTCCAGTTAAGGAGTGGTTTGGAAGTTTCATCAGACCCTGTGCTAGAATCAGAATCAGAATCAGAAAATCACAATCATACCCGACATGTATATAGCAGAATCCTATACATACAGATGTATATAAACAGGCCCGGCTCAAGACATTTGGCGGCCCTAAGCAAACCGGCGGCCCTAAGCAAACCGTCCGAAAATTTTAAGATTTTCGTCATGGTAATTTCATCCATCTTTTTTGGAATTTCATCTTACAAAAAAGTTTATGACCTTTTTTTAGGAATTCGCCTCACTAATGAATGTCATGACGTTTTTTTAGGAATTCACAGTTACACCTGCGCGATTTATTACACCAACACTATAAAGCAACACTATAATACTTCCATCTAGCAAATAATAATTAAATAATTTTGGAAAAATGGAAAATTGGCGGCCCCTAAAAATCAGCGGCCCTAGACGGTTGGCTAGTTTGCCTAACGGACGAACCGGACCTGTATACAAACACTCTAGATGATGTTGCTGTATAAACACATTATAAATGGAGAGATAAATCGAAATTAGAAGGGTGTTGGGGACAACAGCTGGTAAAGTCTATGAAGGGTTTTCTGTGAGCCATCCTAATCCATCTGATCCTCTGCCTTCCAAGCTATCTCGTCCTCAACGAAACCCTCCGTAACAGCTGCCCTGCCTCTCTCTGGTCTCTCTGGCAATCGGACTTGACCACCAATGAACATCGATCTCTGGACAACCCCTCGGATACGTCGTCGCAGCGCTCGTGAATGAGCTGGTGATTACGATTACGATTACGAGCTGCTGGTCCATTGATCTTCCCATCCGCATATGATCCATGCAACTGCTTTATCTGCCTCTTCCAACTCGCTTACCATGACTCCTAATCTAATCTTATCTAATCCAATCCAATCTAGTGACTTCTATAGCTCCTTTATCCTAATGCACAAGGCATAATATGCAAAAGGCATAATATGCAAAAGGCATAATATGCAAAAGGCATAATATGCAAAAGGCATAATATGCACAAGGCATAATATGCAAAAGGCATAATATGCAAAAGGCATAATATGCAAAAGGCATAATATGCACAAGGCATAATATGCACAAGGCATAATATGCAAAAGGCATAATATGCAAAAGGCATAATATGCAAAAGGCATAATATGCAAAAGGCATAATATGCACAAGGCATAATATGCAAAAGGCATAATATGCAAAAGGCATAATATGCACAAGGCATAATATGCACAAGGCATAATATGCAAAAGGCATAATATGCAAAAGGCATAATATGCACAAGGCATAATATGCACAAGGCATAATATGCACAAGGCATAATATGCAAAAGGCATAATATGCACAAGGCATAATATGCAAAAGGCATAATATGCAAAAGGCATAATATGCACAAGGCATAATATGCACAAGGCATAATATGCAAAAGGCATAATATGCAAAAGGCATAATATGCACAAGGCATAATATGCAAAAGGCATAATATGCACAAGGCATAATATGCACAAGGCATAATATGCAAAAGGCATAATATGCACAAGGCATAATATGCCAAAGGCATCAATCGATGATCACGTCAAGTGAAATTGTAGTCGAGGATCTTCTGATTTCCTGAGCTGCTGGGTCTGGACTGGGCTTCTGCATCGGATTATGATTTATGATTATGATTATGGTTTTACTTGAGATGCACAACCATCAGTTGATGGCTTTCGCATTGAGATAACGGATCTGTAGGGATGATTAGATTAGCTCAGGTTGCCTCAGCTGAGATATCTTTCAGCAAGGCTGTATAAATGCTTAAGTTACACTATATATGATGAGAATATTTTACCATATATATATATATGTATATATAATTATATATATATCTAAATGTAATCACAAATTTATATAGCGCCTCTTCAAGAGAGACCCATTTATTATTTATTATTTATTATTAGCATTATTAATATCGTCGCTTTAGACTGTTGTAAGCTGTGATGTGGTGTGTCATCCTTCGTTGATTTATAATAAACAAATATACATACATATATATATATATATATATGTGTGTAAATGTAAGTCTACTAAATTTCTTAGCACTGTATGCACACAAAAGCTGCGTCTGGGAGACCAGCTTAAACGCCGGCGCTATATCATATCAATTATCAAGTCCGCAATAGCCAGGATGCCTTGTCCGTTCCGGTGCCAGGTCAGAATCCGAGGAGGTCAGGGTACTCCAGACCTAAGGACGAAAACCCAGGATCGAACAAATTGGTTTTCAAACGCTTACAGAATAGAGGCAAAGAAAGACCAAGCAGTGTGTGTAAATATTTACATATATATATATATATATATTCTCGCATTTATATATATATATATATAATATATATATTTTACTGCGAGTACAACATTCATTAGGGGTTCGAGTAAGCACTCGTGTTGAAGAGGATGGCTTCCGTGGTTCGACAATTGGATCTGTGACTGTGTCGGCATTTGTGATGGACCTATGACGCAATGCTAGGCAAATGCACGGACGGACGGACGGACGGACTTATTTGTAGACGTGTTAGAGTTATCGTATCGGACAACAGATGTCGCCAATTAAGCTGATAGCTTTGGCCGGCCAATTGTTTATCTCGTGTAATTGGTTTAAAGTGTTCGCTGTGTGAACGCCAAGCGAAAACACGCGTACACGATCCGACACACACATGCAAGCAGAGAGAGACAGACAGACAGACAGACAGACAGACAGACAGACAGACAGACAGACAGACAGACAGACAGACAGACAGAGACAGAGAGCTTCTGTAACGCTGCTGTTGCCTACTATGTACATCTGATGTGAGGTCATTCATTACACAGACACGTAGCCAGACGTTCAATAACAATGACTCCGAAAGGGACACGCGCAGAGGCGCTTCCACTAATTGGTGCTATTGTCCTGTGTTGTTTGTCCACCGGAGGGAGGAGTCGTGATGACGGACCTGAGGTCGTTGCTTTCCTATTGTGCAACAACAATTAATAGTCGCGATTGGTAGGAAGGACGATTTCTGTAGTAATCGAGACAAGATTCTGAGACGGATGTAATTAAATTCAGGTTTACATAGAACATTTGTTCAGATCTGACACACCCTCACTCTCCCTGTTGGCGTTACATGCTTTTAGAAGTGAATTATCACGTCTTTGCTGAATACAATACAACTGCAGATCTATTTTGATATTGCCCTCCTTCCCAAGTTCATAAGTGCACACGACCATACGACAGAACATCGATGGTGCAGAGCAATTGTGAGTGAAGGACTTGCTCAAGGTCCCTACACAGTAACTGCCTTGGACGAGGCTCGAACCCGTACTCTCCGGGTTACAGGCCAACTGCTCTAACCAACGTCCACCGTACCTCACCAATGGTGAATGGTAGTGCTGTAGAAGTTTTAACATTAGCGCAGATTTGTATGGCACGGTTTCATTGTGTAAATGTTCCAACACCAAGACTACGCGTTTTTACTTCTTTTAGATAAGTTATTATTTTGACATATGGAATTCATAGTGAATCGCGGATTAATGTTGTCTCTGTGCTTTGTATGGTTTATGGTGAAAGTGGCCGATGCCGCCACCTAGCGAGTGCATTTGCAAACTTGTATTTGGCTCCCATTGTTGAAGATTGGGAAGCAGAGATGTTGAAGATGAATGGGTAAATAGAATTGCGAATCATACCTTGGGAAACTTTCTTATGATCGTTCACACAAGTTTTGTTTAAGTTTTAATTTGTGTCAAAGTTTCCACAGCTTAAAAAGGAGCAGTTAGGAACAACACAATAAAGTAGTGAGGGATTTGAAAGAAGCAGAATAAAGATGATAATGGAAGTCATATTCTTTTTGCTGTTGCTGTTGACGAGACATACATACAGCTTTATGATTAGTCGACATGTGTGATCTCGTGACCCGGGTTTGGCCTTTGCTAATCAGGCGCAGGGGCGTCTATCTCCCCCTAAGTCATTGGAGCAACTTCCCCTTTTCCCCTCATCTTCCCCTTCTCCTTCTTCTCTCTTAAAATGGTGGCACACATACTGACAGATCTCCCCCCCCCTATTTGCTCCAAGGTTTCTATGGTGTAGACGCCTCTGATCAGGCGTCATTCTCATCTCATAATTCATGATGTGAATTGTTGCACAGGCTGCAGTGAATACAATTCAAACCCCAAATGTTGTATTGCTTTGTTTCGCGATGTTGTCCTACACGAGGTTGCTTAAACCTTGAATGTGCATAATTATGCTTTTCTAGACTTCCGCAACGTGGTTAGAAGAAGAAGAGCAGTCCCTTGAGCTAGCCTGAGAGGCAGCCATGGATATGAAGTGTTAGCGAATTCATTTTTTTAGCATCGACGTATGAGGGTGGGTGGCCAGTCCTCTCCCTCAACATCTCATCTTCCCACCGACAGTGTACGGTCAGTGTACTCGTTATAGCTGAGTTGGCTAGAGGGGGGTTGTGGAGCAGAAATCTCGAACCACATTTTTGCCCTGGCAGCGATTTGAACCCCCATCCTCTCAATTGACAGTCTGCACGCTAACCACTACACTATCTCACACCCCCATTTTTTATAGCAATTCTTAATTCGCAGTTGCATCATGCACTATTGCATCACTGCTTCTCATCAGAATTATTGGATAGTGGTGATCTGACACTAAAATTTACTCTATAAATAAAATGCAAAGAAATCAATGTTTTTTATTTTAAAATTTTAAAATTTACTCTATAAATAAAATGCAAAGAAATCAATGTTTTTTGTTTAAAATTTTTAAAGTTTATAAATGAAATGCAAAGAAATCATTGTTTTTTATTTTCTCGATGGTAATAGACTGGGAATAGAAACATAATGTTTAACTATAAGCATCATGATTGATATTAAGCCATATTTTTTAGTCGTGGTTAATGTATTCCTTCATTCATTACATGTGAATCATATGCGTGTGCTTATGAATCACAGATATTCCGAATATTCATTGTGAAAGCCATAAAGCTTTGCCTTGAGTCCGTGTGTGTTCGTTTAGATAACGATGTTATTCTATACGCCTCTGAAATCTAGTCGTGCTTGTCTGTCTAAGTCAGAGTTGGAATTGTGAAGCCGATCCATAGGAACAAAGATGTCGATGAGAGGAATGCTTTTATCAAATTCCTAATCGTTGGGACCATGTGGGCCGGAGTACTAGAAATCTGATTCCCAGATCCATGTATCACCACCAGATGTCAATAAACACTGGCATCTTCTTTCCTGCTTCTGTAGTGTATCCGTTTCTCTCGCTTTTGTCGTTCTCTATCATTTTGGTGTTCTGTTGATGGAGTTCTCCGTGAGATTCCTTGTGATGCATTTCTTCATATTTACCTAAAAGAATGCCAAACCATTCACAGTGATGAATGTCGAAATTGAATCAAGCGTGTAAGAGATTCACTGTTATTTACGACCAACTCAGTATCAGTGATGCATATTCAGTAGATTCAAATGAGTGTGTAACTTTCATTAGCAGTTGACTGGTCGATCTTCATTAAGTCTATACACGTATTAAAGTCATCGTCAATCAATCAATCAATCAATCAATTTTCGTTTTTTACTGATACAAGCTGTCAGAACGCAATTTGAATACACTAAATGGTTGCAGTACAAGTTATTAAGGATTAGATGAGTTGTATATTTAAAGATAGTTGATATAAGTTATCAATATATATTTTTATATAAAACTCTAGGTATAAAGTTACAGTCGTCCTTGCAAGGGAGTGAAAAAGTCATGATCACTGCATACTTTTTTTTGTTACCTGACGATGGACTTTACAATAGGGTAGTGGTTATTATGCTGAAGTGTTTGAGGTGCAAAGCTCTGACAGGCAAAATTTTGGTTTAAGATTTCAGCTCTACTGGCGCCCCCTAGTAAACTCGGCTATGATGAGTACATTGGCGTCGAAACGGGTTAAAAAGTGGAACAGCTCACACTTCAGTCTAGAAACTTCGCCACTACTATTGTAGTGCCAGTCCTAAGTTTGGAAGAAGGAGGGGCGACGTCAACGGCCTTGACAGTCATAAGATGTCGTTAAACACTACTACGTGTACTTCAGTCAAGGTGAAAATTAGGTTAAAGGTGACAAGTCGAGATGCTGCAAATTAGAAGTGGGAAGCGGAAGTGCCAAAAATGTGAGAACTGATGGACTGTAATATACGTCAACTGTCTGGAAGATGAAGCTTGGCTTTGCACGTGATCTAGTATTTATTCAACTGTTGCGTGCTATGCCAGTGAGAATTGACTTCCTTCACTTTGCACCTGGTCTATTATTTATTCAAGTTTATGGCCGAAAATTGTACCAGTTTGAGCTGAAAGCAGTGAAGCATGTAACAGCTAAGTCTATCCTTACTGGGCCACTTTTCCGTTTGGGATTAAGGGGTTCAAGCCGTCCCATGGTTATAGGTTCTGACTGTATACACCGTCAGTGAGGAGATCGGACGGCGTGGGAGATGACTGGAAGTCGGTAAGACCTTAAGACCCATGCTGCCTCGTGGGGCTAGCGTAAGAGACTATCTCCTCTTCTTTGATGTTGATTATATTGTAAATTCGTGTAATGTGTCACTCATCTGGTGACCAACATTGGTATAATTGGGAATAAGTACATCAGCTTTCGATGGGAAGGTTTAACAGCAAGTAACACACACAGGGTTCTTACCTGTATATGCCGAGACTAAGAAAGTGAAGTCGTTCGCTGTTAAATGCCAATGGCTGTCGGTTTCAGTGGGCAGAAGACTTACAGAGACTGATCATCAATTTTGGGGTCTGTTACCTGCTTTGCCTGTCCTCTCCCCTCCCCTCTCATTCCACCTCCTCTTTATTTTCTCGGCTGTTTCTGCAGCACATGTGGATCACTGCAATGTTTCTAGCAGACTGACCCTGGTGTTTCTCAGAGGCAATCATCCACTGCCTTCAGTGTGATCTCGGTGACGCTACAGAAGTTTGCCAGAGCAGATTTTATGTTTTTGTTGCACCACCTCTGGACGGTCATTGATTGAGTTGTTGTTCAGTTATGAAGTGGTATCCGAACTGTATAAAAGCCCCATATTTTATCCAAAACTAATGTCATTATGACGGATTTTCCCCTCAATTTCTGGCTCTTATCCTCTTACGTGCAGATGGTTCTTCTGCTTCTCGAGAAACCTTTCTGGACTGGTTTTTCTCCTGTGATTCCTCCTCCTAACGCTTGGCTCCAGGGTGATGGATGTTGTGCGTCTAATGTCTGTTGGAGATTATAGCGACATCTGCCGTCGGGCGTCATTTAATTGAACTGTTAATAAATAACGCTTAGGGTCAGGACTTCACCCATTTGGAGGCCGATAATATCGCCGCTACCTCCATTAAATTTTCATACTGTCCCCCCAAGGCTGCCCTTTTATGTCCTAGCCGCGCCATAAAGTGTTTGACCAGATTGTATTACTTTACAATAGCTGATGACGCTTTTGTATGATGCCGGATTTTGTTACTAAGGGGTGCACTGCATTGTGGGCTAGGTTGTCAAGAGTCTATAGGGTATTTTTCTTTCTGGTGATAGATGATGACTCTGCTGGTGTGGTTAAAAAGTTGAGGACATAAATTGTCCGTGGTGTAAACGGCCCTTATAATTGTGACCTGCAGCTCAACAATGCAGTGGCATTTTGTAAGAGTTACCGGCACACATTTGTCTGATTAATGTTGCTACAGAGTGTTTTAGTTTTGAGACGAGCAACCTGTTTTAAAACGATATTCTATAATCGCATTTTCAAACGTTAGCAGATAGTAAATGTGTTGACGTTGAATTATTGATGAGACTGCTTGCACCTGGTTTATATCTTAATTGTAATCATAAGCTCCAAATCTCTAAAGCGCCACTTAGAAGCTGAGTGCAGGGCACCAGCTTATTCACGAGCGCTGTGTTTAGTCAGAGAAGTTCTATCTCCTGTGTTAAACCACATGACCTTTGTGACATATTGGTTAGTTGAGCATAATGTCACAGGGAATGTGCATTTGTTGTAGTTTTGTACTTTAGTTTTACTATTAGTTATATGATAGTTATTATTTGGTAATCGGATAGTTAAGATAATCATTCGATAGTTATTATTTGGTTATTTGATAGTTAAGATGATCATCACTTGACATCATCATTCACAGTTGGCTGAGATAGACCTACATTATGTCCTATGCAAACGTTCTCAAGTGGCCCTGGCTAGCGGGACCTTTCATCCCTTTTGGGTCTCCTTTTAAAATGCTTTGTTTTGTTCAAAAAGCAGTTATGCTTGGTGTGACCTATACAATGAAAAGATAGGTATGGATTCCTAACTTGAGGTATACTGCTGTGTTATCTAATGCACAATTCAGTTGATGCTGTCTTCGGACGATAATTCAATTCAATTCAATTCAACTTTATTGATCCGAATTCAATACAAAAGTACAGTAGGCACCAATCGGAATGTAAAAACATTCGGGATACAATAGGGAAAGCCCAAAAGGGACATAGGTCCCGCTTAATTAGGGCTGCCTATTTGTTATATAGTAATAAGATGGCACCAAAGAAGTAAAAGAAAAATGACCAACTACATCAATGAAAACTGTAGGGATCTGAGTATTAATGGCCACATTATTGTCTGCTGGTCCCAGACATCATATTTGTTTTGATCGTGTAGGGCTAGCTTTAGAGATGATGATAGTGGACCATTACTATATTGACTTTAGATCCTTTGTGAATCTTGTCAGACAAACAAGGGGCTTAGCATCTAAGCTTAAATCTGGTGGAGAAAGTCATTGTCTGTACCAAAATAAAAACATTTCTCGGCACAGCTTAGTGAGCTTACGCCCTCTGGTGATCAGCGTTACGAATAATTGCTTCGAATGCTTTTGTTGACTTGTTAAGTTTACATTTGAAATCTGAGATTCTTGGGGTAGAGTATTTATACGAGTAATTTCTAATCTAAAGAAATCTGATCTTAGAACTTGTAAAGTACCTTTAGAATAATTACTGATGGCACTTCTAAACAGATTTACAATCGAGTCAGTTTGAAGTGTCGGTCCGATAAGATAGAAAAGGAGGTAGCATGCATGACGAAGAGAAGCATGCTGAAGTGTCTCGTGTCTGAATCGAAAAGCGCTAAGCAGTTGGAACAGAGAAAATGCGGAAGTGTATTCCAGAGCTTTGGCCTAGCAAGAGGAAGAGCCTTTCAACCAAGAGCAGTATTTATTCGAGACACAACAAGAGGAAGACATTCAGTGGATGTCTTCGGAGAAATGTGTCTCCAAGGGGTGCTGTAGAAATCTATTGAACGACTGAACGAACTAATAGACGAATGAATGAATGAATGAATGAGTGAATGAACACAAAAATTGATGCTACTTTCAAGAATGTGACTACTCGGATATATATATATATATATATATATATATTTGTAGTGCAGCATGAATTTACAATTTATACGCAGCTGTGGAAGGCCTATTTGGATTACGCATTTCGATTACTGCTGTGATGCTTGGTCGACTTCCAACAATACATAGACTGTCCTTAGACCAGCTGGGTTTAGATGAACAGTCATTTGTGTCTGTCGAAGGTCAACAGTTAATTAATGGACGGCACACAGTTAATTAAAGGACAACACACAGTTAATTAATGGATGACATTTGACCTTAGCATGACGAGGACTGTGTAATGCAACAGGGTTTTTCTGTCATTGAGAGCTGATGAGCCTGAATACGTTTATAAAAATTTGGTGGATCAATTGACATCTTTGCACCTGATTAGTGACGATTCGATTCGTCTGTCATCTGAAAAAAAACAGCAGTTCACGCTTTAAGTACTAAACTCTTACGTTGGCAACTGCCAGAGATGTTTCAAGTAAAAAGGTTTGGGTGCCCTAATCTAGCGGGATACACATCCCTTCTCGGTTTCCCTTTGCTGCCCTGGTTCATATTTTTTCTTTCGATGTTACTCGATGTATCGTATCATTGCTATGTTTTCTGTTTTGGGTTGCAATAAAATGATTTGATTTGATTTGATTTGATTCAAGTTTAAAAGTACCAAGTACAACATCTCTGGTACTAAGTACTAAATGCTAATATGTATAGAATCCTGGTGAGCAGAGTTTGACTGACTGTAAAGATCATCTGCTGTGGCCTGTAACCTGTCACTGTGTATATATGCATGTATGTATGTATGTATGTATGTATGTATGTATGTATGTATGTATGTATATATGTATGTATGTATGTATGTATGTATGTATGTATGTATGTATGTATGTATGTATGTATGTATGTATGTATGTATGTATGTATGTATGTGTATGTATATATGTATGCATATATGTACGTATGTATGTGTATATATATATGTATGTGTGTAACTATGTATATATATATGTATCAATTTATGTGTGTGTTGTTATGTATTAGTATGTATATTATTATGTGTGTATATCATGCTATCCATTATCTCCCCTCTCCCCTCTCCCTAGCGACTGAGGGTGGGTCTGATTCAAGTGTTGCATGTGAATGTCATATTATTCATTCATTCGTGTGGCGGTTTGTATGTATTGTTAAACCCAGTTCTTTACACGCCTATCCTCTAAAGCACAGGTCTAGGGTTCAGACTGATTTAGGGAAGCTGAAACATGACTATAGCAATCCACTAACAGAACATATGGAGCAGGCTGAGTTGGCCCACATGGCCTGACCAGTGATCCTTAGGTGATCACCTGTATGACTAAGTTGGGCATTGCATTTAACGTCATGTGATTGCTATCGCATTGTATAAATGTGTAAGTAAGTAATTAATTAATTAAGTAAGTAAGTAGCCTTTATTTGCATCTGACAAGGGCACTTGTGTAGTGCCAAGCCACTACCATGGAAATGCATGCATGCTTTTATGTGTGGGTATTTGTGTATGTAAGAGGTTTTTAAAATCAAAGGTTACATGTGTTAATACATACGTGTATATGTCTTTTGTATTTGTCTAACATATTCTAAGGTAGTTTAAATAACAGGTGACCAACAGGTTTCCACCATTCATTCTTTACCATTATGTGCCTGATGTTGCTGGCCAATATTCAAGCATCAGAAACGGAAACAAATGACTGAGAGGCAGAAAAATCAATTCGATCATTTAAAAAAATGGAATCGAGGAGCTACATAGTCCCTGTTACCACAGTTACCAGAACTGCAAGTTACAGTTTACGACGGGGTGTACGAGGTGTTGGAAGTGAAAGACTTTCCATACATTGGGGGAGAGTTTGTGGATATGTATGTGAACAATTGTCTAGTACCTTTTGTTTTGTCCTGTTTGTGTGTCTAGAGTTCTGGTTGGCATTGGCAACCGAGTTTTAGTCTGGAATTTTTTTCAAATGTCATCAGATCACATTTTCTCAAAAATGTCCGATGATGACGCAGGGATCATTCATTATTTTCTTTAGCTGGTCTTTACTCGTGGGGTTTTTATTTGCATTCTGGCCTGTGGAACTATGCACGTATCATAGATGGAAAAAATAATGAAAGGAGGGACCAACAAATACAAGATGATGATGACGACTACGACAACGATACTGATGATGATGATGATGATGATGATGATGATGATGATGATGATGATGATGATGAGGAGGAGGAGGAGGAGGAGGAGGAGGAGGATGATGATGATGATGATGATGATGATGAGGAGGAGGAGGAGGAGGAGGAGGAGGAGGAGGATGATGATGATGATGATGATGATGCAACTACAGCAGTACAGCACTACCTCTGTGAGGCATTTAAGGTGCTCATATTTTAACTGGCACCATACATTCATACAAGTGTACTTCCTCAAGAGCTGCATCTCTGACTGGGGACACTGTCAACTGTTGAGGAAGTCCGCTTTTCTCGCAGCTGGATAATTGTTTAATTTGCCAAGGTTGGGCTAGGAGCAGTCTTAAATAAATAAATATCTTGCAAAAACACAACATAAATGAATGACAGAATGAATGAATGGATGAATGAATATAATTAAATTCTAGAACAACGTCAAGAGCAGTGATGACGGAAATAGTCTTCCCTTTGATCTGTGCCTTACGGTCCCCCTTTGATAGCATCCTTTCCCTCTACCTCAAACCTGTTCCTTTTTGGTGTTTGTGTTTACGTTAGAATCTCATAGAATGCAGATGATGTAAGCAGTATTATTAATTTTGTGTGCATTAATTTATGACTTCCATTCATATTTAAAGAATGGCCGTTGCAGTGTACATCGTAGATTTCATTGTGTGTATAGTGGTTTGTTGGCTTTCTTTAAACTCGCAAAGCGTAGGCCATTGAAAGCACATTCGGTTGACGTAGTTAATTGCGTAGTTCTAAAAGGCTTATTTGATTCCGTCATTACATTGACTATTAAGTAATGGTTTGTATGGACCGATTTGTTGCCCATGGCTGATTATCAGCGTGACCCACCTGTGCCCAAGAGGTACACCTGACTCTTGTAAGGCATCAGCTCATCTAAGCGCGTATATATATATACAATGATGCGTTGCCATGGAAATAGGAAACGACTGCTGGCGCGCACATCTTTTGCAGTGAAAAGAAAACGCAGGTGGTCGATCCGATTTGAACAATCAACATTATATGCTAGACATTTGTTGCACCCGATGCTGATGACGGCAAATCTGGTCACCCCTGAGGGCTGCTTGTCTTCTACCAGATGTTTGGCCTGCACGGGTTGCCCTAAGAGTGGATGTTGACCTGATTCACCTTGGCGTTGCTCCCAGTTGCCATCGGTTTTCATCAGAGCAACCACAGATTGGTGGCCTATACGTTACTACCGTGGTGTTACATAAGTGTGACATAACTTCGGATTGAATATCCCCACACCCCGAAGGTAGGTCACGCAGCTGGGTGAAATGGCATCACCAAATAAAAATAACATATCTCAGTGCAGTGATATTTTTCGGAGAAATAAGCTGGTGCCCTGCGCTTGGCTTTCGAGTGATGCTTTAGAAGTTTGAAGATTACGATGTACACAGTACTTCAGTAACAGTTTATATGTTATAAATAATATTGATCAGGGTTACAAGACAATAATTATAATGTATTAGCATCGCACTGAAATAATCATAACAGTTGTGCACTCCAATGAAATAGTGACAGCAGTGATGTATATCGTATTCAGAGGTGTATATCCTATTCAGTGGCGCATATCCTATTCAGGGGTTCATATCCTATTCAGTGGTGTATATCCTATTCAGTGGTGCATATCCTATTCAGGGGTGCATATCCTATTCGGTGGTGTATATCCTATTCAGTGGTGTATGCCCAATTCAGTGGTGTATTTTCTATTCAGTGGTGTATATCCTATTCATTGGTGTATATCCTATTCAGTGATGTATATCCTACTCCAATAGCATGTCACTCTTTGCTCTAATAATATATAATAACATGACATATTCCCTTGGCAGGTACAAATGATTGAAGCATGCTTACTTAAATATAGTACAAAATAAATTACTAAAATTTATTTTTAAACCTATTTTAAGTACTCGCTTGGTTTAAATTTGGACAGAAGTGGGCCAACGCATTTGATAAACACCAGTCGTGGCAAGTGTTCCGTGTTCAAACTGTTTCGGATGGGAGTTAAGATGAATGATCCCTCGCACTCTTCTGTTGATATCACGATAGTAAGTAAGGAGGTTGATTCAGAAAATTGGCTAGCACGAAAACGGATCGGCACGCCACTGTGACTAGACGCCGTTTGACTTGGCATACCGTCGATACCGACATGTTTTTGGGCCATACCGGTATGGATTTTTCGTCTGAAGTTCCGGTATGCTTTCAGCCGGCCAGGAGAGGTGCCGGTACGGCATGCCATTTCATACCGTCCCACTTCGAGCACTGCTTATGCATTGCAATGTTTGTGTGTTGGAAAAAAGTTGTTGAGAGTTGCTGACTAAGATCTGTTTCAGAGTTGCATACAAACTAAGTGAAGTCGTTTCAATGGTTTATTTGCCAGTCATGGCTAGACTCTTTTTTTGGCTCTTGGGATTTTGTTTTTCCATTATCAGTTCCTCCCCGAGGACTACACAACCGTTGAACAACTCTGAGATAATGCTGACACTCGCCCCTTTGAGAGGTTGGGGCTGTCCTGACGGACCTGGGTCACGTCCTGCACCCACTATTACCTGCAACCAAACCCACCTACTACTCCCTCCCTGTGCCCATGACCGCATAAGCCCCGCCCAGCTGACAGCCTGTAGTGAAAAACATTATTGTTAAGATGTTATATATTTTCTAACTGTGCTTATTAGATGTCTGTACACCAAAGTGCGATTAGCAATTGGTTAATAAATATACTTAGTTGCTTACTTTAATCATGTCTGCTAAACCAGTACTTGGCAGTAGGGCTGTACCGAATAGTGATAATCACTATTCGGCCGAATACGAATAGTTGGACCAACTATTCGGCCGAATACGAATACGAATACGAATAGTGTACAAAATAGGTCTACGACAACATTCAAAATTTCAAATGTAAGCAAAAGTTTCAGTTCAGTAAATTTAATGCATAAACTAAAAGTAAACATTTAACTACATGTAATTTTTGCATTCTTCTGCCAGTCTGTGTAAACTAGGAATGGAACTAATTTAACTAAACTTAGAAATTGTCACTTACTTAACGTTCACTCCACTCGCTATAGCAGCCGTATATGCAGAAACAGATGTCACGTGACCACTATTCGTATTCGGTCCGACCGCTACTATTCGGCCGAATACCGAATAGCTATTTGGCTCACTATTCGGTCCTGAAGTGAATACGAAGCGAATATTCGGTACAGCCCTACTTGGCAGTAACGGCTTTGTTGACAGAGTCTGTGCAGAGGGTGTTTTAATCTGCCACCAATAGTTGCCTAAATCAGAATTGTTAGTAATATATACTTTTATTTCGCTCAGAGCAGAAACACGAAGATTAGAACAATGCAAAAAAAAATAATACAAAACTATAGAAAACACACACAAAAAATACACCAACAACTCAAGCTGCAACTCTCTCGAAGGCATAAGCATTATAAACCTGCGAGGTAACATAAGACATATTGTCCTTTAGTGACACACCAAGACCATTAACTAGAGAATTGAATTCGTTTCCATAACTGAATGTCAACGTCAACATGTTGAGTGTACTATTACCATTACAAAGCATTTTTTAAGTAGTTTAATCGTTGCAATAACTCTCATAGATTTAAAGTCCAAACTGCCTAGACCTACAATAAATTCTCCTATTGATTCCCATTTATGGAAACCAAATAGTTTACGATACACATTATTCCAGTGCGCATTTAGTTTACTGAGCTGATATTGGGAAAACCTCACTGCTACTGAACCATATCTTAGAACTGGAAGGCAATATGTCTGCTGCAAGTGAAGCTGCATTAGCTCCGACAAACCCGAAAAGTTACTGAAAATATTATTGCTAGCTGCATAAAAATTGCGCATTATGCTATCCACATCTCATCTCAATTTACTGCCAGCACAAAAGACAACTCCCAAATATTTGACCTGCTCGGTCCACGAAACCCTTTTTTGACATAGAAACATATCAGTAATGCTAAATGCTTGATAAATGTGAAACTGATAAGTATGTTAGCCAGCCAACTAACTATCTTAACTATTTTTAAGCTCAGCTACATAGTTGCTTTGTGGGTGTACAGCCTGCAGGGCTGTTTACCAAAACTCGTACAAGTCTGGGTTTGGGAAGCACCTTATAACGAGTTCCTGTTATAGCTGAACTACTTTTTGAATCCATGTTCCTAGCAGTGTTGCACCAGAAATTGTGTTGTATTGAAGTGTGTGATAATGGGACTCGTCCTTCTTTCTTCTGTAATTGAATAACCAGTTCAGTAATAATTTTGATGTAGTGTAATGGATTGTTTTGAATGTCTATAATTTTATATAAACTAACACTGTATGGTAAAGCCAAAAGTTGGTCATATTGGACAGACAGGCTTTGAACTTTACATTCACGAGGCCTAAGATTTTGCCATTGTTTGTTTCATTTCTAACACCAGGTGTTAATTGATGGTGCCGGTTGCTACCTGTGCAAAGGTCAATGCACAGTGACCGGCTTGTGGGGGATTCAAACCTGAATACTCCAGGTTAAATTTCCACAAATCAGCCACTTTGTTATAACCAGTAGTTACATGCTGATTACTGGCAAACTGGAATTTTCAAAATGGATTTTGACAAACTGGTTTTTGATACTGTTTTCTTGCCATATCATTCAGCAAATGTTTCCAGAAGAATCAAAGACATAAATTATCTGGTGTTAGAGCTCAGTTATTGTGGCCTTTATATATCTGGAAAAATACCAAACCTCTGACTGTTGGCTTTTTGTGCTTTATTGTAATTTTGGGATTTTTATATCTGTCTAAATACAAAGTATCAGATTCGCATCTCTGCGTCAGATTCGCATTTCTATGCGACCTTGCACGCGGTGAAATTTTTAGTAATAATAATAGTAATTATGATAATATCATTCGATGGTATTAAGCAACTGTGTGTTGTAAGGAAGGCTTGAACCCACATTCTCCATGTTAGAAGGCAGGTCCTCAACCACTGAGCAGCTACCATGTTGCTATAATTCCAGTGTCTACACCTTATGTCTACACGGTCAGATCTGACTGCTCCTATACCAGACAATTGTGTCACTTGGCGCTCTTTATTTTATTACAGGCAGTAAAAGTGGTCAAGCAGTGACAATTCCATAAATCCTGTCAGTCATTGTGTTGCATAAGTGAGGAGCAGAAAGCGCCTGAATCGGTCTTGTTTTAAAATTTACAACGATTTCCCCTAAATGCCAGAGGTTACTTTTGTCATCGTTGTCGCAACGCTGAATTAAGTGTTGACAATGGATTTGCAACTTTTGATTTTATTTCGGAACACGTGTGCATATACTGTGTGCTGCTGGCTTTGCCAATTGCACGCAAAATCTGCTACAACCAGACACTGTGGCTAGAACATGCAGATGTAAAATGTGTGATGGTGAAATGTGGTTATTGCAGATGAGTAACAGTGTATAGTATAGTGACAGTGGTAAGAATGATATGGCTAAGTCATTGTTGGACATTGGTGACGTAGTGTGACGAGGAACAGCGTGGCCTGCAGGGAGGCCCATATAGCTAGATGTAATAGGCCACATTGGGATATAGTGACTGTTACATAAGCGACTAATTACTACGATAGTAATGTGGAAAGAGTAGTTTTTGGGCCTCAGTATACCATTAAGAGTGGCATAGTATAGTATCACTTAATCGTGTTCAATGTGCCCGACACTTGTCTTAAACTCAGATGCCACACTAGCCATAGATGACCTTGCCGGTATGCCCATATGGCGTCATATGGGATACCCGTTCCCTTATGTGGACCCAGTTAGAGCCCATAGGAGTCCAATCAAATGTTTATGGCCATGCTGCTGGCAGCCTGGACATTTGTTGCGAGGCAATGTGCAAGCGTTTGGAATGAGTCGTCGTTAAGCGGGAGACAGTGAGTGGCCTCTGCTTGAGTAGAGACGAGGACATCCGTGGACTTATTGTAGGCCGACGATCCTTAGGAGACACCGATTCTTCTCCACGCGTCGTAATTGAACTCACACCTGAGCGGCTGCGGCGGCAGCGGCGGCCATTGGAACAACGCACTCTTGTCGGCCTTCTAGTACCGAACCATTCGCACGTCCATCCATCCATCCATTCATCCATCCATCCATCCATGCGTTAGTCCATCCATCCATCCATCATCCACCTGCGTATGACCGTATAGTATGCACTTGTTTGCTTCGTACGGCCCTCGTGCGTCGATGAAGGAATTCGGTATCTGGTGATTGCAAAAGGCGATGGCTTGGCTTTCGCGCGGCTTACTGCCATCGACGACCGCACAGCAGCAGGAGCAGCAGCAGCTTAGGAAGATGCTTATCTGATGCAGAGCTCTCCCATCTTCCGTATACGCTGTGCGGGATTTGAACGGCCCGACGTGCGTAGTATCCACCGCCATCGGTCGGTCGGACGGACTGGCACTGACTGGCTGTCGGTTGTCTCTCTGGCTGGTGCTAGTGTTTCTGCCTCGGCGACAGTTCCGTCGAAGACTCACCTGCGTTCGCAACTGAAACGTTTCGAGTGGTGCCATAGCTGCGAGGAGTTGATGCGTTGAGCAGCGGCGAAATGATGGCAGCGCTTAGGGCCATCGACTGTCGAGTATTTGAGTGCGGAGCTGGTTCGTCTGCGACTGCAGAGCTTGATTTCAGCGCCAGACTTCAGTCTTTGGTGACGTTCAGATGACTTTGAAGCCGAGGGATTCGGTGATTTAGGTGCAGCGCTTGTAACAGTCCGCTCTTCTTTTGCCTTCTGCTTTTGTTCGTGACGTCAAAATGGAACTGGTCGAATTCGGTAGGATGTTCCTGTTGTGTCTTGGGATTTTTAAATTCACCACGGTGTTATGATGCAGTACTTGCAATTTACTGGGGAGTTTTAAATTCACCATTGTGTTATGATGCAGTACTTGCAATTTACTTGGCATTTTTAGACATCCATTGTGTTATGATGCAGTACTTGCAATTTACTTGGCATTTTAAAATTCTCCATTGTGTTGTGATGCAGTACTTGCAATTTACTTGGCATTTTAAAATTCACTATTGTGTTATGATGCAGTACTTGCAATTTACTTGGCATTTTAAAATTCTCCATTGTGTTGTGATGCAGTACTTGCAATTTACTTGGCATTTTAAAATTCACCATTGTGTTATGATGCAGTACTTGCAATTTAATGGGGGAAAACTTTTAACTGTTTAAGCTCTTGCACAGAGTAATATTATTCATATTTATGTTTTTCTGTCCACCTTGACATCATATTACTCTAATGATGATAGAATATAATGGTAATTACTCATACAGTTGATTCGGTAAGCATCCTGAGAAATTGCGAATGGTAATATCATTAATTCTGTTGCAGTTAATACGATTCTATGACAGAAGCCGCAATGATTGCGACTAGGGCTTCTAAGTCATACTGGCTTGTCATTTATGCTTTGGAGTGTGCCTTGGGGCAGAATGGCTTTTTCCGATGGCATTTCGCACGGAAATACACCCAATCTGTTCCGCCTCAGCGGTTTGCTTCATCGCGATGATTGGTGGTGACTGCCAAGAAGGAAGATGTGAAAGCCAACCCACGGTTCCTTCTTCCTGGCCACAGTAGCAGCCTCTGGCTCCGGCTGATGAACATTTATATAGCACTTTACCAGTAGATTGTATTCGCCACATTTACAAATATGTGCACTGCACATGAAATGTACTTCAATGTTAATGATGAGAAATTGTGCCAGAGGCTTGAACTGTGCTATAATGATATTTCTTCATGTGCTTGACGTCAACTTCACTTCTGCGGTCGTTTGGTACCCACAAGCGCTTTGGCGGATGCGCGTGCAGTGTGCACACCACATGAGTATCAAAATGTTTTATATATACATGCATATGTATATATATGCATATATATATATATAAATATATATATATATATATGCATGTGTGGAAGAAACAGATTTATACATTGTCGCCTGCAGCTGACTACTTGTGTCCCATCTACGTGCCACACCGCATGACCTTTAAAGGCTGCCTTAATTTCCCCACTGGTGACTAGTCAGTCGGTGTGTGGTCAGAAGTTCCTGGCAGATGGACTTATCTTTCTCGACCGGAGGTTTATCATCGCTATCATCATCAGATGTTGATCGAAAATCAGCTTCCTCCCAGACTGGTACCGTCGCCAGCGTCTTGATTGGTATGCTTAGCCTACAATCCCCGAGGCCTAGGGGATTACAACGCCCCCACCCCCACACACACCGTAAAAATAGTTGTTGCACTGATTCGGTGTCGTCTGCAGTCGTGTTGGATGAATCGGGTTATGACATCATATCCTGTGCTGCGGAGGAAAGTGTCGCGCGAAACACTGTTCCGCCTTCAAATGAATTGTCTGCGGCTTGCATCATTTATCGATTTTGGAGTCTTCATTTTGCGTCTTGCTCTTGTAGTTGTTTCGTGACATGAAGGATGCACATGTGTCGTTCGTAGTGCTGCCCTCTGGCCTGTCTCTTCTTGGCTTCTGTTCTGCTGGGCGTTGTCATTTGACGTCTGGATTATCTCCGTCGGCCTCTGTTTCTTCGTTTGTCAGCCTTTGCTGTTTTTCTCAAGACCGATCCGTTCTCCGTTATTTACATAATCTGGTCTTCCGTTGCCGTTCCGTTTCTGTGCAGTTTTCTTTGCGTCGCCATTCACCTGCTGTGTGTAATCTCCACTGGCATTTGTACAATCCCCTGCCCCCTCAGTCAAAGACTGGCATTGTGGCTGTTGTTGCACTGATTGCCTTCCTCCCATTGTGCCTGTTTACCTGCTTGCTTGTAGGTGTATATATGTCTTTCTGTCTGCCTGCGTCGACGACGTTCCATGCGCTGATTTTAGTTCTGCATGTTAGTCAATCTATATTCATAGGTGTATAGTAACAGTTATGTCTGCTTTTTTTACGTCTTTCTTTCTTTCCACTTGTCTGTTTGCATGTCTGTACAGTTGATAGCCAGCCACTAGTGTCTGGCAACAGGGTGGTCAGCGTGTTTCTTTCTGTATCATTGTCTCTCTCTCTGTATCACTATGTCTCTCTCTTTATCACTATGTCTCTCTTTGTATCATTGTGTCTGTCTCTTTGTATCATTGTGTCTGTCTCTCTGTAGCACTGTGTCTGTCTCTTTGTATCATTGTGTCTCTCTGTATCAGTGTCTCTCTCTCTGTATCATTGTGTGTGTGTCTCTCTCTGTATCAGTGTGTGTGTGTATATATATATATCTCTCTCTGTATCATTGTGTGTGTGTCTCTCTCTCTCTCTCTCTCTCTCTCTCTCTCTCTCTCTCTCTCTCTCTCTCTCTCTCTCTCTCTCTCTCTCTCTCTCTCTCTCTCTCTCTCTCTCTCTCTCTCTCTCTCTCTCTCTCTCTCTCTCTCTCTCTCTCTCTCTCTCTCTCTCTCTCTCTCTCTGTATCATTGTGTGTGTCTCTCTCTGTATCACTGTGACTGTCTACCTGATTTCTTGGTTTGTTGTTCTATTTCTCTGCATCTTTTGTCATCAGAAAAGAATACAGGGCCATACAGCTCTGCAATGGCTTCATTCTGTTCATTTACAGCTGAAGTCTTTCCACTTTTGTACATATATTCAGACTTGTACCTTACAGTTGCATCTGCCCTACAGTGCTCCCAAAACAAGGCTCCCCAATCTTCCTCATTACTCTCAAATAGATCCACTTACGTTAAAAAAATAAACTGCTGCGACCGTAAATGCCCTTTTCAATGGCAGACGGTGCATTGAGCCTAGTGATGTCAAAATCTTATTGAAGTTCCTCGCGGTTATCGAGCTCCTCCTTTCTGATGGTCAGTTGATCGATACATTAATGTTCAAGCGTAAAATTGTTATACAGAACTGTTCACTACATATGTCGACTGGCCACACATGAGTCAATCCCTTCTTACGCCTGTGAAGGGAATGCTGAGAAGTTCTTGTTATTAATTGTTACTTATTTCTGGGTAGCCTATTGTGAAAATAGGTTATCTACATTTTGTTTGCCATAAAAGAGTGTGGCATGCTTGAAGATAAACAAGGAAGAGATTCGACGAACAGGCATGAGTTAATTGAACGAAATACTAACGGGAATTGCATGAAGTTTTTTAAGTATGTATATGGAAGATTGTGCATTGCATCATATTTTTATAATTCCTATAGACATGATTTATGTTAAAAACAAACAGTAATGTGAATGAAGACATCATGTATTCACATACATGCATAGATATATACATGCATACATACATACATACATACATGCATACATACATACATACATACATACATACATACATACATACATACATACATACATACATACATACATACATACATACATACATGGATGCATACATGTATATGCTTACTGTCAAGATGCCATCAACATACATGTATACACCGGACTGAAAAAGAAGCAGTCCCTTAAGCCAACCACTACACTATTGAGCACCCCCTTACCCAACAGAAATAGGAGAGATGATGGTTATTGATTGACAGGTGTTACTTTTCAGAGATGGCTATGTGAAGATATTGTCTAGTGTTGGTATTACAGGTGTGTAATTGACAGGTGTGTAATTGACAGGTGTGTAATTGACAGGTGTGTAATTGACAGGTGTGTAATTGACGTAAATAAACAAGATAAGGATGTGTTGCTTATTGCTGTTTTTGCATCTCTCTTCCAGCAGATAGTTCCTTTAAGGACGTCCGCGAAGAGGGGACAGGGAGATGTCACTCATTTGCATCGCAATTGCCTCTGGGATATCAAAAGAGTAGCCTTATCTAGACCGTAGTACTCCATTGGGGTTTGTGTAGAGACTAGACGAGGACAAGGGGATGGGTCGAAAGTAGGTTTTGTGGATGTCCGTTATAGATTCAATTCAATTCAATATGTTTTATTGCAACCAAAACAAAACAACAGAAACAACAGAGAAAAAACCCAGTTAACAGGCGAGGTATAATATTCATTTACAATTATTTAATTGCTAACATTTGCCGCTCTGTTATACTCAGGAATGGGAACAAATGTCGCTGGAAGCAAAGGGTGTCCCCGAAGGGATAGAAATCCCGCTGTTAGGGGCACCCGTACAAGTCAATTACCAACATTGACAATGGCTACTCGAATACTGCTCCCTCCTGTGAATCCTAATCGGGTCTGGCCTGAGCTTGATCTATTGTAAACATTCAGGAGGGAGAACCTAACATAATTTTCTGACTTAACTATCCTCAACTAAGAAATCTTAACTAAGTGGCTCTGGGCCCGGGCCCCGGTGTGGTCGTCATGTCACAGATACCACAGGTAGGGGTGTTAACTTAATTCTAAGCAGTAGCGGGATATCCAGATGCTGTCAGGAATGTCCATATTCGTTTTTTGAAGTCTAGTCGATTCCTAGCAAGTCTTATGTCTAAGGGTATGGATTTCCAGATTTGGGGCCCCGATGATTTAATGCTGAACAGTCTTGTATTGGTGCGTGCTTTAGAAGTTCGCTATAGTGTAGCTCCCCTCGTGTTATGTTCATGTACTAGTGATCTGCGGGTGAAGTAGGCAATGATATATAGATGACCCCTTGCACGCACCATCACCATTGTTGACCGGAGGATTGCTAAGGTATGGTCCATTTACATGTGATGGACCATACCATACCTTTCTTTGCCTTGCCTTCTCGTAACAGTAATGTGGCCAGAAACCGCCAAGGTCTGTGACTGCCTGTTAACTGCTGCTGGTTATTACCAGTCAGTTCATGTCTAGTAGCTTCTCGTATTATTTGTCCACTCTGCCTAGAATCATATGCACCATTGTATAATGCGTCATCAGACGGTGCTAGGCAATTGTGCAATTCCGGTGGTTAAAACCTGCACACTCAGCATTTAGAGGGCGTACGCCGAAAGCAGTTGGCCACCTTTATCACACGGTCTGCTAGCCACACTAGTGTCTGTTCTTAGTGACCATGACCTGTACGAGTGCATAGTTTGTGGTGGTTTTGCCAGTGCATAAAAAGTTGTCTGGTGTTGCGAGCACATAGTTTAGTTTCCGTTGATGGTGCTTACAATGTGCTTTGTTGTCTTTGTTGCTTGGTGCAGGTGAGAATGTTGCGAAGGAGAGTGACCAGCTGATGATGGACCAGGTAGATGACGGTGGAGAGAAACACATGGCGCTTTACGAGGTCAGTCAGTGTCCAGTCGGTCAGACTCTTTGTCTCTCTCTCTTTGTCTGTTCTCTTTGTCTGTTCTTCTGTGTCTCTGTATATTTCTGTTACGCTTGAAGAACGTTGAGATCTTGGTGACTTCTTTCGGTTGATGTTTTTATATATCTGAACTCTTTCTGCCTTTGTAGATATTCAAATATTATAAGTAAGTAAGTAAGTAATCTTTATTAGCACGAGACATACATATACATACTTACATACATACCTTCATTCGTGCATACATACACACATACATACATACATACATACTTACATACATACATACATACATACATACATACATACATACATACATACATACAATACATATCTTGCAGTGCATCTGCCCTTCTCTACCTAGGCTCGTTTTTCCAAACCCCTCTCTTAACACCTGCTAAATATGTGTTAAATAGCCGTAGCATTTGGTGGCTGATTTGTAACTTGTCTGTCTTTGGTTTACTATAAAAAACTAGTATAGACATTTGATCTATAAGTGTAGACTGGCCGAGCACTTAATGTTGAGGTCTAGCTCATTGGCAAAGTGTAAACTTCTCTGCAACAATTTTTATAGACCACTGGGGGAGGGGGTTTAGACTGGTGTAGACGCAAGTTCTACATGTAGGTGGGCTTCAGCTATTTTTTTAGCAAACTTCCCTCTAGGGCAGTGCTGTCCAACCTTTTTGACACCGCGGGCCACCGAAACAATTATTCTTGACGCCGAGGGCTGCACCAGTAAACTCAAAAGCAATGACTAAAATTTATTGAAAATTACTAACTTATTATGGCAATAATCATATAATAATCAGTTTATAATAGCATATATGTAGGCCTATGGTATGCGTTATAGTAGTTCAGCGCAAAAAGTATATCAATAAACGTTCAAGCACGTTTTTAGTGAGATATTTGGCTTCGAACTGTGCTTGCAATTTCCTATTTTCGGTTGCTATTCAGCTTTGGTGGGCCATTTAAAATCAGTCCGCGGGTCGCATGCGGCCCGCGGGCCGCGGGTTGGACAGCACTGCTCTAGGGGCACAGTTGCATCCAAGGTTCTGAAATGACTGTACACCGTATTTCCTGGGAAGAATTTATAACTTTTTAAAAAGAAATATAAATGTAAAATAGCTTTGCATTAAACTCTACACCCGGGACTCCATGTTAACCAAACAATTACTGTTGCATAAAACTGAAGTTTACAGGATTCAAATGCTGTTGCAGTGTGAGAAATTGCCAATCTATTGCCAAGCTTTTATTACAGCACTTTTGTGAGGTACTAAAATGGGCTATATTAAGTGTCCTCATATATACATACATACATAATATACATACATTGTACATATATGCATACATACATACATTACTTATATACATACAAACATGCAAACATACACTGTACATATATGCATACATACATATATACATTACTTATATATATATACATACAGACATACTTACATACATGGTACATACATACATACAAATATTACTTATATACATACAGACAGACATACATACATATATTTTACGTACATTACTTATATACATACAGATATACATACACCTTGTCACCTTGTGCTGTCAACTCCTGGAGCTCTAGCGACCGCCATGACACACATTCTCCATTGCTTCCTATTCGAAGTCAGGTGATATACATACAGATATGTATGTATATCACCTGTATATCATCATGTATGTAATGTATGTCTTTATGTATATCTGATATAAAGACATACATTACATACATACATACATACATACATACATACATACATACATACATACATACATACATACATACATACATACATACATACATACATACATACATACATACATACATACATACATACATACGTCCAAGCTAATCCACCGGCAAAGACGGGCTGTCCGGTTGTTGAATGATGGCCTAGGTCGCCAGTAGACCTCATAAACCCTGGATGGACGGTTCGTGACAGAGGGGCTTAATAATGAATGATTGCCTTGCCTTCTCTCCTGCATGACCTCCAGGATTCTGACCTTTTCCTGCAAAGCTGACTGGACAACCTGACTGTTGCAGACTTGATCCGATTAAACAATGGTGAATAAGTGATCTCCCTGATGCAGATGTTATGTGCTTCTGAGAAATTTCAGAGATTTACATTAACATTGCCTTGCCTCAGTCCACCTTACTTGATCTTACCTCGCATTACCAAGGATGTGCTTTGCAATATCTTGGCACCAGTGCATCGTCATTTAGGATACATCCATCTCATTGCAATAGCTTGGCACCAGTGCATCGTCATTTAGGATACATCCATCTCATTGCAATAGCTTGGCACCAGTGCATCGTCATTTAGGATACGTCCATCTCATTGCAATATCTTGCACCAGTGCATCTTTCAGGATACGTCCATCTCATTGCAATATCTTGCAACAGTCCATCTTTCAGGATACGTCCATCTCATTGCAATATCTTGGCACCAGTGCATCGTCATTTAGGATACGTCCATCTCATTGCAATATCTTGGCACCAGTGCATCGTCATTTAGGATACGTCCATCTCATTGCAATATCTTGGCACCAGTGCATCGTCATTTAGGATACGTCCATCTCATTGCAATATCTTGGCACCAGTGCATCGTCATTTAGGATACGTCCATCTCATTGCAATATCTTGGCACCAGTGCATCGTCATTTAGGATACGTCCATCTCATTGCAATATCTTGCACCAGTGCATCTTTCAGGATACGTCCATGTCATTGCAATATCTTGGCACTTGTGCATCTTTCGAGATACGTCCATCTCATTGCAATATCTTGGCACCAGTGCATCTTTCAGGATACATCCATCTCATTGCAATATCTTGCCCCAGTGCATCTTTCAGGATACGTCCATCTCATTGCAATATCTTGGCACCAGTGCATCGTCATTCAGGATACATCCATCTCTTTGCAATATCTTGGCACCATTGCATCTTTCAAGATACATTCATCCCAGTGCAATATCTTGTCACTGTTGGATCTTCCAACATGCATCCGATCCCAGAATCCAACATCAAAATCGGTTTCTGTAACCAAAGATGGTTCCAAGGAGAACTGTGCATCACTCGATCCTTGTGATGGCAGCACCAGAATCCATTATGGGATGACGCTGGTCCTTGTTTGTTCAGGATGTTCTATTGACTCATGTCATGGGAATCTGAGATTCTTTATGAAGCATTAGCGCTGAAGACACGAGGAATGCGGCAGTTGCTATAGGATAGCGCAGCCATTTTGTATAATATATGTAAGTGGACCCAGCTCCAATCTCATCTTGGGGCCGTCACCAGTCCGTGAGCTATTTTTATTACCATAGGCGTAATTTGTGGGGGTACGAGGGGTACCCGTACCCCCAATTTTTGGACGGGTACCGTACCTTCCACTTTTTGAACAATGCCATGGCAATCAATATGTTATCGTTGTGCCTTCCCAGAGATCGCAGTCTCCGCCTTGCTTCGTGTATGTAAAAAATTGGTACCCCGACTTTTTAGACCAAAGTTACACCTCTGATTATTACTATTAAGGAAATGCATAAAATCACACAGATTATGTGAATATGAGATGCGGTTAGTCAACCGCCAGGTAATTAGGCAGTTGGCAGTTGGATTTCTAAAGCAGTTGAAGCGATTGAGAAATAGTGATATAGTGAATTCTGAGGCATTTCTTGAAGGAAGACAAAGAATCTGAATTTCGAAGAAAGATTGTTTGTGGGTTAGTCAACCGCCAGGTAATTAGGCAGTTGACAGTTGGATTTCTAAAGCAGTTGAAGCGATTGAGAAATAGTGATATAGTGAATTCTGAGGCATTTCTTGAAGGAAGACAAAGAATCTGAATTTCGAAGAAAGATTGTTTGTGGGTTCCATTCCTTGGGTGGGTGTGGTATGAAATGTGCAGGAATGCAAGACAGTTCTCCACCATTGTTCAACCTTAAATAATCTATTGCAACCAGGAATTTATATAGGGCCTTAACTAGCTTCGTGTCATTGTATAATCTATCCTGCACTTCGGTCCAGTTACGTCCTCCATTTAAATGTGCATTTTTTCTTCCAATTGTTAGGATCCATCAGTCCTTTCAGAAGTTCTCGCCTGTCATAAACACGTTTTACCTGCGCTTTGTGTCCAATAAGTCTTGAGGCGACGCTAGTCGAGTAATTAAGCGAAGTAATAATGAATGATAAAAGCTTTTAAAGTAAGAAAGCCGACGACCGACTTTTCTGAACGAATTTGCTTTAACGAGCAGCTTTATGCACTGACATGTAAGTGCATTTCGAATCGATTTGTTAGATGTTCTGTCACGAGAATTTTGAATAATAAATAATTGGAGAAAGTCTTCGTTCTGATGCAAACCAGTTTCTTGTCTGATTGTGTCCCTTGTGTATTCTCTTCTGTGACACAATAATTTCGCGTATCGTTAGTAAAACTTTGATTTTATTTTTTCTGTATAGTTGCATTAGGGAGGGGGATAGAGTAATGGTAACACTCATGCATGGCCGGGAGAGCATTATATCGCGGTGCGATACCCGTACCCCCTCTAGGGCGGCGCCTTGCATGACTGCCAAACCGTATGTTTAATTAAGATCTTGATTGTACTGTCATATTTTAATGTAATCTTACTGCGTACTTGTCGGTTTGAATTAATAAAGATTATTATTATTATTATTATTATTATTATTATTATTATTATTATTTTTATTAGGCCTATTATTATTATTACGTGCTCACAACAAATTCTATAATTTGATCGTGTGTCAGTCATGTCTTAAGAGATTTGGAATGCAGTAGCCTTAGTACTGTGACAAACATCAAAATGACGTTAATTAGATTAGTTAATTAATTAGACCGAAATTGTCTTTATGCACAGAAATTGTCAAAAGATTGTGTGACTAGTATGGGCTATTAAATCCAGCATGACTGACCTTTTCGTATCTATTACTCACGTCGTGTTTGCGTTAGCGTTTGTCTAGAAGGCGCCACCACCGCTGCTGCCGTTCTGACGACAGCTGCATGACGTGGGTCGAATGATCACGGGTGCCTTAAAGCACTCACGGTGGGCAATCGACGACGCCGGGGCTGGCAAAGAGCAAGTGGCGTAATGTTTCGTTGATTGTTTTGGCCCGGCCAGATGATGGCAGACAAACTGATTTAGGAAGGGATGCAACGGAGGCATAGCACGCGTCCGTATGGATTGCCTCCTCTTCTGACGGTCGGGCGGTCGCTGGAAGCGGGTCGCTCCACTGGTTGGATGGCGCACACTTCGAATGCGCTGCTAATGGAACCACGATCGGACGACTCCACTTCGAGGCAATCTTGCCGTTTCCGAGTCATCTGCATGGATCGACTTTAAAGCCTCTGCCGACCGGCGCCCAGGGTCCCACGTGGAGTGACCGCCGACCGTAAGTGGTGGCCGCGGCCGCGGTGGGCAGACGGCGTGACAGTCCCGTAATCTGGAAATATCGTGTGATTAAATTGCGGGAAGCTCTTAGATGTGTCATAGTCCGTGCGCCGCATATTAAATCGAAGATTAACACCGTTTCAATCCGACTTCAAAGTGCCGGGGATCATGTGTAGGGATCAAATGACCAGCGCTGGTTTTACTGTATCCGATTGATCCTTTTTGCTAAATGTTTTTATGTCGCATAAAACCATTTTTCTCCATAAATACTTGCGTTGAATGCATTCGTTGCTGTGGCTTCTGGCAAATAACTACTGATGTGATGATGGATGGGACTTTTCGGCATTTTAAAACAGAAATTGGTGTCATTTGATTTGGTGTTTACGGGTTCTGTATCAAATAAATAGCTTTAAATAATAAATAGACATTTGCGCCAGATGGACGGGAATGTGTTACCAACAGCTGTAGTTTCTATGCCTTTGTCAATCAACTGAGGCTGAATTTAAGTGATAATTGGCTGATCTGATTGATTGCATGCATACAGTTTTAAGGTTTGAGAGGAACCGTTTTGAAATGCATCCATCCTAAATGGGAATGGAACTGTCAACTGATGCTTTTGAAATACAATGCAATACAACTGTAAGTTGATAATGACCTTCTTACAAAGTTCAGAAGTGCACATTGAAGCCAGGCAATCATTAAGAACCATAGGGAGACATGTCCCCCCACCTTTAAGAGTGTCCCCCCACATTTTGATAAAACACCAAAAAAAAGGCCAACAAATGTAATTGCGTGTGATAGTTTTGACAGCCTTTTTTGACGAGATGAGGTAAAAATGAAATGTATAAGGAGAAGTGTCCCCCCCCCCCCGAAAAAATTAGGAGAAAGTAGAAAGCAAAAAGAAATTTGTAATAAAGAAATTTTTTTAGAAGAATTTGTAAAAAGTAAAAAGATTTAGAGAGCCATGACATGGCATTCCGAATGACTAAAAAAAGGTCATCAACTTTTTTCTGAGATGAAATCGCCAAAAAGTCAGAACTTTTGGTAAAAAATCCAAGAGAAACTTTTTTGGGGAAATGAATTCCTAAAAAAGGTCATCGACCAGACACCACGGCCGACTTGTCCCCCCCCCACCTGTCAGACAAGATCGGCGCCACTGGGTAGAGAGTTCCAGATGGAGGAACTGGCTTCCTCTGCTCTTGATCTCTGGTTGTCCTCAAATCGCCTTCGTCTTAACTATGATAAAACCAAGTACATTTGGCTTGGCAATCGTGTCCAGCTTGCCAGGATTGATGCTGACTCTCTGCGCCTCAGGTTTCCCAATGTGTACTTCTCCTCCTCTGTCCGTGATCTTGGATTTGTCCTAGATCCTACTCTTTCTCTATCTGATCATGTCAATAGTGTCTCTCGCTCGTGTTTTTACTATTTACGCCAACTTCGTGCTATTCGCCAGTCTCTTCCGCTGCATGCGATTGTGACCTTGGTTCATGCTCTGATCTGTTCTAGGATTGACTACGGAAATGCTGTCTATATTGGGCTGTCCTCTACTAACACATCTAAACTTCAGTCCATCCTTAATGCTGCTGCTCGCCTTATAGGGGGCATCATGAAGTTTGCCCATATCTCTTCCTACATCCGGGACTCCCTTCACTGGCTTCCCATTCACCAACGCATTCAATTTAAGGTCCTTTCCCTCATGCGTAACTGTCTTGTTGGCTCAGCTCCGCTGTATCTCAGGGCTTACTGCACCCCAGTTTCCAGTTTGCCTGGTCGGGCCTCTCTCCGGTCATCTGCCCGTGGCCTCTTGTTAGTCCCTTGGATGCGCACTGCTACTGCCCAGTCCCGTAGTTTTGCGGTTGTGGGCCCTTCCAGTTGGAACAGCCTCCCTCAGGGCTTTAGGCTTGTCCTCCTCTCTCTGTCTCCTGCCCAGTCTCGCAAGCGCCTGAAAACATTTCTCTTTGTCAGTGAAGACACTGACACGGGTCGGGAGCGCCTCTGTTTATGAGTGGCGCTATATAAATCCTCGATTACAATTACAATTACAACTGTGAAGGAACGCCAGCCAAAGACGAGACGTGTACCAGGAACAACATACTTTCCAGCAGATGTTTATCAAAGAGAGGAGCGACCTTTAACAGAGTTGCAAGGTGTGACCATGGATGGCAGATGATATACACAGGATGGCAGATGATATACACATGCTTTGTACATGAGGAGCGCCAGCTTGAAGCGGACATGCTCACAGACATGAAGCCAGTGTAGAGAATGAAGAGCAGGTGTGATATGGTCTGGGTACGAGAGTCCAAGACTAGGGCATAACCGGAAATTGCCTCGGACATTCACCTCGGCCGAATATCCTGTTTTTCGGCACTATTCGGAAGCATTCGCCTCGGCAATTGTTGTACACACAAATGGTCACTTGTCTGCCGCACATGCCGGAATTTGTAGGCTCATAATATCAGCTTTGAGCTTCATCTAGCATATTCATTTTGAAGAAGAAAAGTAAAAAAAAAACTCCAACACGGAAGTCCACAACTGAAGTCAAGTCCATTTCATTGATTATTTATTTCTAAAATTCAAAATGTATTAGTCAGTTATTACAACTACACAAAGTTATATTGATGATTTTTTATTACATGAAAATGTGAATCTCTGCATATGGAACAAATGGTACTCGGTTCTTAACCATATCTGGTAAATAGTACATCCAAGTACTTGGATTGTACTCGGTGGAAATGTCTACCCTGTTATGCCGTATCCAAGACAAAGTGCTGCAGCCCGATGCAGTACTCTGGTTAGGAAGCAGTGTGCATTCAGGGAGACCAAAGTATTGAGTAGTCAAGTCGCATCAGAATAAGGCAGTGTAATGGTGTTTTTAGTTATGCTAAATCCAGAGTAGATCAAAGTTGTCGGACTCTGCTGAGGTGAAACAGGCATGCCCGAGAAATGACGGCTATTTGAGGGTTTAGGGAGATTGTTGATGACTCCAAGATCCCGAACAGTAGATGATGGAGAGAGTAGAGAGGAGGAAGTAGATGAACTCGGATTTGCCAGGGTTAAGTTTGAGGAAATTGAGGTGCATAGATAGACTCCGCAGCATGATGTCATCAGTGCAGGCACAAAGTCTCTTTGTAGCATCTGCAACCTCATTTAGTCGCAGATGTACATAGAGTTTGGTATTTTATCTTCAGCATATGTAGACATGGATTTCTATACCATGACGAGAGACTGGATGATATGCGGAATTTGATGCAAACTTACTTTCTGCAATTTGAGAGGTAGGAGACAAACCAGTTGAAGATAGTACCAGAGATGCCAAAGGACTGTTGCAGGACTTTAAGTAGGATACAATGATTTACACAGTCAAAAGCAGAGGAGAAATCTAGGAGTACTAAGGCAGTCACATATCCCTTGTCAGCAGCAAGGACAAGGTCGTTATATAGACTATCAGATGGCTATTTCTGTGGAGTGGAAATGCCTAAATCCCAACTGAAGAAGCAGAAGCAAGGTCCTTGCAGAGAGGTAAGAGTAAAGCTGAGTGTGTACTATACTCTCTCTATCATCGTAGATAGGAAGGAGACATTAGCGATAGGCCTATAGTTAGGACAGAGAGTGGGATCAAGACCACTCTTGTTGAGACGAGGACGAATAACTGCCCTCTTCTGAGAGTTAGAAAGTATACCAGTAGAAAGAGAAATGTTAATCAGGAAAGCTAGGATAATGGCAAAGAAATGAGGTTGAGATTTTAGAATCCTTGTAGGCACAGGGTCAGGTTCACAGTGTTTGGATGAAGATTTCATCGGTAGGCTTTTGAAATGCATCCGTCCTCAATGGTATTACAATGGAACTCTCATTTGATGCTTTTGAAATTTATCCACACTTGATATATATGGAACTCTCATGTGATGCTTTTAAATGTACTAAATAGAAATGGAACTATCATGCAATGCTTTTGAAATGCATCCATCCTAAATGGTAATGGAACTCTCATGTGATGCTTTTGAAATGCATCCATCCTGACTGTGAATGGAACTCGTGTGATTTGTATGTTGCCGAATCGTCTTTCTCTTGATTAGCTAGCTGACAGTTCAGAATTAGACTCTGCTCGGGTAAGAGTAAAACTCATGAATAGAAATGCACCCTTCATGCTGGAACGTTCATTAACGGCGTGACAACGTGTGCAGTCTGATGTCTATGTTGTCCTTGACACGGATTTGATATGTACCGAATATTCAAGTTGAATATGTTCTTGGCCGAATAATGACAAAATTCGAATATTCATATTAAAATATAGTAGTCTAACAGCAGAGAAGTCTAATAGTGTAAACTCGAATACGTCCACGACTAACTGGTAGATATACTGTTGAAATACTAGCCAATATCATTTCTTCACTGACAAAATTATGGCAAATACAACAAGATGAAATTCACCTGTTTGTCATAGACAGTGCTAAGAATATAGAGAAGGCTATATGAGTGGCAAACCAGCAATAAATTTTTAGTTTTTATTTAAGTTTTCGAAATTTTTTTATTTTTGTTTTCACTATTTATATTCGGCCACCAGAGAATGGAATATTCCTCTTCAACCGAATACTTAAAAACTATTATTCGAAATATGTCTAATATATAAAAATATATTAACATGCAACAGCTGAGGTTACGTTCGAGTTGTTTACTGTTGCCCATGTGAATATTGTTTAAATCCTCGCAGTCAATTTAACATGGTCAATTTAACAACGATGATGATTTGGAACTGATATTGATTGACGATTTGGTTAACGAACCTCTTGGAGACTGTCTATCATTTGCATCACACTGGTCATTTATTGATGCCTGTCATATAAACATACATACAAAAATACATACATGCTTGCATACACACATTAAGTACATGCAAACATCCATACGTGCATGTACATATGTACATACATACTTAAAAAAATACATACATATACATAGAAATAAAAGGTGTGTGTACAGCGTGCCACCCAATATTGTGCGGCCATTGTGAGAAGCACAGAGAAGTAAGCGCAGAAATAAGAACTTGTACTGGTTCCCTTGTTTTATTGATCATTTTGTTCAACATGATAATAATCATTCGTGACCAGCATGCAGTTATTTTGATCATACCAGTGTTTTACAGTAAAAATTGTGTATGCAGATCAAGTTGTCCATGTCTGTCCATGTGAATGGACGTACTGACCGTGTCCGGTCATTGTGATTGTAGGACGATTCGGAGCAGAGTCCGTTTGTGTCGAGGGTGATCAGTCGTTTGGCGAATTATGCCGGTGGAGTGATGCCGAATGTGGAGCAGGAGGAACTGGAGGAGGAGCCGGACATGAATGCCGGCAGATGCTCGAAGAAGAGGAGAAATACGAAGGCCGGCGCCAAGAAGGTAGAGGAATTATTGCTCGGCTTTGTATCACCAGTTAGTTGGATGAGTAGATGACAATCAGTGCAGTTGGTTAGATGGATGGATGATGGATGGATAGATGATGGATGGATGGATGGATGGATGGATGGATGGATGGATGGATGGATGGATGATGGATGGATGGATGGATGGATGATGGATGGATGGATGGATGATGGATGGATGGATGGATGGATGATGGATGGATGGATGGATGGATGATGGATGGATGGATGATGGATGGATGGATGGATGGATGGATGATGGATGGATGGATGGATGGATGGATGGATGATGGATGGATGGATGGATGGATGATGGATGGATGGATGGATGATGGATGGATGGATGGATGGATAGAATAGTGGAAGGATGAATTAATTAATTAATGGTTAGACAGATGGATAAATGGATGAATGAATTGATGGATTGATGGAATAATGAAAGCATGGATGGAATGATGGATGGATGGATGGATGACAATCCATGTTTGTGTAATTAAAAATGTATATTGTGCCACTTGAAGAAAAACTAATCAGAGGCACTCTCCACGCTGACCTACATGATGACCTATACGATGTTAAATGTCATTAAGAATAGAAATTTGATCAGTAAGCATAACAAAGCTCAGAACACTAGAAGAGTTACGAGTGGCGCGCCCACTCCATGGTGTTTCTGATCGTTCAGTTATTGCGATTGTTCCTCAATAATAGTAAAATTCATTCTATTGTTCAGTTAGTGAAACTGACGGATGGCGGTAGAAATGGATGGATGACGGTAGAAATGGATGGATGATGGTAGAAATGGATGGATGACGGTAGAAATGGATGGATGATGGTAGAAATGGATGGACGACGGTAGAAATGAATAGATGATGGTAGAAATGGATGGATGACGGTAGAAATGGATGGATGATGGAAGAAATGGATGGATGGATGACGGCAGAAATGGATGGATGACGGCAGAAATGGATGTATGACGGTAGAAATAGATGAATGACCGAAATGAAATGAATGGATGATGGTAGAAAGGGATGTATGACGGTAGAAATGAATGGATGATGGTAGAAATGGATGGATGACGGTAGAAATGGATGGATGATGGTAGAAATGGATGGATGACGGTAGAAATGGATGGATGATGGTAGAAACGGATGGATGACGGTAGAAATGGATGGATGATGGTAGAAATGGATGGATGACGGTAGAAATGGATGGATGACAGTAGAAATGGATGGATGATGGTAGAAATGGATGGACGACGGTAGAAATGAATAGATGATGGTAGAAATGGATGGATGACGGTAGAAATGGATGGATGATGGAAGAAATGGATGGATGGATGACGGCAGAAATGGATGGATGACGGCAGAAATGGATGTATGACGGTAGAAATAGATGAATGACCGAAATGAAATGAATGGATGATGGTAGAAAGGGATGTATGACGGTAGAAATGAATGGATGATGGTAGAAATGGATGGATGACGGTAGGTGGTTGACTGCCATTTCGTTTCTGTTGCATGTGTCTGATTTTTATTTTCTAGACGCCGAAGCTCGGAACATTGCTTGGGGTGTACTTTCCATGCATACAGAACATCTTTGGTGTCATACTCTTCATCCGTATGGTTTGGGTCGTCGGAACAGCTGGATGGCTCCAGGCCTTCATCATAGTCTTCATGTGCTGCTGCTGTGTCAGTTCCGCCTCTCTAGTTCTTCTTTAATAGTAATACGTATAATTGCATTACCTGTCATTAGCGTTAGTGCAGGTATTAATTAAGAAAAGTGTCTAGCATAATCCATGTTTATGCTGTGGTAAGAGTTACTCAAGGATGGCGTCGTAACGAAGACTGTCTTATAATACAGTCCCATTAATTTAATCATTATTCGGAGACGATGGAGAAACAGAAACCGGTCAGTATTAAATTTGTTAATTTTTATTAATCGAACGAGTCGGTCTGAAGCACAAAGGGTCGTTGTGCTTTCTGTCTTATCAGTTATATCCACTCCGGGCAGTTTCTGTTGACGTAGTTTAGTGTGTGCTTATTTACTTAAAGTACATGCAGTTGCACTTATCCGAAGGATTGTCTCGAACTGAGCCATGAATGTGTTTTTTTTTTCAGACAATGACTACTTCGATATCGATGAGTGCCATCGCCACAAATGGAGTTGTCTCTGGTGGGGGATCATATTTCATGATTTCTCGTGCGCTCGGACCGGAATTCGGAGGAGCCGTCGGCCTGCTGTTCTATCTCGGCACCACGGTGGCGTCCTCTATGTACATAGTCGGAGCCGTGGAAATTCTCTTGGTAAGGCAAACGTACTTTTTGAATCACGTTTTCCCTTTGCTGAGTGATTTCTGTATTATCCTTCCTCTTCCATTGTTTTTCCATATTGGTTATTTGCTCAAGTCAGCAAGAGTTTTATTACTTGCCTTCAGCTGGAAAATGTTGAACTTTCTGTACTGTTAAATTCACCTTCTGTTTTTACCGTTTTCCTTTGTGCTTCCAACCGGGTTTTTGCGTTCTCGGCAACCGTTGTAGACATTTAAGGTTGCAATCAATATTCTACAACCGGAAAGTATTGACCCCTTGTTCCAAACAGCTGGACCCTACCAGTCTGTTCGGTATTTGGTTGCTTTTGTTAGGCGGTTGTTTTCTCGGAGGTTGTGTATGTATCGAGGGATCAATGGAATCAATCACTCGTTTATTGTTCTGTTGCTGTACATTGAGTAAGAACGTTTTTTTTTATTTGCTTGCCTGTCGAAGAAACTCAGTCAAAAAGTCGTTTCTTGTTCTGTGATCCCCTCGGGTGGATTCAGATTGCGTTTGAAGGCTATGCTTTTACACAGATGAGGTCATCTGAGGTTTCTCATAATTTCTTATTCAACAGCTAGGCATGTTTGTAGGTGATTTTTCAATGTGGCTGTCAGGAGGCCTCTTTAGACGCTGTGAGGAATGGAGGAACATCGGAGAGGCACTCATTTCCTAGTCTTAGGCCCTTGAGCTGGCAATCGTGGAATGCCAAGGGTCTGGACAGAGAGCCAGTGCACTGCAGGACATATCTGATGCGCTGCATTAAAATTCAACCCTATGTAAACAGAACATGCTCACTTACTGTCTTCAAGGCTGAAGATTTAAATCCGTGAAGTTACTGTATAGGGACCATGAGCAAATCTTCATGAACAATCGCTCTGCCATCGATGTTCTGTCGTACGGTCTTGTGCCCTTCTGAGCTTTGGAAGGAGGGCAATATCAAATACAGCTGTATTGTATTCAATTGTTTTGCTATTCAGTAATGTCTGCTGTGAGTGAAAAAAATTGGCCGGATTATTCATGTACTTGTACGCATTTACTGTCTGGTGTAATAAAGCTTAGGCATTGTGACATACAATCGGATACTTTCGTACCATAATATGCTGGTACGCACCACTTCTTTGCTAGACAAACTATATTGAAAAGCTACCAATACAGTCTTGCAAAAGAAAGTCGTAAAAGGTTGGCTTAAAGTTGCACACAGTGTGTTAGATGGGATGAACAAATCGGTCCCAATATTACCGATGCACAGACGTACAAAGGGCTGGTTCAGTGGTCCAGCTGGTTTAAAATCTGGAAGCCTCGGTTGTCCATATCTGGAGGCGAGTGTATCTGCCAGTTGCAGACACTTCTGGCTTGCGTTAGAACCCCTGTCGGTGGATTTTAGAAGGCAGAGCCAGTGCTCTGACTGTTTCCATCAACTGCATCGGCATGTTTTTGGTTTAGATCTAACGTTAATCAGATTCTGAGCTAATGTAATAATGCCTGCGGGATGGAATCTGACGTCCCTGATGAACATGATGAGTTTAGCGACAGTAAGTGACACTTGTGAACGATGCACAGTTCCTATTTGTCACCACTGCAGACATGATTTACTGGTTGCAACCACTGCAGATATGATTTACTGGTTGTCATCACTGCAGACATGATTTACTGGTTGTGTGCTTTGAATGAAAGTGTCTGGTAAATTTCGCCACACTCAGAGTTGTTTGGTAAGGTATGAGGGTAGACTTGCTCATGTCAGACACTGCTGAGGTTATCCTGAAGTTGGTAAAGTGGGCGATTGTGGCCAGGGTTTGGTGCAAATGTCTCTCAGGAAGTTGACATATTATTGTTGGACAACATAACTGAAGAGCTTGTCTCACTATTGTATTAAGGTTGTTGGTATCTACCAGGGGCGCCGCCAGCGTGACGCACTGGACGCACGTGCGTCCACCCACCAAATCAAATCCACACAAGGATTAGGCATCGCATCGATATTTTGACAATTTCACTTTGTAATTTGGGTTTACCGTACAGTATGTATAAATAATATCATATGATATCATATGCATGTGTTACACTGCACTTTTATAAGTCACTCTGAGTCATTTTCAGTGTATGACTACGAGTGTCAGACAGGGGACGGGTGTGGATGGGAGGAGACGGGAGGGGTGTGCGTCCAATTTTTTTAAAGCCTGGCGGCGCCTCTGGTATCTACTATTACCCTTGCTCAACTCAAGGAACTATTGTTGATTTAGAAGAGCAGTCTTTTAAGTCGGTCGCAAGGGACAACTGCCATGCTTAGAAAGTGTTGATGAATTCATCATCTTAGCCTCAAAACATGAGGACAGGTGGCCAATACTTTCCCTTGCAGTCCATTGCCATCTGGTCTCCCCAGCAACAGTTTGATCACCTTCAACCCCACCACCACGTTTTCTCCTCTCTGGATTCTGTCCTGACATCAACTTAACTGATTGCTCCAAAACTGAGTTCAAGAGCTTTCTCTTGTGTAGATGACTTCATGCAGGGTCAGCTATTTGGCTACGTTTGTGATTTTCTCCACCCATCGATTTTTTCCCTCTTGCTTGGCTCCCCACTGATTTGATAGGTGTTGGTTGTTTACTTTTTTGGAGCTTTCTGTCATAAAACTGGCTAGGAGTACCTTTGAATATTGTTTCTAAGCGGAGTTTTGTATTAAGTTAACAGCACTGTACAGTAAAATACCTTGATGATTTGATCTATGAACACAAAGGTTTAAAGTATCAGATACACTAGCAGTGAGAATGGATGGAAAAGGTACTATATAGAAAGTGTTTAGAAATTGTTTTCTTATGTCCACTGTAGCAATACATGGCGCCAAATCTGGCGCTTTTTGGTCCAATCACCATCCCGGCGAACGCTTACAACAGCTACCGAGTCTACGGCACTGCTCTCCTGCTCTTCATGTTCATCTGCGTCTTCATCGGGGTCAAGTTCGTGAGCAAGTTCTCTCCGGTTGCTCTGTTCTGCGTTCTTTGCTCGATCCTCTGCGTCTACATAGGAATATTCATCGCCAGTCCTAACCGAGGACCACAGTGAGTATAAAATAATAATAATCTATTAACTCAAACCGACAAGTACGCAGTAAGATTACATTGAAATATGAAAGTACAATCAAGATCTTAATTAAACACACTGTTTGGCAGCCATGCAAGGCGCCCCCCTAGAGGGGGGGTTATGGGTATCGAACCGCGATCTAATGCTCTCCTGGCCATGAGTGTTGCCATTCCTCTATCCACCCAGTAGACTGACAGGAAGTGAAGTGGGTTCATCTGACATAATCTGTTAACTTATATATCACCATTATAATAATGCCAAATGCATTTATGGATGGTCGCGTAAACGGAGGTCGTAATAAAAGAATCCTCCACAGGAGAGGCCAGGTCAGATTCCGACAGGGTGGATGGGATTGATGGACATGGAACCTTTTAGAGGTGCAGGGAAATCTTAAACTGCTGTTCTTTCTGCTCGACCAATGTTGGTTTTTTAATCTCGACCCAAGATCTAATACTTACCAACCAAACATTGTTTCTCGATAACGGCAGACTAACCTGCTGGAAGTTGAATTGATTTTTTTAATTTTTAGAAGTTACCGTTTAATCGTAATCATGTGGCTGTTGCAAATCTGATATAACGTTGATGTTGAAAATCAACAGCTGACTATGTTATCCAAAACAAACAAAATGATCATAACAAAAATATTCTTATACCTTTGCCGCCACCCACTCTATCTGTAGTGTGTCGTATACCTGTTGTGCTTGTCAGGAATTTATGTGGTGCCTTTTTTCCACATCAGAGGTGGTGTGTTATTCTAGTCGGACTTATAAGCTGATACGATTTGTCTGGTGGCTAAAAATTCCAGGTGACTTGTTGGTCTCTGCTTGCTAACAGGATATCTGCTAATTATGGGCGGATTAATAGATGTTGGGTGGAGGCGAAGTTGGATCCTGAGTTACACTACTCAGTGCGCGCGCACCTAATCCTGTTAAAAGAATCTATGCTTACCTGTGCTACTAGAAGGGTTGAATGGAAGGATTGGTGAATGGGTTGACAGATAGGCTGGGTCAGTGGATGAATGAATGGATAGATGAATTGTTCAATTGATGGATCGATGATTCATGGATCAATGGATGGAGGTAAGAATACGTGAGTGGGTACATACATTGGTGGATGGATAGAGCGATAGATGGAGAGACAGATGGTGACAGTGATGGATGGATGAACGATTGTTATTGCAATTATGACAATATATACAGCATCGTCAGCAGCAAGCTACGTCTAGGATGCTTTGGTAAATGAGGTATGTATGTAATCGTGTATGGTTGGATGGGTGGGTGGATGGATTGGTGGGTGGCTGGATGGGTACTGGGAGGCTGGATGAATGGGTAGATGGATTAACTGATGGATGTAATCATGCATGGATGGATGGGTGGATGGATGTAATTATATGTGGGTGGATGGATGGATGGATGGATGGGTGGGTGGGTGGGTGGGTGGATGGATGGATGGATGGATGGATGGATGGATGGATGGATGGATGGATGGATGGATGGATGGATGGATGGATGGATGGATGGATGGATGGATGGATGGATGGATGGATGGATGGGTGGGTGGGTGGGTTTGGGTGGGTGGGTTGGTTTGGGTGAGTGGATGGATGTAGTCATAAATGCATGCATGGGTTCATGAATGGCTTCATGGATGGAAGGATGAAACACATGGATTGGTGGATGGATGGATGAGTGGGGTTTTATGGATGAACTGAAGTAAAGTTCACCATAAGTGATGGGGTTTCTGAGTGAGAGGATCTGTGAGTGTGTGTGTGATATGAGTGAGATGGGTTGTGTTGATGACTTTTAAGTTTACTGGTGGTCGGCTGTGAGAATATTGAATTGAGCAGCTAATTGGTTGGCATCATTTAAATTTCTTCTAATGAAATTGTTGCTTTTTGTGCTTAGCTTCTTCATTGTAGTCATTTTCCATTCTTTAGAACCAGGCTTCGTTTCCGCAGTCCAAGTCGCTTTACTATTACACTCATGACTCTACGCAGCTTAATTTGATTTTTAGCAAAGGGTGAAATTTCCTCATGTGGTCATGTTCCTGTGATACGTACTACTTTGTGTGAGAGCGTTTCAAATGAGGCTTTTGCGTAATTCGGCCATTCATTGGCTCTAAACACTGCTCTACTTCCATTCCTTGATTATTGGTTTACGGAGTCTGTTGCAAGGAAAGCGGATCGACCGGTCGACAGAGATCGGTGATGATGAGAATTTGTGACTTGAGCTCTGACATCAAAGTCACATCAAGGATTCTCATTAATTCTCCTGTTAAGTTTAGGTTTCCTTATCGGTTCATTATTATAATTATTAAAACTGAAGGTTTTTACTATTCTTAATTGTAATATTAGTATCAGGAATTCAGGAATACATACAAGTCGTAAGAAATGAGAACTTTGAATTCTCAAACACAACAGTGTATTGCAAAGCCTTTTATGATTTTCATACAATATCGATTCTAACATTCAGTAGTCATTTCTCTGCGCTAGTCATAGAATATTCTAGTTGTGAGAGAATTATTATCAACAAGGTCAGTACATGCAATCCCCGAGTCTCTCTTTCTCCTGTCAGAAAGTAAGGAAGTACAGCCAATTGATCAACGACGTCGGCTGTCTCCTTATTTCCTTCCCATAGCGTTCGAGACTGTTTGCAAACAATGAATAACTTAGTCTCTTCTTTATTTTAGTAGGGAACGATTGCTTTAGAGATATCGCATGCATCACACAGATATTAAAAGGTTTTTTGTGTTATTGAGTCTATCTTGGTTTTGGCCATTCATCATTAGGATGCAATACCAAAAACACAATAGAGCATGTAAGTCATTGGTTTAAAAGGTAATTTTTTAAGACAAAACTTCTAGGGTGAAGAGCTACTTTAACTGTTTAATGACGAGCATATACTAAAATGCATGGAAAACTAATCCCTCTCATCGTTAAAGGATTAAAGCAAAAATAGAAATCAAAACCAGAATCTTAGCACTGAGGACGTGCTGGTGTGCTGCAAGTGTAAGGTGTGAAATACAGATTTAAATGGATTTTTAATCCCCATTGGGGTTCAAATCCCTGCCAGGACAGAAATTTGTGTCGAGATTTCTCTCCACCTGCGCCCCCTAGCCAACTCAGCTATAATATATGAGTACTTTGACTGCACAGATGAGATGGCAAAGGGGAGGACAGGCCACCTGCCCTCATATGCCAAGGCTAAGAAAAATGAAGTTGCTAACACTCATGGTTGCCTCTCAGACTAGCTTAAGGGACTGCTCTTCTTCGTAATCCCGTTAAAAAATTGTGTTAACAATTGTTTTGCTGAATCCGTGACAGATTTTAACCAGCAGAATGCTTTGTCTGTTAGAATCTGTTACATCGGGGATCGACTTCTGGCTCGTGCAAAGATTCTGAATAACGTAACGGGCGACATCGAGTGTAACAAAAACGAAACAGGACCAATCTTCCGGATGTATTGTGGAGGCGGGGTTGACCCGGCGACTGACCCGTGGTGTGAATATTTTAACAGGTCAGAGGTCACAGAAAGACCTGGCATTCCCGGTCTTGCCAGCGGAGTCTTTCTCAGTAAGTCGCTCTTAATTCGTTTCTTACCTTGATCTATAGCATAGACGTATGCTGCGTGAAAAGGGGCATTTAGAAGGTGCTAATTAATACGACCTCATAGACAATGGCAACAGGTAGCATTGTATGAGCATCCGGAAACAATAGAACTTCGTTTTGGGTGTAATGTAATGTTACCAGTATAACATAGAAATTCCTACAGTGTTGTCAATTACCTAGAATATATAAATTATATATGCTCGTTGTGCCTTTTATGAGAAATCGTTGGTGCTTGAACACGTGTTGTAACATAATGCAATGTAGTTCTATTACAACGTAATTCTGTTGGGATATTCTGGTTGGTATCTTTTATGCTCTCAGTACATAGAATTCTCATTTATTCCATGTTCACTGTGCTGGGGTTCAAATCCTCTGTATTATGTAATAATAGTCATCTTTTGTTAAAGCAGCCAATGAGGACAGATTTTGTGCTGATCACTGTTGTCATGTTTGTATGTATATGTATATACGTTTGTATGTATGTTATGTATGTATATTTGTATGTGTGTTTTTATATTATGTATGTATGTTTGTATTGTCTGTATATGTATGTACGTTTGTGTGTATGTATGCATATTATGTATGTATGTTTGTATGCATGTTACGTATGTATATTTGTATGTATGTATGTATATATGTATGTATATTTGTATGTATATGCGTGTATGTATGTTTGTATGTATGTATGTATGAAAATTTTTATGTATTTATGTATATATGTATGTATATGTATGTATGTATATATGTATGTATGTTTATGTGTATATATGTATGTATATTTGTATGTATGTATGTATGTTTGTATGTATACTCAAGTACACATAGATCTGGCTATTTATATAGTACATTTAAGAATCTCACTGATTCTAACCTAGAATCGTTTGTTGACTTTCTGTAGGGTTTAATGTACGCTTACTGTTCTTTGCTACCGACATAATGATCCGTTTTGTGTTGGGTAGTTTGGTACGTTGTGCGTTGATGTTGTCAGGAAATATCTGGAGTAGTTATAATAGCGAAAACAACCGAATCGGACTAGAAGAGCCAGGCGATCGCGAAAAGGGTGACATCGTCATGGACATCACAACGTCCTTTGTCATTCTCATCGGAATATTTTTCCCTTCCGTCACAGGTGAGCCTGTTCTTGGCTAGGTGAGCATTAGACAGGAAGTAATTTAGGGTATCTGCATCTAGAATAGATTAATTATCATTTATCGTGATGGTTGATTGGTTGAGCAATCTGTCACCAGTAATTGTATTTCTTTTGTTTTCCACAACCTATTGAAGGCATTTGTTTGTGAGGAACAAATTTCTTCGTGCACCAAGTCAACCTTTGTTTATCAACTATGTCTTCCTCTTTTCCGTGCAGATTTGTGGAACGCACTCTACAATAAAAGCTAATTTGTTGGTTACCGAACGTGCATATTCGACTTTATAGTGGAAGCCGTCTTCATCTTGGACTTGTAATCATGCAGTTGACCCCCCGCCGTCTCAGAATTTCTAAGTGACACCACTGCTTAATGCCTTATTGAAAACCAGTGGTGCTCTTTGTACGTCAATAGGCAAACAATGTTTTCTTGCATTATTATTGAGTCATTTTGAAATGCTTCCTCGGGAAAGAAAACAAATTAGATGAAGAGTAGAAAATGACTGAGGCCTAGTGCCGGCTTTTGTGGTCTGATTTTGTTCAGCAAATTGATATTTGTCTTGTTTACAGAAATAAGATTAGGCCACATTTATTGTTGTTTTAAACAAATTATTAAATACGTAACAGTGCATTTAAGACACTCTGCTTGATGTCAGTCCTGAATGAAAATAGTAATTTTACCGAAGACTACACATAGCACACTTGTTTACAATGTTGGGAATTGCTGTCACCTTTACAGTTTTGTTACAGAAGAATTTCATTAATTTGATATTTGCCAGCATCCGACACAACACTGATCTAAAATTCACCTAAAGCTCAAGAATTTATATGGCTTTTCTTAATGGCACGTTTGGTTTATATATCTTTGTTATAACCGATTGTGCAGTAAAATCACGCTTCCTTGATCCTGTACAGTCTGTACTACATTTTTCTAAATGCATGTGACAACTCGTTGTCTAACTGTGCAACCTGTAAGGAAAGTTGTCTGGTTGTTTGATTGCTGTTGTTGCCTTGTTTGCACTTCAGTTAAAGTAGTCTTCAATCGGACTGTTACAACTTATGTTGATTGAGCCATGTAATTAATGAGCAGTTACGTTACCTGTTGCATACTGGATTGGTTCAATGCAGGTATCATGGCCGGTTCAAACCGGTCTGGAGATCTGGCTGATGCGCAGAAGTCTATTCCAGTCGGAACAATCGGCGCGGTTGCCACAACGTCTGCTGTCTGTATCTTTTTCGTAAAATTCCCTCGAGTCACCGTAAACTGTGTAATAGTTTGTAAAGGGAGATAATTCAATAACTCATTTATTTTAATGATAACCTGTTTATGTTATAGAAGCCAAATATGTCTTACTGCAGGTCACGCTTGATTAGCAGACAGTTTAATTGTGCCTTTGAGCAATCTGGCTGTTTTAGTGTCTTGTGTGACCAGAAATTTCTGTAAAGTTTATCTTTTGTCTATGTTTTTTAATTCTGGTTGAATTCGTGGTTTGTATTGTTCGGTTTAATTGTGATTCAAGGAAAATCTGTAAATGCTTCATAACTGAATGGATTTCTTATCTTTTCAGTTGTCTGTAGGATAAAATTCATACCATATGAAACCCATATGACAGTATTCCCATTTGGGCTTGTATGTCCTATATATGAAACCCAAATGATTCCATACATAGGATATATGTACTACAAGCAGTCTATGGAGATTTGATCGTATAAACATATGTACAAGGTTTTTGCTTATATCCCACAGTGATGTATGGAGTTTCGTGCAGATAAAATTGCCTTTAGATAAGAATATCAACTAACAGTTTTTATGACCTTAACCTTGATAAGATCTCTCGTGTCTCCTGTTCTTTGCTGGTTGTGTTGAAGGCCAGCTGCTCCGTGACAAGTAAGAAATCTGCTTCGCTATCATCTCTTGTGTAAGGTTCATTAACCCTTTAATGAAAAGGGTGTGCTAAAAGTGATTGGGAACTAATGCAGTTTGTCGTTAAAGGGTTAGGGTTTATTTTAATTTACTTATAAATAACTGACTGGCTTATGGATGGATGGCTGGCTGGCTGACTAGTTTATTTATAATTTAGATATTCATTAATTAGTTGTGCGGTCATTTGTTCTTTGATTTTAACTGTTTACAGTAAATTAATATTTTTTTAGTTACTTAGACTGATTTAGAAAACTGAATGAATGAATAAATGAATTCGTTGTTGATAATCTAGGTTCGGTGAAAGTATGGGTGGCGGACTTATAGTGGCCCACCTGGCCTGGCCAAATCCCTGGGTCATAATGGTCGGGTCATTCTTGTCCACCTGTGGAGCTGGACTTCAGAGTCTGACAGGTCAGCATCATATTATCTTCATTCATTTATATTATTTCCCTGTCTCGGGAGCCACGTTGAGAACACTTTATAACGAGCAAGATCACATTATATAATGAGTTGTTGTTGCATTGCGAAACTCATTGAGATCCATATCCCAGTTTTATATCAGAAATCTTCTTATAATGCAGTGTGTTATAATTAAACGTGCTATAATGAGTCTCTGGTGTTTAGATGTTCAGAGTTGCACACAGGTTTATCGTTTATATGAGTTCGTGTAAAATACATTTTAACATTTCTGTTCAAACACGCACTTATTGCTTGCGGTCTTTTCCGAGCGTAACTGTTCTAAGTGATATCGAAAGAACGGGAGCAGCTGTGACCAGCCACCGCAAATCTCTTCAGGCCAATGAAAATCATCATCAACCGCCATCCAAAGAATTCGGTTGGCGTTAATTTTCCCGTGCATGAAAGCCTTAAAGACACCTCCTTTATGTTTGCGACTTATTAGGAACGCAGCACCACCTGACGACCGACCGTGGCGCTGGCGCTGTCATCTGCGCTGTGCGGTTTCATTATGTTTGCGTGCGAAACGAGTTCTTGCGGCAGATATTGATTTGGTTAATCCAACACTTTTGGCTTCTTTGATTCGAGCGTTGAAAGCCAAGTTTCGTGCTGGTTTACACTCGTGCTGTGATGAACTCGTGGCTGGGAGTCGGTGTTTGTGTCGCGGTTGGAGTTCTCTTTGTTTGGCTTCGCAAGGCTGCACGTAGAGTACATATGCCTGTTGGTTGCGTTTGTGTATTCTTGTGATGGGGAAGCCTCATTGCAACAGATGCTTCTACTCTGTTGATTCATTTCTAGTGCCGAGCGGATGCGGCTGCCATCTTAATCTGTCTGAACGATTGGCTTCTGTGGTGCCGGGATCAGATGGACGATGATTTTAATTTCATGTACGAGTCTTTTGGGGTTTCTGGTCCCAGGATTGTTCTTGTGATGCTGCTCAAGGAAACTGGGAACCTCTATTGTAAAACTGTTGACGGAGCTGTCGACCAAATTATTTGCCTACAGCCGTTTCTTACGGTTTTTGGGTGCATTACTAACGATGAGGTTTTTTCTTCTGGATTACCGCCTTTGGTTGTCATGAAACAAAGGTGGTTTCTCACCTGCAGATTATTTCCGGTGGCGCGTTCAGCCTTGTGGATAATCGCGTGTGAAGTGTCCAATTTAACGTACCTGTGACTCTCCGTGCTGCCTCGCATCTTAGGAGACTTCCAGGGATTTGTAATTCTGCTGGTCCTTGAGACATCTGTTAAGTCCTTTCAATCTGTTGACTGGATTATTATAAAATCCCTGAAAGCCAGTCATCTCGTGGATGAAAGATTAGTCTCTAATTGCTGCTTCCGTTGTAATATGGTTTACGGGCATTGCATTAAACTGTTGTTCCCCATTTTGCCCGTCGGGAAAGTGTGGCCTAGGGGAAGTTGAACAGTCTTCCAATTAAAGTTAAAGAGCGAAACGTTTCAGCTTGTCTTACAATGCATCTTTTAGATCTGTCAAATAGCCATGATTCAGCACCTTTGAGGGGTTTTTAAATGTGCTGAACTCTGAACTCTTAAAATCGATGCAACCATGAACACACACACACACACACACACACACATGCACACGCACACACACATATACATATATGTATTATATATATATATATATATATATATATATATACATATATATATATATATATATATATATATATATATATATATATATATATATATATATATATATATATATATATATAGAGAGAGAGAGAGAGAGACAGACAGAGATAGACAGACAGACAGACAGACAGAGAGAGAGACAGAGAGAGAGAGAGAGACAGAGAGAGAGAGAGAGAGAGAGAGAGAGAGAGAGAGAGAGAGAGAGAGAGAGAGAGAGAGAGAGAGAGAGAGAGAGAGAGAGAGAGAGAGAGAGAGAGAGAGAGAGAGAGAGAGAGAGTTGCAACAAGGTACCCACACACACACACACACACACACACATACCACTTTCTGTTCACTGGGTCTTTCACTGGGTCTTTCGTCTGATTAGCGAACACTGTGAGAGGCGCTTTATAAATTTTTAGATACAATACAATACATTATATATATGTTCAGATTTAAACCGGAGCTGAAGAATCCTTCAAATGCAGACTCTCTTCTATGATTGCTGTTCGAGTAATTATGAATGGAATGGTAGCATGGTGGCCAACAGTGTGTCCTTTGCCCATAAGATGCTTCACAGACTTTGATTACTGTTGGATTTGTTATTGGCACCAAGAGCTTTATGAGGTACTGAAAAGGTGCTAAAAAAATGCCTAGATGCTGTACAGTAACAAAGTGTCGATACAGGTGCTGAATAAATGTGCAATTACCTTTGTGTCATTCGTTCATTCGTTCGTCCATCAATCATTCATGTCATTCATCTCAAAGTTGAGTCTCTATGGGGCAGTATAAAAATTTTATTGTTATATTACATCTGCGAGACACAAAATAATAGTATCACCTTTGATGCTTCACATCATCAGTCATGAGGAGCTTGACACTTCCGATGCAGTCTCCTCTGTTTTAATTAATTTAGTTTCCTGTGGGAATGTGTAGGTTCCTGCATTTGTGTTTGGCAGTAGTATGGGTACACCGTGCTGTCTTGTGCATTGGACCAGACTTCGGGAACAGTCTTCCTCTGACAGTATATGCAGTTGTGCCACAGACAGTGCAAGAAATGTCATTTTCGTTGTGTCTTAAGTTGCATATATGTAAATCTGTTTGATAGCCATGTATAGCTGCCTCCAGAGGTTCATAAATGCAGTATTTAAATAGCTAGATACATGCATACGTACGATGTACACACACACACACACACACACACACACACACACACACACACACACACACACACACACACACACACACACACACACACACACACACACACACACACACACACACACACACACACACACACACACATACACATATGCACACACATACATACATACAGTTATCTCATTGCTTGTTTTCTGATTTATAATTTGTTCATTGCTTCTAAAAGATCGCTATCAGCGTACCTGAATGGTTTACTGTAAGAGGTTTTCAACAAATCACAAGATTAAATTGCACTTCCATTCTTTCCAGGTGCCCCAAGGCTTCTCCAGGCGATCGCTGCTGACGGAATTATTCCATTCCTACGACCGTTTGCAGTGACGTCGAAGTCGGGTGAACCGATTCGTGCCCTCTTCCTGACGGCGGCGATTGCGGAGTCGGGCGTTCTGTTGGCGAATGTTGATTACATCGCTCCGATCATCACGATGTTTTTCCTCATGTGCTACTGCTTCACAAACCTTGCTTGTGCTGTGCAGACGATCCTGAAGACGCCAAACTGGAGACCACGTTTCAAGTTCTACCACTGGTAGGAAAGACTTCATGAAACATGGTGGATGCATTAGTTGAGCCCTGCTTGTCTCACTGCCTGGAGTCTGTAGATTTGAGCCATTTCTCTGATGTGTTGGTGAGGACTTGCTCAAAGTCCCTGTACAGTTTCTGTCTGAGAAGAGGCTCAAACTTATGCTGTTTGTGACAGGGTGCGAAGGTCTACCACCATGTCGACTGTTTAATGTTGCCACTTAATGCTTCCTTACTCCAGTCATTTTGCCAGGAACTGATTGATGCATTTTTCATTTTCATTTTTAATTATCGACTAAATAAAAACTTTAATTATCGATTTAATGAAACTTTATTGTAGTGAAGAGTGGGGCTGATGTCTGCTAGAAAGTAAAACTCTCATGAATCTGATAAGAGTTAACGAAATTATTATATCTGGTGGAAAGAATTAGTCAAACTAATGCCTGATAAAAAAGTGAAAATTCACTCTGTTGTCTGTTGGGAAGTGAAAGTTATACTTTGTTGTAGCAGAAAGTGTTTATTTTGTGTTGTTAGGGTTTTGTCATTGTTTGGGGTCGCTCTCTGCCTTGCCTTGATGTTCATGTCTAGCTGGTATTACACCCTGGCTGCTCTGGCTTTGGCCGCGTCTATTTACAAGTACATCGAGTACAAGGGGTAAGTACACCACAGTAACTGATACTTTAGTTAATGTAATGTACTGCAATCAGATATTTAGTGCCACTTTTTAAGCACTCGTTCGGAACTTACAGATACTAAATCACCGTGACAACACTAAATCACCACGAGGGCACTAAAATCGCCATGACAGCTTTGCATTGCTAACGCAGCAATAAATCACCATGAAACGAGATGGTCTATACCTGTGAAGCAGGAAGAGGTGTGGATGGATTAAGGAGTATTTGTCTTATCTTGAAGTACGCCTTGTTAAGTAACAGCACATAATGAGCATATGATGACTGAGTAAATACTGCTCAGGAAATGCTCATATTTGTGTTCAGTCGTAGATTAACGAGGCTGTTATCGTTTAAGTATTTGTTTATGACGTCTTTTGAAGCTGGTGGAAAATGACCCTTTAACACTTTAACGACGAGTGTGTACTAAAAGCGACTGAGAGATCAATGCAGCTCGTTGTTAAAGTGTTAAAGACTGATTATGACCTGCTTCCTGAAGACCCTTTAATGCTGCTGTATAACGTCCAGTTCCTTTAGATCAAAGTGCGACTGTACGTTACTTACCAGAATAACGTACGTGTACCGTATGTACGTTATCGAAAAGAATAACATACGTGTACCGTACGTGTACGTTAAAAATGATCAGTTTAGCTCCACAGTAGGCCTATTAGATTCCCTGTACGCATGACTAATTATTTATGAACAGTACCGAAATTTAGATTACCAATTAAATGGCCACTGGCACTGACCATCTTATACAGTGTGCCATAAAATCTTAATTTTCTTCGTATTATACACTAGACAGAATATTAACAATTTGGAATTTAAAAGTTTAAAAGTAGAGATCATTGAACTGCCACAGCTGACTGATGTAATGGTTAAAATTGGTTATGGCCGTCAATCACCAACTATTGTTGACTTTTGATGTGCATAATGTTGTGTATTTTATTTTCGTCATAAACTGATGTCAACGTACGCATGGCACAATAACGTACGCGTACCATACTTACATTAATTATAGAAAGAAATAACGTACGTTCCATAAGTACGGTCACACACTGCTTTAGATTTCTTCATTTTGTGTTGTACAGAACACAAGATGGTAGTGGACAAAGATATTTATTCTGCTTGAAAGCAGTTTTAATGTGTGGCAAGGTAGCGTAGTTATTTTTTTTCCAAATGCTTTTTATCAGCTAATATCCAATGAAGCCCAAACCAGACTAGAGCAGTTGAAGAACTGGAACAATTTCCTTACAAATAAACGGCTTTCCGATATGCTGTTGATATCATTTGACTCTACAGGATGTGAACAGCAGGGCAGAGAAGTTGAAAAGGCTGTCTCTTCATGTCGAATCAGCAGTTTGCCATTCCGTGTTATCTTAGGAAGCTATGCATCCCAGATTCTATATTTGAACAGACAGCATAATTTGTCCCTGTGTTCATAATATTACGTCATTGCAATACGTAAATTAGTTAAAGCAGGGCATACTTCTGAAAGTGGCTGTGTATAAATTCATCATACTTTTAATTCACAGAGCAGAGAAAGAGTGGGGCGATGGAATTCGGGGTCTTTCTATGTCGGCCGCTCGCTTTGCTCTTCTGAAACTCGAGGAGGGACCACCGCATGTCAAGAACTGGCGACCACAAATACTCATTCTACTCAAATTGGATGAAAATCTTCAACCAAAATATTCCAAGTTACTCTCGTTTTCCAGTCAGCTGAAGGCTGGTGAGTGCCATACAAACTTTGTAAAGAGTTTTTGTAACTGGTTTGTCTCCTATTTAAATTTTTCTACGCTTTTACATTTCCTTTTGTTTACTGATGAGGACTAATCTTGTTATTGTACAGGTAAACTTATGAGTTCTTACCTTTAGAAACTTGCAGTTATCCAGATATTGACACTAGGAACAAAAATAAAGTACACCAGAGTTTCATTATAACACGAGTTCTGGTATAAGATGGTCAGGGATATGGATCCTAAACTGAGTTCGGCTGTAGAAAGTTACCTTGTTATAACTTGGTCTTATTACATTATGAGGCAGTTCTTTAAATGGCTGCCAAGGACAGAGTTATAACAAGTTTCTAGTGTACGTGAACCTAAAATTTCACAAAGGAAATCTATCTGAAGCTGTCATTATTCTTAGTAAATATCTCAAAATAGCCTTCTCTTTTCAAGTATTACAAATATTTGTTTTCCAGGCAAAGGTCTGACCATAGTTGCCTCGGTGATTGAGGGCAGCTACGGTCAACATACCGACAGAGCCGAGGCAGCCAAGAAGGAGATCAATGAAATGCTGAAGAAGGAAAAGACGAAAGGATTTGCCGAAGTCATCGTGGCCAAAGACGTTGCGGAAGGAATGAGTTATCTGTAGGCTTACACGCTCATTACTGTGACATCCTTTTTTAAACATTTATTTTTATGACAAATTCTTGTTTTTGTGACATCTTCCATAAGGAGAGAACCTCTCCTTATGGAAGATGTCACAAAAACAAGAATTCTTGTTTTTGTGACATCTTCAAATTCTTGTTTTTGTGACATCTTCCATAAGGAGAGAACCTCTCCTTATGGAAGATGTCACAAAAACAAGAATTTGTCATGAAAATAAATGTTTAAAAAAGGATGTCACAGTACTTCTAATACATTATGGTTGTTGCCTGAGAGACACTTCAATCTCAAGATAGGCTTTTAACACTATATTTTATAAGGGTGCCTAATAAATACCATAACTTACCTTAAACTTTACATTACCTGACCTTTCAATTACCTTACCTTTGACTTAGTCAAACTACAGAGGCAAGACTCTTTTGTGGGGGTACTGCAGCAAGTACCTTTCCGAGGTACTTAAACGTGCTATATTAAGTGTCTCGATGTGTACGAGTACTTACATAAATACATGCATACAAAGCAGAGTCTGCCTTGCCTGTTTTAGGTTTATAATAACACTAGGAGTTTTGTGATTGCGTTGTGTTTATGTTCCGAGTGGTTTCTAATCTTGTAGCGTTCAGGGATCTGGTCTCGGAGGACTCCGACATAATTCTGTGCTCCTGAGTTGGCCGACCGACTGGCGACAACAACCAAAACACTGCAAGGCATTCATCGGTTGGTCAAAGCTCGCTACATAAACAACATCCAGTTACATTACAATACTTTGCACCACTTTTGAGAGTTTGGTAGATTCTAAAATGCACTCTAATAATTATTAATATATATATTGTTTGTTTGTCTTGTCTGGCCAAGGGCCTTGTGATTATAAGTGCAAATTTATATAGCATTTCTTTAATAAATCTCAGAGATTGTTTAGACGTGACAAACAAGACCTTGATTATAAATTGTCATATAAACTGTCGTTATCATCATCATCATCGTCATTAAACAGAATGGTTTTCAACTGCTGACAAAGTAGAGGCAGAAAAAGGGAAGGAAGCTCACGTTGTACGTAGCGACATGATTGCTTCAAAATGTTGCATGTGCATGTTTAAGCTTAGCCAGGATTGGTCAGTGTTTAGGTACCTTGGCACCAAGTGAAGTCTTGTCATTTAAAAAGTAGAGCTATATGAATTTAAATGTTTGATAATCGTAACAATGCTAAGGAAAAGGTGTTCAGTCTGCATAAACTATGAGAAAAGATTTTCTCGATGATAGTGTCCTTATCGTGTGTTGGCACTTCAGGCAGAAGACACCTCAAATCCCTTGACCACGCTTCTGCTGATGAGTTCAGTAGAGGCATGTAAACAAGTGTGCTACCTTTGTTTTGTACTAATATTGTAATAATACAATGGTAAATTAATAATAGTAACTATTAGATTAATAATATTAGTTATTAACATTGCTTTTGTTGCTTATTTAAAGATACGTTGAGAGTAGTCAATGACAAACATCTTGCAGCATTAATCGCAAAAGGGATTGATAGTTTTCCCGACAACAAAGAGAAAATCTCCGGAACCATCGACATCTGGTGGATTGTCCGTATCCTTCACTTTTGTAATTTTATAATTTCCCATTTGTTGTGGCATTGTTTTGTCATATCCAAACCTACGGAAACAGTTTGCATTCCTGTCACATGTAGATGGTGTCACCACTTAGTACCAGCCAACCATATTGTTAGGCGTTGATGCCACTGCAACTGTGAGAACTAGATTGCAGTACCAAAGTGATAAGGTTACAACGGATTTGGTCTTTTATGGAGGGTTAATTATGCAGCTTTTTCAAAATGACTGGTTATGTTTTACATTTCAAATTGTATTTTTTACACATTCAAAAATGTTAAAAAGTTGAAGGTAATGGAATTGTTAAAATTGTCAGATAAACGAATATTGTATTGAATTGTATTGTAAGATGTCTCTAGAAATGATTCTCAGCAGCATGGTCCCATGGTCAAATAAATGGTGGAGGGCTGATTGGATGCCATATGGCATTGTATTCCTGAGGTGGTCGCTATCCAAGTATTAACCAGACTTGATTTGTTTAACTTCATTGCATTTATTTTTGCCTCCAAATGGCTACTTAGCAGTGTATTGCAAATGTTTTATGCTAACAAGTAAGTTGTTAGAGTACTGTATCAGCACTTGTACAACTTACCTGACACAAAAATATAAATTGGTACCTAATGAAAATCCTGTTTCTCGTATTACTAACCAGTGCATTGTAATTAATCTGTTGGTACCTCCCAGGGTATTTAGTATTCTGTACTCTTGTATTGGCTGAATACTTACATGATGCTGTAACAACATGCTGTAACAACATCCTATGATGTTGGTGCTATTAAAGAATTGACAATTGTTGTTTGGTTATGATTGTCCTTGTCTGCTGTTTGGCCTTGACTAATTGTCCTCAGACGATGGTGGCCTGCTTATGTTGCTTCCTTTCTTACTCACTCAACACAGGGTCTGGAAACATTGCAAGATGAGGATATTTACAGTTGCACGTGAGTCTATCGTCGAATTTTTATTATAAGCTATAATCTTAACTCCTGATCAGTTACATATTAATATATTCTAATCCAAGCTATTAACTAATGTAGATTGATCTAATGTACATGCACCTGCATAATATTGCATATATATATACATATATATGTATGCATGTATGTATGTATGCATGTATTTAACTATGTATGTATATACGTATATGTTATGAATGATGTTTGCGATGATTGCTCCAATCATATGATAAACATCATTCTGTTCTAATCAGAGTATATGATCCGTAGTAGCTACTTAACAAAACCAAGATGAAAATCTCTGTTGCTGTCATCGTAAAAAGCGCCAGTGGCTAAATAATAATTGTTGTGAAAATGTTTCATCGTCTTTTTATAAACTGTGGTCTAGAAATTGAAGACAACAGCATTCAAATCAAGAAAGACCTGGAGACGTTCATTTATCAGCTTCGCTTGAGGGCAGAAGTGGCTGTTGTTGAAATGGTATTTAATTTCCTAACAATACATTTTACTTCTGAACTAATATATTAAGAATTTATAGAGTAATTTTTCACTCTTCACTTTGATATTTGGCTTTGCAAGTGGGCTATGTTACTTTTGTGTTGTAACACTACTTTTTTGTAATTTTTAAAATTGTTTACTTTGTAAAATTACATTTTCATTTTGAAATAATATTTAATAAACATAGAATAATTTTTGTGAAGCTTCTTACTGGCTTACAGCCTTCTTTGCAAGAAGGACATCTGTATTTATGTGTTTAATAATTATATTTTACTTTATTATCAAATTTTAAATTCTTACTTCCTAAAATTACACTTTTCTTTTACAACCATATTTTGAAAACTATATAGTATTTTTACTCATGTAATATGTATTACAAGGTATTCGGTACGGTATTGCATTTGAGGTATCCCTTTAAACTTTGTTCAAGTTACTCTTTCTAGCGATGTTAAGACGTACCTGTGCAGACCCCTTAGTTCATAGCACTTTGGAGAGGTTCCTAAAGTGCGATTTCTAAACGTCCAGATACATAGGCCTACATACACACAAAATACACAGCCCCACTTTGCAACTTGGATTTGTGTACTTAAAAATTGTATTTGACTATTCGATCATATTTTGATGCCTTTCTCAGTCGTTTCAGTCGTTTGTTGTGTGTATCTGTTCATTAGCCGGACAAAGACATCAGCGCCTATACGTACGAGAGGACGATGATGATGGAACAAAGGTCGGTGTTGCTGCGACAGATGAAGCAGAGCGAAAGCTACCGACTACTCAATGTAAGTAGACAGAGAACTATAGAACATTGCAGTGAACCAGACAAATATGGCAAGGAACCATAGGAAGCAGCAAAAAACTGATTAGGTGTAGCAGGGAAATAGTACGGAACCAGCAGAGGCATTACAGGGAAATATAGGGAACCATTGCAACATTTCAGAAAGCCAGCCAAGTTTAAGAAGGAATCATCAGAAGCAATTGGTGAACTAATTGGATGTAACAGAGAAATAACATTGATATAACAGGGAACAGTATGACCCGTTGTAGGGGAATAAGTAGCAAAATCTGAGGATAAACCAGAGAGAAGCATGGATATGTAAAAGTTACTTTTATCAGTCAACTAGTAGAATAATGACTTGGAATTGGAGCAACATGTGGACTGATTTGAATGAGTAGCAGAGAATTTGCATAACAAATTAGAGTCGTTGCAGCACAATGTTTCAATCCATCAAGATATAGTGAAGAACCAGCGTAGCATAGCTACATAGCTACATTTCATTTTCTTTGTTTTTAACAAATCTTACTTCGATGTGGTTTGCGACCTAAGATGGCAGAAAATCTGCACTTGCTATACTGGTCAATGTGTCACTATTATTATTACTTTTATTATTGATTACTGTTAATCAATTTATTCTGTGCTGATTCATTAATCCCTCTCGAGAGCATGCACAGCTAGAAAAGACATGTCATCAGTTTATTGTTCACAAAATTAGATAACAGGGTTACGTAAAGCCAGTGGTAGGGAATTTTCTTAGAAATGTATTAGTGTGCAGAAAGGCACAGAGGCCACAATGGCTTTTTGCAATGATGAAGAAACTTTTACTGTGCGTGTATTACAGGTAAGTGTATTATTTGACATGAAAAAGCAGGTGAAGTTGAAATGAAGCTTTATGAACTAAATTTCTCTGTGATATGGTATTCGAACTATCTGTCTTTGCAAGATAGTTGATTTGGCACTAATATTGCACCAGCCCATAACACAGTTACACAGTTGCACTAATATTGCACCAGCCAATATCACAATTACCCAGTTGCACTTACTCATATACACTAATATTGCACAAACCCACATCACAAGTACCCATTTGCACAAATATTGCACCAGCTCATATCAAAGTTGCCCAGTTGCACTAATATTGCACCAGCCAATATCACAATTGCCCAGTCTAGTACCATGATAGCTGCAAGCAATCTAAGAAAGCTGTTTCTTTGCATTTTCTCTTCTATCTCATAATATCTGTTTGACCAAGCTTTTATCTGACCCAACCTGACATGATTTGACCTGTTGACCCCTTCGTAGTACTACTGTCTTCCATTGCTATATCTAGGTTTGATTTCAAGTGCTTTATGTGGCAATAACTATTCATTTTGTAACTCTGCTACCAGTAAGTGCAAACTGTTATCCCATTGTAGCAAGTGCAGTAGAAATCTTGAGACATATTTCTATCTAAGCAAGGATTTGAACCCCCGATCGTCGAGCATGCTGACCAATGAACTATCGTGCTCTGGTGTTAGAAGCATGTAAACAAACGATAAACTTGCCTTTCCTAAACTAATTGCAACATCTCATCCAACACAAAGCGTCTATTAATAATCTGCAGTCCACTATGACGACTGAAAATTGCACGAGAGAAAACGAAGTATGTACAATGGTAAGACGCAGCATGTGTCGGCATACTCAACATCGGTATTTTATTTGTGATTCAGTGTGTGCCGTCAGATATCATACTAGACACGTGTTGTGACGCCTGAAATGTAGGTTCGGTGTTTGCCAACGACTGCCTGGAGTTTTCCTTATGTTCTGCTTGTTCCATCTTTCTGTAACAATTGTCTATCTGTTGTTTGTGACCTTAAATGTAGAAGTTGACTTGACTGGCTGTATATTCGTTCACCAGAAATGACCATTGGATGTTCCCAGACTGTTTTCAGAGACCTGCTCGCGTATTCCCTAGTGTTGACTTCGTGTTGTGTGTTTGAAACTGTTCATTTGTGTATTGTAGTTGCATCCACCTAATTACCATTTTCCGAGTTCTATGGATGATTGAATGTTGTCATCGTTAATGGGTGCCTTACATACTTTGAATGTGATTTCATGTGCTAATCCTTGATTTCTTGTTTCCAAGTTTTTATTAGAACTTTAGCAGTTTGTTATTCTGAAGAGCCCAGCTTACAGTAACTGCAATGTAATGTAATATAATACCAGTACGTCGAGACTTTATGTAGCACAATTGGAAGGTTAAAGAAACTGCCGATGCAACTAGACTTAGCTGCACCTGACATTGTAGTGACATCAGTAGCTGCCTGCCTTGTGATCTGGTAATCATAAGTTTAATCATACGTTAACGCTAATCATACATAGTAACAGAACATTTCGGAAAACAATTGACTCCATTGCTACGTAATAATGCAATGTGGTATTTATTATTATTATTATTAGTAGTAGTAGTAGTGGTAGTGGTAATGGTAGTGGAGATATTTATACAGCACCACTGGCAGAAAAATAGTCAGTGGCACTCTCTGTGTTAGCCTACACAAATGTTAAAGGTCATTAAGTATAGAGCATTTCTCAGTTGGCAAACATTGCTCAGATAAAGTAGAAGAGTCACCAGGAGTCGGCTCGGCATTTATGTAGTGGTTGTTATTTTCTGAGTAGCATGTTATTTTATATTTTTGGTAGGGCACAAGTTTGACTAACAAGTTTTGAAGAGTCATGGACTTATTTTGACAATGATCTTGATTTAATATTAGTTTGTTTTGCTCGGGTTTACTAATAAAAGTCTTTGTTTCGATTATTTATTATGGCGTAATATGAGTGCCACTTTTGGCACCGGCATTATGGCTTGCATTTTCTGTTCAGCTACAAATTCACACCTGCATCGTAGTATAAGATATGGTTACATTTATAGCATGACTTATTTGACTAATTACGAGCTCATCAGCCTCAGTTATAGTTACAACCTGTTGTAGAGAATTGGTAATTTGTAGGTAAATAACTAGGGTGGAAGAGTTTGCTGTTTGTTGGGATGTGGCTGTTTGTTTGGTCTTCAGTGAAAAGACCCATTTCCTGGGGGGGTTACACCCTGAGGGGGTACACAGCCTCTGTTAAGCATTGTTAATAGAGGCGTGTAATAAATTGATAGTATACTTTTTCCATAAGAAACATCAAATCAGATTAATTTATTTTCATTCATTTGATTCGATTTGATTATAAAATTTTGGCATAGAGTCTTTGTGAAGTTTTAACAAATATCTGAAAGCATGAACTTAACAGGTCACTTTATGAAAAACTATTGGAAACAAGAAATTAAAAGAAGTGCATACATGATCATGATGATCGCAAGATAAAGCATATGAATCTCCTCGTAATCCTAAACGAATGCTGTTAATGGAGTAATGCACAAAAGTCTTGATCTGAGTAGTACAAATTTATGAAATGCAATGCTAAGTTCCTTTGTTCCACATAATATTGATGTACTGGTTGTAATTCTTAACTGGAACCACTGACATGTTCTTCTGTTTATCAAATTCTAAGCCAGAGAAATGGTGTTTCCATTTATGTAGGTGATTATATTCTAATTGTAACTAATTGGTTATCTAGAAGAAGCAAAAAATCATGTGAAGCAACCCTGATAGGAATCCGGATCAGAAATTTTAACCCCTTCCTTGGGGAATTTATATGCATTAAGCCTATTTTTGGACGTCTTCCCCAGGCAAGGGTTAACAGCTTGAATTTGACTACGATTTGATTTGTAGCAACCATCATCATCATGATAATGGCTCTATGGAAGTTATTCTTGGTCACAGCTTATGCATAGTAGATGGCAATTCCTTTGCCCTTGCTGTTTGATTAAACCGGATGTATGCATTCGTTTTCATAGCCGAGTAACTATCAACATTATCATAACGGTTGTATGGAAGATATTCTTGGTAACCAACAGCATACGAATAGTAGAGGGTCATTCCTTTGCCCCTTGCTGTTTGATTTCTTATCGAGTATAAAGCAGATGTGTGCATTCGTTTTCATAGCCGAGTTTACTACAGAACAACAGACTGCTGTACTACTTGAATTGTTCTCTACAGGTGTTGTATGCATATTCAACATTACTATTACAGAGTTTTAAAGAATTTACATGGGCTCCTGTGCTCTGTTGAACTAGGGTGTGTGGATATGAAACTTAAGTACTGTAGCTAAATCTTAAGGACTGGATCATTATCTAGGATGAGCATGAGCTGTTGTATATTTTTTTATATGATTTGTGTGCTGTTAGTTGATAAATATTCATGTGAGTAAATGGTAAGAATTTACTGTCCTGTCATAAAAATCCTTACGTTAAGTTGTGTGGAATTAGCATCTATGTTGTTTGATTTTTAAAACAGCCGCAACTGATTCTCGACTCTGCACACAATCAGTCGACCACTGTAGCGCCACCTGCTGTCAAGATAGAAGTGGATGATGCTCTGGCAGAGGAGGCAGAGGCTGAGGACGAGGTTTCCGTAACAACAACGCAAGACTCGAGAAGTAGCCACGGCAACTGGAAAAACGGTGCTGGGACTAGGATGGAAAAGAACCTCTACACATTCTCTGCATCAGCAGGGCAGCAGCTGAAGAAAGACTTACTTGGCATCTCTAAACCGTGGGTTCTTGTGTTTTTCATTTCTGGGATCTTCTTTGTTGTTCGTTTCCTTTTAATTTTGTAGCCCATGTAGTTCTGTGTCATGTTTAGTAACATACCTATGGTCTTGCAAAGTGCTGAGTCACATATATGTGTAGATACATACATACATACATAAACAGGATTCTGAGGAGAATAAAAAAAATTAATGAGTCTCTGGCTTGTTCTTAAAATCTGTAAAAGATATACTTCACGTAACAACTTAATTTACCTGACCTATGTTTCATATTTCCAGTGATAACCGAAACGTACGTCGTATGCACACGGCCGTTCGACTTAACGAGACGATCAAGGAGAAGTCTAAAGACGCCAGACTCCTCATTCTCAATCTGCCGGGACCACCGAAAAATCCCTCAGGCGAAGAGAACTGTATCCTTTTACATGGCTGAATGATCTAACTTAGCAAGTACCAAAGTAAATACCACTGCAAGGCAAGGTACTTTGCACTGGCTCCCTATCCAGGAGCGTATTCAGTTTTGTCTTGTCGGCTCTGCTCCACCATACCTTAGGGACTTCTGCATTTCGGTCTCCTCAGTCTTGGGTCGAGACCCTTCGGTCAGCTGCCCATGGACTTTTGACTCCCTCCTATGCGTACTACTACAGCTCAGTCCAGAAGTTTTGCCTATGTTGGGCCCACCAGCTGGCATCGCCTTTCTCAAGGGTTGCAGCTTGAGCTACTCAGTTTGTCCCTTCCACAGTTTCGCAAACACCTGAAGTCTGTATTATTCTACAGTAATTTCGCTGGTTCGGGTCAGGTGCGCCACTGATGGGTTTATTCTTGAAGTGGCACTTTATAAATGTCAGATTTCAATTACAATTATACCTTGGTGCCAATTATTGTAAGACGGAGTAGCAACCTTTTCATTGCCTTTCCTTGTCAACCGAATTGTGGTTTAGCATTTGTCAAGGGATTTGATAAAGTGTAGTGTTTGGGTATCAAAAGGCAGAATTTAAAAGCACCACTGCTCCTGGTGTTTAACACTTTGACTGCTAGGGACATGTTACACGTCCTAAATTGGACAAGTTCAGGCGCTATGGTGTATACACATCTCTTAGGTATCGGCTTTTCAGAGGCAGTTCGGCATCCCAGTAATATTTCCTGCTGCTTGTCAGTAATAGTGGACATGTACTGCCACCTACCCTGAATGAAGAATTATTCAGACTTGCTATAATGCACACCAACAACACACGAAAATCAGTATTACTAATACAAGTCCACATTCCTTATGAGTCTCATTTAGTTTAGTTTATATTCTGATAGGTAATCAGATGACGGTGGTGAGCAATCATGTCATCGATGTGCCTGAGGCCTTAACTAGTACATGTACAGTTTCAGGCCCGCATGTGTAGAAGCTCAAACGTGCATTGTTCCACATTACCAATATGATTTATTCAGCCACTGTTTCTGAAGAAAACGTGAAATGTGTTGTGTAACAGTTTGCTTATGTAAGTGCTTACGTTTAATTCCCTAATGATATGCTCAGACATGGAGTTCTTGGAAGTGCTTACCGAGGGCTTGGATCGAATCTTGATGGTTCGTGGAGGAGGTCGCGAAGTCATAACCATCTACTCTTGATGTCATCAACGCACCACGTGTCATCTGTACGAAGACTTCGGTCCCTTTAGGGTTTTAGTTGGGATCGTTTGTTGTCGGTTGTGGCTGTAGTTTGTAGTCTTGACTTACTCGCTCGATTTGAAGAACATTTACAGCAAGGACAGTTACTAATTGGCCACATGGTGTATGCCGGACACAAATTACTCACTGCTCATCATTACAACAGTTGATTATTCAATTTTAATAATAATAATGAATCAAAAAAGTCGTAAGTGATGCAAAGTATGTAAAAAAAATAGCTTCTGCCATTCCAGGTAAACCATCTACCTCCAATATCGGTTGTTTTAAAAATATTCTCCAGGCAGTTATTGTCTGGAATGTATTGGTATTTGTGCATTTTAAACAATCCTGATGATAATGATATAAAACAATAGTGTCTGAATTAATGCTCTATACTAAGCAATTTTGACCTTAATGAAATTGGGCTTGGTGATTTGGTTCATGTTACACTAATGTTTGGTGACCGCAACAAAATTCAGCACCATGGGAGGCCAACTGTCCAACCAGAATAGAAGCTTGTACAAAGGCATCAGTGTTTCAATGTGTACGTATGTATATACGTATAAACATATCTAGTTTACGTGGTAATGTATACGGTATATGTGCCATTTAGAAATGCATGTCATGTGATTACATTGGCAGTTGTTGTTGACTAGTTCATGACATTTGCTATTTCTCTTTTGACGTTTATTTCCGTTTACTTGTTCGGTTGAAGGTGTTTGCCATCGGTTTGTGATTGTTGCAGTCGTTACAGTGGACGTTTGAAGTTTCGGTTTGTGTAAAAGTTTCCATGCAATTTGTGTTGAGAAGCATCGTAGCTCTTATTCTAGGCAATGTTGTTTTCTTTCGTCGATGGTAACTTGCACTTCTCGCGCAGTTGCATCAACCCTGGCAGCCACATTCATCATCGATGGCCACTCGTGACACAACATAGGCCAACTGTCGGTTCCGTGAACTTGGCTGTTTGGGAATGCACCTAGTGTGGTACAGTGTCAAGAGGTGCACCGATCTACTGCACTGTTGCCACTTGTTTGTTTTAGGATGTAACTCAGGCACATGCTAGGAAATTGTGAATGTGATCCATGTCGTGTGTTGAGGGCAGTGCTATTCAATTTGCCCATGCTGACTTTAACGTGATATGCCCCGGTTGTCTGTTCCTGTCAAGTGGATACGAATTAATTGTGATAAAAACTAAGATCAACTGTAATAGCCTGATTGGTGGAGTTTACTGAAATTAATGTATTTACTCAATAATTGTGCTTACATTGAAAGGATGTATCACATTTTTGCAACCCTACTTTGTAAATTTGGCTTTAACTAATTCCCAAAAATGTTAGCAATTTTTACGAACTCTTACTTTTTTGGTACCTGCCAACTGATTAAAGCAAAATAAAATATTGGTTTTGCAGGAAGTAAACATATTAAGTAATTTTCAGTTTTATAAATTTTTATTTTTTTTGTCATGGAAATCGATTTCTTTTGACTGCTGTGTAGAGACTTTTATGATGACAAAACAACTTAAGAAATACTGTTACAGAATCATCTGACGTTCCTATATTTTCATGGATTGAACGAAGTTGCTTTAAAATGGTAATAACCCACTTTAGAGGGAAGCATATTATGAAAATGATATATAAGAGTAGTTTATGAGTGTAAAGAATGTTTTACGGACTAAGAACTTGCTGTACATTTCAAAAAGTGGCCACTTGTGCCGGGTTACGTTATTGTTTGTATGACTAACACAAGTGAAGTAGGGGCTGCATCTAAAAATTGAAACTGTAAGTTTAAAGAAACTCGCAACGTTTGTACGACACATTTTTTAAGGTTAGGTGGCACTTTGATGTGAAAAAATCTAAAATGGTTGCTTGGTGCTAATTTCAATAAGACACATCTTTTTAGATGTGTTAGATAGCCATGATTACTCCAGTGTCTTTCTGAGGTTCTTGAAACGCATGCAATGGAATTGTTCAGGTATATACCTACATTTTGAAGTGCTCTCTGTGATTTTGGCCTGTATCATTGGGCTTGATTTTAATTGCCTGTACTTCTCTTTTTGCATATCTATTAACATTCTTCAGAATGGGTTGAATTTGATTTCAAGCATTTAAAATTACTGTAAACTAAATTCTAGTGCTGCAAAGCAATGTTCTTTTGTTTCTGAGTTTTTCAGAGTTAACAAGTCATTTTTGTCTGTACTTTATGAGCTGTTCCTGGAGTTTGCATCACTCGAAACTCATTTCAAAAAGTCGATTATTCTGTTTCTGCTGTTTGGACTTGCCTGGCACACATAAAATCTAGAAGTTTTGTTGCCTGTAGCAGATGGCATTACACATTGAATTTAGCATGTAACTGCTACAAATTTGCTAGATTTGACCTGTTTGTGAAATAACCCCAACAGCAACATCATATGTTGAAGATACGGTGAGAACACGACAAAACCTAACATATGAGTGCCAACATATGGACCTATATATAATAACACATGTGCAATATTCTCACTGTATCTTAAATATATAAATTTTCACTTTGGTGGTCCAGTATCAACTCATGACCCTTTTCAGCCATTCAGATTAAGACTTTTGAATTAAGACTTTTTAAAACCAAATTAAAATTTCAGACATGTACGTTAACAATGATGAACCATTGTAAGAAAGACTAGATGCTTACACTGGATTTAAATTACACCAGAAACTTGTTATAACGCTGTGTGAGAGCCACATCAAGAACCGTCTTATAGTGAGGTCTTATTATAACGAATTTAGTTTCCGATCCATGTCCCTGAATGTGTTCTACAAGACTTCATGTTATAACGCTACGAGTTTCCAGCGTACCTTAAATTGCATGGGATCAAGTTTACTGGAACAGTATTGTGTGTAGTTGAGATTCCATATTTACTGCATCTCATAAGAATACATTGCAATGTTAAATCTACCAGTATGTGACTTAACATAAAATTACCACGACGTTGATTAAGGGCACAATGCTGTGTTATGCTGTCGTCTATAACGTGAAAATGATACCTTTCTCGTGCTAGTGTATGTAGATAGTGAGTACCTAGTTATATGAAACTTTTAGGCTAAAGCTGATGAAAAGACTTGTGCTGGCGATCGATGTTTATAGTTTTAACATGTTTTCTAAACAGGGTTTTGTTGTTTGCATGTGTACAGAAATTTTAGTAGCTTTTCTCATTTCTTTTGGTGTTTCACTTTGTCTTATTGCGGTTGCGTTCTAAATCGTGTTCAATATCCAAACACCCAAGTAATGTTGTGGAACAAGAAAACGGAGTAAGACAAAATAAAATGGCAGATAAAAACTTACTGAAACGTCAGTAACAGAGATTATTCTACAAAAATTACCATAACATCTAAAAAATTACCCTAACATAAATCTGGCACAATAATATTCGTATACAGAAATTCCAGACAGGAAAATGTGTCAAGATATCAGCAACTTCCAATTACTCGGATGCTGGAACCTACTGGAACTTTGGTGTCTCAATTGAATTATAGAGCAAGAGTAGGAAGAAATTAGTAACTGATTTTGGAACGTGACCAAGTATTAAAGTATAAGTACGTCTTCCGGTGTCGCTCGTTTGAATGATGTAGGTAAACTCTTTACAGCCACGAGCAGAGTTATCATTTCAAGGGTTTCGCGATTCTTTTGTATTTTGTTTAGAGGATTTCGAGTATTTTGTAGATTTTGATTTTAACATTTACAAATTTTGTTGTTTTAATGTTTTCTTCAATATATCATGACTTGTTAAATAAAGAACTGGCGTTCAGCAAAACAGAAAATTATTTACTCTTGAGTGTTTAATTGTGGCATCCAGTTTCTTTTGTATGCCCTGGAACCGTTTTATGATATCTTTTAGACTACAGCAGAATCCCATTATGGCACACGCTTTCAGAATAAAACGATGCACATTACAAGGATGGTGCATCTGATATGAAGCACAACTTGCTCTCCCACTTCTGTCGTCAATATACCCTGATTTTTCATTCTCATCCAGTGTCCAGGACTTGGCGTCACCCTCAATTTCTCTCATTTTCTGAACACTTGAGCACCTGATATGCTCCTGTTTCTATCACCCGAGGCATTTGAGGGCTGTCGGATCAGTTTCCCCTTCTGTGTTTACTACTTGGCCGATGCCTTCATTTGCTGCTGCATTGACTATTGCAATTCATTGTTTGCTGGACTCCCTGAGGTGCGTCTTTCGTCCCTACAGACTTCTGAATGTGGCTGCCAGGCTCATTGCCCGTTTCCCTTTCTTCTCCCACGTAACTACCTTTATTACCGATGTATTGGCTTCCTGTTGCTTCCCACATCCAATACAATTAAGGTCCTCCTTCTGGTCTCTAAAACTGGGCATTTTTATGGGACCCATATGAGCTGTATAAGCATGGGCGTCCAGAAGTGGCAAGGGGCATTTGCCCACTGGATTTTGAAAATATTTAACAAAAATAAAATCTTTTGATTATTATGATTACTCCAACAGTCCCAGCACGATTTTCAATGCTAAAAACACTTAATTATTTAGGTAAGTCAGCTATTTTATGCCAAAAATTTTGCTCCCCTACAAAAATTGTGCCCCTCAGAAAATTTTGTCCCGCCCCAGAAATGTGTGGCCCCACCCAGAAAATTCATGTGGACGCCCATTTGTATACGGTACCATATGGGAATATGGGCTCCAACTGGGCAGGCTGACAGAGATATCAGAAGTTCGAACTAAATAAAATTAACAGACAAAATCCGGATGTGATCGAATTGATTGAAAATGCATCTTGGAGAAACAGTGATTAATGACAATCGCCAATCAAAAGTGATGACGTTTTTTTAGGAATTAGTCTCCCAAAAAATTTGATGACCTTTTTTAGGAATTCCTCATCTTGCTAAAATTTCATCATTTTCTCATGAGGGGGGTGCGGTCCGCACCCCCCGCAACCTCCTCGTGATGCCACTGAGATGGGACTCTAAACACCTTGCAACCACCGTTGCCGTTAGCCTTATCGAAGTATCTTCAAAAGACTTCAATCAATCCTTTTATTGAAGCCATTTTTTAAGTACAAGGAAAACACAGCATAAAGTTTGAATTTGGCAACAAGAGGAGACCCAAAAGGGATCTTGATCCCGCTTAGCAGGGCCACCTAGTTAACATTTATCGTAATACAAGTAAATGGCAGCACAATCAATACTTTGAACGGTAACATCGATCAAGTTATATGACCAACAGGTAAAAAAGAAACAATAATAGAACTCTTAACTAAGGAACTGAACTATCAGTACACATGGATTCCAACTTAGAAGATATATAAAGATCAATTTTCATTAGTTAAAAAGAAATGAAAGAAACAACAGTGCCTGTGCAAATATAGGCCTAATGCAGTCAGGTCACGCAGATCTTAATTATAGGCCTAGTTCAAATTCAAACTTTATGCTGTGAATAAGCTGGTTCCCGCGACTTCGGTTTTTTGGGCGCTGTAGAAATCCGGAGATTACGATAGTTAACCTAGCTGTAAGTACAAAACCTGACCTTGTCTGCCTAGCTATGTAGACCCCCTATATCGATTTCGTTTTGACTTTAGACCGATCAACAGGCCTGTGCGGATAAATTAGAGACTATAGCTATAGCTGGTAGGCCTACTGTGCCAGCATTTGCATAGATTGGATCCACGTGGGCTTGATACGTGTCCCATATGGGAATATGGCCTACGTGGGCTCAGAGTGGGCATGCTGGAAGGCAGAACCATGGCTTTCTTAGGCGCTGTGAACATGTCGAGATCGCGATTGCGAGCACGATAGGCCTATTTTCCTTTGCAACTCTAAAGTTGGACATTTCCTAACTTGTAGGCCTATATGCATAGAGTTCTTCAGCTTTGACAAATAGCTAGGCCCTATAGGCCTATGACATAGTCTAGGCCTATGTGTAGACCTGCATCTGTTTTGTTTACGAGACAGTACGAGACAAAAAATGTTGAATGATAGTATACCATCGAGGTTTTGACATTAAATGAACAATGATGAATACAGCAGCGATATATAGGGCCTACCGGTAGGCTATTGCTCAAGATAGACGATACGATCTCGAGTAAACTACTCGAATTAAACTGTTTTCATACGTTGTTAATTTACTAGATTGATTCAGGATTGAGCAATAAAGCTTATAGTTCTTTAACTGGCTGCCTACCGTGAAAAGGGGAAATAAGAGGCAACTTTTAAAATCTAAACCTATATAATTATTACAAAATCCTTGGCGCTATTTGAAAACGGCGCACACCTCGTGATTCTTGAATGCAAAATTACCGGGTTTTGTGAAAGAGCGGATTCTGGAAACATTTATAACATCAAGGTTCATTTTTAGTAAGCATATAAGCTATTCAATTATTACTTGAAGACCTTTTGACTTTGCTTTTACGAATTCCTTCTTTTTATTAGTCAAAATTTTAAGATTTTTCTATTTAGTGTAGCCTATGAACTATAAATAAAGGGGTTCTATATTATCGCTCACACTGAGCGTGTACTTTCTGTTTAACGACACTATCATAACAAAGATGCGTGGCCCCTCATTTATCCAGGCATGGGACAGAGAACGGCTGTGGTGGAGTTGCTCACACTGAGCTACCGATGTGATGCGGTTAACCGAAAATGGGTCCTATGCTTGTTTCTAAATCCAGAAAAGCTTTCAAGATTTATTGGAGTTTGTTCCGATATTAAATTATAAAATTATATCCAGCACTCATAAATAAGCTGGTGCCCTACGTTTGACTTTAGAGCAGCGCGTTAAAAATTTGGAGTTTACGATGGTTTCTACTCTGCACTGTTTGTTCTACATTATTTTGGATAAAGGTCCAACATTGTATGACGAGTTGGTTTCAGTGAAACTAGTAACAAGAACTTCAAGACTTATATAGAAATAGCATTGTGCCCATGAGCAATGCTAATAATATTTTTATATGAATTAAACGTACAAAGAAGTACTTTTGCTGTTGTGTTTCCTCCCAGTATGAGTCTGTGGGTAATTGTCAAGACTGAATGCCTATCTATGTAAACAATATGGCCACCCTGCTACCGACCAGTTTCACTAAGTAAGTAAGTAACAAAAACAAAATGAACTTATTTGGTTCGTAATATATGCACTAGCTACTAACATGAAATTGAACTACCTAAAGGTGTATTTTTCCGTAGTTAGTCAGTAACTTGTCACAAACATGCTTGACTGTTTATAGTGGTAATAGTGTCTAATGCACTTAATGATTGTATAATGTTAACCGTTTACTGCAATTGCACTAATTTTGTTTTGGATTCCACAAAAGAGTTCTATTATTGTTTCGTTTACCTGCTGATCATATAACTTGATCGATGTTACCGTTCAAAGTATTGATTGTGCTGCCATTTAGTTGTATTACGATAAATGTTAACTAGGTGGCCCTGCTAAGCGGGATCAAGATCCATTTTTGGTCTCCTCTTGTTGCCAGAGTTCAAACTTTATGTTGTATTTTCCATGTACTTGATATGGCTTCAATAAAAGGATTGATTGATGTTACATTTGTGTTGGTTGCAGTAATAGGTTTTTTGCATACCTACTTCTGAATATTGTGGACAGGTACAGTGCTGTATTTATGGACCAGTCTGGGAGTTCTTGTTGCTATTTCCATAGAAATCTTACAGGAACACGAAACAAAACTTTACTGCCAGGTGATTTTTTTAATGAATTAGTCGGAGAGGAACAGGAGGCTCATCCTATTTTGTTCCGGGGTCTGTCTGTTAAGACATCTAAAAACAGCAACATGTGTAGGGAGCAAACAGACAGATGAAAGAGGCAGACATCTGGGCTTTCACATAGATGATTTGACGTTAGCACTGTTAACCAGAGGCCTTGCAGAGTGGGTTCAGTTGTGCGTCTTTGAGCAGAGAAAAACCAAAACAAGGAATATGTTAAAAGTTTTTGTATTTAATTCTAGATTTGCTACAAGACCAGATCTCCTAGAGATGGATTCTGGTGGTTTTGACGACCTGCTCCACCAGGCGCAGCAGCTGACTGCTGACATGGATACGGGAGATGCAATGCCAAGAGTAGAGCGCAGTCTCTTTCAGATCAGAGATGCTGCTGTAAAAATGGCCTACAAGGCACCTTACACTGGACGTGACAGTTCAGACGTTAAAGCGTAAGTTATTTCTGTACCTCTAAACCCTTTGTTCATAGTTCAATTCGTAGTTCATCATTGACAACCACTGTCATGCCCCATGTGACTTCAGTTGGGGAAAGGTTGACTGGACCGTTGCCTTCTTGTTACTGAGTTCCGATATTTATGTGATAGGATGTCTAAGTTTTGAAATGTTCTTTTTTGTTGACTTCTGGTGCTATTCAGGTCTTGACTCCATTCTCATTTTATTAGCTTGTTATGTCATAGCCATCTCTTGTTCTTGTTCTTGCATGGGTGTAAGAGCGAATCAATGAATACATCTTCAACTAGCAGATGAACTCGTCATTCTTATCTGACTATCTCGACATCGTTTAAATCGATACATCCGTTACTGGCACTTCACACTGGTTGTCAATCAAGCAGACAATTGGTCTCTGAGTTACTCAGTCATATGCCACAGCATCTACACACACATACATGTGGGTGGGTTGTGCAGTAGTTCTACAGAAACACCCTGTTATGTATTGCCAAAGTTGAACTCCAAAGTCCCAGTCACAGAGACATTGCTGGTCATGAGCACCTACTTGGAGTTGGTGACAGGCTGTTGTGCACAAACTTATTGCCAAAACTAAAAGTGCTACAGGTGGTAACTTAGGACAAGGCCTGCAGAAAAGAAGAATGACATTGTTTGAATCCTGGACCTTCCTAAAGGCAGTGTATCAGAGAAGACGAACCTGCCCAAAGACATTATGCAGAGTCTTTTGGTAGGTTTATGTCCACGGTCACTGCTTTGGAAAGCAAGGTTGTTACCGGTTTCGTGTTTTGCAGAAAATACACCAAATACCAAACCGCATATGCAGAAGTGAAGGGCCTTTGAGCACCATGCTACATGTGTGTTTCAGTGGTTTTTAATTTAAAAAAATGACTTGTGGTAGATTTTTGATTATGTTTGCAGATCACTGCTGCTTGGCTCCCGGGGTTATGATCTTCAGAAGGGTGTACAGAAACTGGAGGGTCTCAGTGCAACAAAGACATTTGAACCACTAGAACCCGTGCGAGATACTGATATCCAGGTCTCCAGTCTTAATTATTATTATTATTATTAGTATGAAGTTATGAACTTTTTAACATGCACATGCAGTAGATAGATCTTCTGAATCCAAGTTGAGTGCTTTATTTTAGCCCTCTCAAATGTCTTGATAAATCAGGAATAAATCACTGACAACAAAGCAACTGCAGTTCAATAATTCCCAAGCCTCTGAAAAACTGGCAGTTTTGTTTAAGAAAAAAATGGCACCCCAGTATACAAGTATAAATTTTTTTAACTGCAATACCTTCATAGAAGTTTAAGACAAAATGTAACCTGCAAAAGGTTTCTTGTAGGGTTTTATGTCTGGTTTCAAACCTTACCTCAAGTTTTTGAGAAAACATTGGGTATCCCAATTTTTTCTTGCAAGTGCACACCTAATCGAGATGGTGTGCATTTGAAGAAACAACGACATGAGCGTGAGTGGTTTGAAGTGCACCACTTAGTCGGCTACAATCTTGTAATCTTGCACAATGTAGTGCTGGGTTTTGGTGTCTTATTCACATGACATTGGCTGTTGGTGAACTTGGATACATTCAAATTCAAAAAGATTATATACTGCTAAGAATGACAAATTTCTTAACTGTTAGAATCATGTTAAATGCCTGCACAGTAGATTTGTGCAATCTACACATGTGATGTTCAGTATCGTTAATATCAGTACTTGGTGACTATTTTCATGTAAAACTTTTATTGTGCAGCTACAGGGGCATTATGCGTTTTCACTAACTTTATGCATATGCTTGTGTTGTTGTAAATTAGTTATTTGAAGTTTCTTAACTTTTGTTGTTGCGTAATGTTTCAGGGTTTTCTGAAAAATGAAAGAGAAAATGCTCTGCTGGCCGCCATAGAACAGTCTAGAAAAACTGTAAGATGTAATTTATATTTGGTGTGATTTATGAAAGTTAAGGCAAATATTAAGGCAAATGATGCAGCTGCTGTGTATTTGTTTTATTTTCTAGTGTGAATACAAAGCTATAACATCCATAGTTGGTGTTTTGTGTTTTGATTAAGCTTAATGGACTGACTTTTATGCTGTTGACCCAACTGCCGCTTGATTTTGGTGCCTCTTCAGTTGAGGCCTTGTGCTTTGGACACCTGTGTCATAGAAGTTGTGAAGTAATTAAAAAGGTTAAACTTTAAAAGTTAAGGTCGCTGAGTAACTAAAAAAGAATAATAAGATGTCTAAAAGTCAATATGTTAGATTATATTAACGCTGTGTCTTGACACTTTGCCTTCATTTAAAATGTTTCTCTAGATTTGGTTAATTGTGATTAGTTAATTTAATTGATTGCTAATTGTTGTAGTAATTGATTAATTTCATAACTGATGATTATTATTAATTAATTGCTTTAATTGTGATTAAGTTGTGATGTTAGCGTTCATAATTTGGCCTGTGTTTTGGACAGACGCTTGAAGAGACAAATTCTCGTCACTGGAAAACAATGGAGTGTGAATGGGAGAAAGAGAAACAGAGAATACTGACGTCTCTTATCGACTCGACTCCAGAGAATCTTTGTTATTCTCAAGAACCGGTAGCTTCAGTTTGAATGTGTAGTTGATCTAAAAACATTCATTTTTGCTCACTTTGCTGTGTGATAGTGTTCCTCAGAACTGGTGTCTGAGCTGTCATTTTGCTTTTAAAGAAATATGATGTCAGTGCTTGCATAAAGTAAACCTCTAATATGTGTCTGATTAGCAATAGTATATGAATATTTATTTTATAACAATAATGATAGTGATTGTAACACCACTGCCTCTGGAAGCATCTGAGGTGTTATTGAAAATGTGGATGATGTGTGATTGTCTTAGCCTGAGGCTAATATTTTTCCTTCTTGAGAGATGTATGTATGTAACTGAAGATTACTGTAGCTCCTCGTAGGACCTCTTAACGGCACTGCTTGCTAGCCTAAATGATATTAGCATTGACATAAGCATCATGTTCATCTGTAAGCCAATGATGAACGATCTTATATAAATTATTTTATCTTCTTTGCAAAGTGCTCTTCATGGAACTGTTTTCTTTCCAACTTTAAAAAGATTCTATATAGACTTCTTGGTAAATGATGTACTTAAAGGTGTTTCTCAAACCTTCTGCTGCTATGAGCTGAAAGATAGCATATACTTTTATGTTTGAAGAGCCTCATCCTAGACTCAACTGTAATGCAAGGCCGTAGCATGTTGGACAGTACAGAGATGGCATACTCTCGACAGGTGAGCCTAGTCTAATGAAGCTTGCCTGAACAGATGGTGTGAAATATTTGGACAAACATTATGCTCGTTTATAATGTGTTTAGTACCATAGTTAACCTTTACAAATTGCTCAGACTAGCCTGGTCTCTGCTTTTTAATTATCTAGTTAAATTTTCTTTGTTAATGCCTATGAGCTTAAGTTGATGATGTGTAGATTCAGAGTCTTTATTAGCCAGACTCTGAATCTTCTTTGTCTTTGTTTCTCTTCCTGATGGAAGAGAAACAAAGACAAAGATTCAGAGTCTGGCTAATAAATACCAGAAATGTTTCTTATTTCTGAATGCTATAATAGTAATTTTAATGGGTTAGAAATACCGTGATCAGTGCTTTGATGTTTCTTATATACTGTTTTTTTACCCTTTCTATGTTCTCTTACAGGTTTACCTTTACAATGAGTCTGCCATACAAGGAGGTGTTCGAAGAAACCTTGAGGAATTCTTTGAGGAAATAGCAAGGCAGATGGATAATCCTGTAAGATCTCAATTGATTACTTAAGCATTTAACAACTCCTCTTATCCGCTTCTCACTCGTCTCATTTTCTCTTCTACCTTCCATCAGTATTGCTCTACAGTCGCTCCACTGCCTTCTGTTTTCTTGCTATTACTTTTGTTCGTTGTTGAACTTCATCTTTTTTTTCCTTCATACTATCATTGTTTGCTAAACTATTAGTTCTATTCTGGACACTTGCTATATATCCTTTTAAGTATGTCACAAAACTGTTACCTAGCTATTATTATTTATTATTATTATTACTATTAACCTCATATTATCTGTTGACCTCGAAGCCTTAGAACAGTTTTCCATTATTCCACTGCTGAAAATTAGGTTCATAATGTATTTTCCACTGGCTACCTAAAGGAATTGTGTGAAATCTGTTTTGAATATAGTGTGGCCCCAGATTTCAATGATTCATGTCTAGCACATGAGTTGCTTGTTTGTCTTTTGCTTGCCATTCTACTAGGTGACATTATGCTTTTATCCTCGTACTCTCTATGTTTTCATCCCACAAGTGCCACTGGCATCTTAAGCTTAGCATGAAGCTGATTCTCTTGCTCATTTACACTGTGAAAGAAAGCTTGTGAATGGGTTATCTTATTGCGTTGATTATGGCTGTGCTTGTAGAATGTTGTTGAGCTCTGGAGCATTGTGAAGACGATGATAAACGTTGCTATCGTTCTCTCTGAACCTCTTCTGAAAGTGCGAACGTCTCCAGCTCTTCAATCAGAATTTGTGAAGAAGGCACTTGGCTATTTGCAGCGAAGGTAATGGAAATGAGATTATTCTCGTTTCGTGCATAAATATATTTTATTTCCTTATAAAAGCCAAGCATATTTGATGTTGATAAATTGCTGCAAGTGTCCTGTGCTGATGAGCGCACATAAATTTTAGGTTATACCTAAGGACTGAATAGACATCAAGGGCTTGTAGGGTTGTCTTTTTTTCTGTTTTTCCTCAGTTACAAAAACTACATTGAGAAGACCATCTCTAGCAATCTGCAGCAGGCACAGCGTGGTGGTGTTCCAGGAACATACAGCCTTGTGCGAAGTTTTCTAAACATCCGTCAGCCATCAATGCCTTACCTGGAGGTACGTCTGCCTATCATACTGCACTTCTTCTCCAGCAGTCATTATTATGGACTGTGGTTTCACTTTAATCTGACAATCGACTGATACCGTTTGAATGATTGTAACAATGCTGTTGAAGTCCAGATCATATGTGATTGGAGCAAAGAGCACACTAGTCAACTGGAGTCGTGAGCAAGTTTCAGTGCAGATGCCTTGCCATCCAGCCCCACGCCACATGTGCCATGTGATTATTATGGCAATGCCAAGAGCCTGTCATTTAAGTGTGGTGAGCAGACCACATTAATTCTAGCTTCATCATACTTGAATGTTTAATATGCTAGCCAATCCTTTACACAAGCACCATGGCTTCCACTTCTCCAAGCTACTTGAATTTTGTTTAGTATGTGTTGTTTAAATCTGCCCTCTGTAATTTGTCATACAAAGCTGCACTTCAGTATGTATTTATATACATTGGTCTGTTCAAACTCAGCCTGCCATCATCAGTGTAAGTTTAGATATCAAGATGTTCTGTTGTTGGATTGCTATGCCATAATAATAATACTAAGATGATTTATATAGCGCCACGTAGAGCCCAGGACGAAGAAAGTGGCGTTGTATGTGAGTTCAAAAAGTCAATGACAGTCATTTGTTCCTTTAAAGAGATAGGTCTTGAGCTGTGTTTATGCTTCATCCAGAAGATATCCCTCATCTTGATTAAGCTTTGTTGAGATTTTGTAGCAGTGTGTGTAAATAAGTTTACTGTCTTCGTCTTTTACTTTTGTTGTTATTACAATGTGTTATTATCATCATCATAATCTAATTGTTGTTAGGATGGTCACGTGGATGGACATCCGGTTTGGTCGATGATCTACTACTGCATGAGATGTGGAGACCTTGAAGCTGCAATGCAGGTCATCAACAAAGCCAGGTATGTGTTACCTGTGCATTGTATTCTTTGTGTTATCTGTGCTGCTGAGAGATGATGGTATGCATAGGCGTAGACTCTGGGGAGGGGGGCAGCCGGGCATGTGCCCCAATAATTGAAATGGACTGTACACCCAAATGCAACAAGTGTAGTATGAATAACCAAATGCCCCTCAATATTTTGGACAAGTTTACGCCAGTGATGGTATGCAATAACTGAGTGAAATTTAGCTTAATTACTGATACTGTACCTAAATTTTACCTTGCCTTGTTTTAAACGTGTTGTATGCCTTTGTCCTACTTTGGTTTATCTTTCCTTTTTGTAAACTTTTTCTCTGTTTTGCAGGCAGTTTGTGGCAGAATTTGGGGTGATATTCCAAGAATACAAGAACAACGGGGATAGAAGGTACATTTCACCAATCATTCATTGCTTGTTGTTTTGTTATTTTATCTGAAAACCAAATTTTGTAAGGTTGTATTTGTGATTAACAGAGGACATTTAAATAGTTTTTGCTGGTAGAATCAAAGTCCATAAAATCACGTGCTCACAACTGTAAATGAGCAACTAAGACGTGACTTATCGAGGACTGTATATGAGTATATCGGACCAGTCTTCACTGATCTCAGCTGTTCAGCAAGGTCTGACTACTGATGATTTGTCAGCCTGTTGACTATTCTACCACCCGCATTGTTACATGTTGCCAGCCTTCCGTGTAATGCTCATTCATTTATGCACTAAAGAGCATGCAAAATTTTCAACGAGTGAAATCGGTTTTGTTAAAAAATATGTGGCTGTGAAGGATAGGAACGGATGGAAGGGAACCATGCTATGACCAGTTAACCTGATTTCTTACTGTTCAGCTTTCTGAATTTTTATTAGCATAATGATCTTAATTCATTATGATAATGATGGTCATAGTCATGGTAGGAATTTATTACGTTGATGTAAAAGCAGGAGTGGCATTCTAGTAGAATGAAGCTATAAATTTCTCATTTGCTTTTGATATGTGGAGTTTACTGTTTGAATTATGACAGTTGTCATAAGAAAGCAAACATCAGTCCATAAAACCAACCTGAGGGTCAGCCGTCAATATGAAGTCTTAGCAACTTGTACCACTGCTTCCGTTTCTTCTTTGTGATCTGTTTTTCTTATTTAGTTTTCCAACATTTTAACCACTGAACCACTCCTTAGTTAAGTCGATGCTTCAATGCGGTGATTAGATTGGTGTTGTCATGTTTTCAGATTAAGTGATAAGACCGAACGTGAAGTAAGACTACAGTATCATCGAATTGTGAAATCAAGTACAGATCCTTACAAGAAGTGAGTGAATTGATTTACATAAACTTAATTGCTGGTACTAATTGTATTGTCAGCAGAAGTAAGAACCAATCTAGTATAGCGAGGCACTTATGTGGCAGAACATCTAGGGCAACATAAATATGATTACAGTTTTGTGCTAATAATTTCACAGTATTCAATTGTTGCATTGTCTTTTAAGGCATTTATAATAATTAAATTTGTGTAGCATCTGAGGTATGCATGTGTGTTTCAAGACACGTAATACAGCACTGTTCAAAAATTGCTGTTTGAATAATTAATAATTTTCTACAAATATGAATTTCTGGTCATGCCTATTAGTATTTATATTAATCTGGCTTTGTGTTTATTTTTGCAGGGCGGTGTACTGCATAATCGGGAGATGTGATTCTCATGAAGACCATGGCGAGATTGTCTTGTCAACAGATGACTACCTGTGGATGAAACTGATGCAGGTCATCTGTGAGGATATCCAAGATGACAAAGATGAGCTCCTGACGCTGACCAAACTGCAGACGATGCTAATTGAAGAGTTTGGTATGCTCTCTAAGCAACATCATATAGATTTAGCAGTTGATTTAGTTAGCACTTCGTTTGCCACATGTATGATTAGCACATGATTAGTACTTGCTTATGCATGTGATTTGCAACTTGATTTATGAGTTGATTTAGCACTGGTTTGTAAGATGTGAACTATATGGAACATATATAAAGTTCTGTTTGAATTGAATTGAAAGGTGCAGTATAAATACTAGAGAATAACAGGAAATCGCCTCGGACATTTGCCTCGGCCGAAAACCCCTTTCCGGAACTATTCGCCTCGGCAAACACTGTAGACGCAAATAGTTGCAAAAATTTCTTCTTTAGAAACTTATTCAATAAACTTATGTATATGAAATTATAAATGTTCAGCCTTAAAACAATTACACATCCATTGAATTCAGTTCCATTTTCTTGAAATTATGTCAATTTATTGAATTTATTGCAATTTTAGAAAGCTTCACAACTGCACAGAAATGACTAAAATTCAAAATGTGTCAGTCAGTTATTACAAGTAAAATATTTATTTCCATAATTTTTTATTACATGAAAGCATGAAGCTTCGCATATGGAACAAATGGTACCGGGTTCGTTTCCGGATCCGGCAAATAGTACATCCAAATACTCGGATTTGGTACTCTGTGGAAAATGTCTACCCGGTTGATCCCTAATAAATACCAAGTTACTTTAAATTAAAAGCAGGGTGAAAATTGTTGGGTGTTCAACCCCCTAGTTTTTCTTAGGACTGCCACAGTTAAGTCTTCATTGCATACCACAGGGGAGTCTTTTCCAACCCCTTCAGTTGTGCCAGTGTGATTTCACATTGTTTGAGTCTGAGTCTCTGACAAAGAGAAGAAATTTCCTTGGTGTATCATGTATGGTAATGGTTTATTGTGAGATTTGTGACTATGTAAATTGCATACAAATTAATTTGGTGATTTCTATTGAATTTTTTATTTCTCTTACTTTGCAAAATACGGATAAAATATTCAACTCTACGTGACTCAAACTCATCAGAGTCTACCCCCACCCTAGTCTTTTCTACAATTCTCACTCTGTTAAAAAGAACTACGGGTATGTCGAGTGAATGTTTAGCTTAGTTACGAAAGTTGTTTGTTTAATGAAATTTCATCCATGTCATTCGAACAAAACTGAGCCAACTCGCTGCATTTAACGTACTGTGTCTGATTTTCAGGTGAGGCACACTTTGACGCATATCAGAAGCCGTTTCTCTACTTCCGTGTTTTGTTTCTGACTGGTCAGTTTGAGTCGGCCATTGAGTTTCTGGCCCGGATAGACTCACTTCGCTGCTATGCGGTCCACATTGCCCTCGTTCTGCATGAGCTCCAGATGCTGTTGACACCAAACAGCATTCATGCTCCAATGTGTAAGATTCTTTTACAGAGTTGAATTCTTTAGATAGTTTATGTTTTAATTCTATGGAGTGTATTGCTTCAAAGCAAGCAAAACATTATGTACATCCATTGAGCTGCTATGAGCATCTGTTTTGTTAAATGAAGCCATTTCTGAGGTAAATAAATTTTGATCAGTTGTTTGATGAAAGATATCGGCAACGTTAAGGAGGTCAGTTTCATCAAATAAATTGTCTCATAAAACTGAACAATTTTGTTACAACGAACAGGTGTGTTTTGGTGACATTAAAGGTGTCAGAACCCTCTGACTGTGAATATAAAGTGTTGTCTCATGTAATGGCTTCAATGTTGTTCTAGTTTTGCAATGTTTAATGTTTATGGTAATGAATATAGTCTCTGTAACTGTGACTCATTTTTATTCCACACAGTGACGCGGGAAACTAGTGACCCAGGTCCAGTGCGCCGGCTTAACTTTGCCCGTCTTATTATGATGTACACACGAAAGTTCGAGATGACTGACCCCAGGGAGGCTCTCCAGTACTTCTACTTCTTACGGTATGTGCCTACAAAAACTCAGATAACCTATTCCTTTTGTGTCTTTAACACTGCTGTGCTGTTATTATGCAGTACTGTCTCGTCGTCTGTGCAACTCTTTGGCCATGCTTTGTGTTGATACTTGCTACCTTGTGCCTACAATCTTGATTCGCTTGAATGTTGGTAAGTCTGTCGGATTTACTTTGCTGCATCTAGCATTCATATCTCAGTAATTTAAATGTGATCTTTATTGTGATTGGACTGTGCTTGTTTTTTTGTTCATCTGTTAACTCTTTCGCAGCCACGTTGTTTTTGATAAATTTCACCATAATTAGTTTATATGAATACAAACACTTAAAATCTGTAGAAATACACACATGCTGTATATAATTTTTTCGTATTTTGTTCCTCAAAAATATTCTGTCTTGAAAAAGTTAACCAATTATTGTGTTTTCCTCAAAATTTATATCTGAGATGAGCTTTGCGCTTTATATGAAAGCTCTTTCCCACCTTTGTTGAAAATCTGTGAAGACTGTTTTTCAATTCAAGTGTTAATAACACAAGTGACTTTATCGTTGTTGGCCACTTATTCGTCAAGCAACTGCAATGCATTGCATGGAAAATGCCAACACAGTTTTCAGTTTCAGTCCTGAAGATGGAATATACACTTCTTACCCGTTCTCCTGGTCGTGTTATTGCATTCATTCATTCATGCCTTCATTCATTCATTCAATATTATTTTTAATGGTTGGCTATATACTTTGTTGTAGAGGTTTCAAGAATGCTCAGGGTGACAATCTCTTAACATCATGCATCAGTGAGCTTGTTCTGGAGACTAAAGAGGTACTTGCTGATATTGCATCTTCTGCCTTTGTATCATACTGAGTGTACTAGAGCCTCTGTTTACTAGTTTGGCTACTTCTGGCCCTTCTGGGAAAATCCCTGTTAATCCCGATTATCTATGGAACATGAAAACAACTGCCAAAAACTGTCCAAGGTTTGAGAAATACATCCCAGTATATTGCCACAGCCTGTTTTAAGCAACCTTTGTTTATTCACTTTTTGTAACACCAGATAGCACCATTGTTTGCTATCACATGCATGCATTTTCTCACTTTGTTCTCCAGATATTGCCAACGTTCACCTTCATATTCATACAGCCAGACCACACGTGTCTAAGACTACTTAGGAGGTTAAGTAACCTACGTAGACACTTAGGAGGTTAAGTAACCTACGTAGACACTTAGTAGGTTAAGTAACCTACTTAGACACTAAGTAGGTTACTTAACATCTCTGTAGATTTCCAGTTGCTGTATCACAGCAGTGACTACTCAGGGGCTCCCAAAAAATACTCCTTACAAATGTGTAATTAAATTACTTTAATGTTGATTACATTACAGTGGTTACAGTGGTAAATTGCAGGCCCGGCTCGAGACATTTGGCGGCCCTAGTTAAACACTTATGATTAAAACTTAACAGTGAACCCTATCTTGATAGAACATAATTTATTACACCAACACTATAATAATTCCATCTAGCGAATAATATTTAAAAAGTAATCCAACGTTGTTTCATTTATGAATTTCCAGAAATTATTTTTTTATGTTTATTTAGGAAAAATTGAAAATTGGTGGCCCCTAAAAATTGGCGGCCCTAGGCGGCTGCCTAGTTTGCCTAACGGCCTGGTAAATTGCTTGCAGCAATTAGATAAACGATGATGATTTTTAATTGGTATAAAGGGACATTTTGTAAATGTCTGTTTATGTTACATTGTATTGTAGTTTGATATGCTGCTTGGTCAGCTGTTGGCTGATGGATCACGAAGACCTGGTGCCATCGATAAATTCAAAGCAGACACCCAGAAGATCATCGAACAGGTGGCTCAGGATACAGAGGTCAAAGGGCAATTCGAAGATGCAGTCAAACTCTACGACTTGGCACACGTGAGAATCTAAGCTTGTATTTGACATTGCTACTAGGATTTGTTGACAGAGGCATGCTACAGAGGTATAATTACCTTTTTATTTCTTTGTTCTAAATGAAATGTTAAGTCAAGGCAAGGCCATCAGCTGGCAGATGACCTTGTTCAGTAATCAAGAGTGAGTGGTTATCCTGTCTTTGATGGTTTAATTCCCGGTTGAATTTACCTCATTGTTCTTGCTTATAGTTGAGTTTATATGAGGGTGATGTTGCAACAAAAATGTTGATACAAATTTCTGTTCTGGTGAGATGATATCAAATTACCTGTAAACCTCTGGAAAAGTGGTTGGTTATCACTTACTACCATAATGCTCACTTGTGTGTAACAGACCCATGTGCATGTTGAATACACAGCACTTTGAGAAGTTAAGTGATTAGAGTGACTGTTGATTGTTTTGTTGTTTGTAGGATCATAACAAAGTGGTGGAGCTGTTGAACAGACTGCTCAGCCAAGTCCTCTCCCAGGCTCCGAATCCACAGTCCAACAGAGATCGAATCAAACAGATGGCTGTGTCAGTTGCGGAAAGGTAGGTTGTCTTCTAGCTGGACTGTTGCTTCATGTGGATTAATCCACTCTGATCTCATCAGTTTATTTATGTGGCGTAATTCTTACCCAGAAGGTGAAACCACAATCCAGACATGAAATCAGTTCTATTTTCTTGTGTTTATGTAGGGTGCCACTAGCTTTGGTGTCATTTGATGCATAGCATTTGTGCACTATGTAAATGTCCCAGTACATACATGTGCAATTGTGCATGTAGTAGTCGGTTGCAGATAATTGTCCCATAGAATGTGCTCGGTTATGCATTTGGGGCTTGAAGGTTGAAGAAGACCGAGTTTTAAGATGGAGGCTGCACCTTGTGGTCACTGCACGGCAAGGGCAACATCGGTCCAGTTTGTTTCAGAGTGCAAATGTTCAGACGCCTCCTAAGATGGTCTTTGTGCAGTGCCTTTTGAGAGCAGATCCTCCATGCAATGGGTCAATGATTTAAGTGTGTTCTTATGAATTTATGAAGCCATTTATTAAAAGTCTTAAGTGAGTGAATCTGAGGCATTCTCCGTGTAGTAGTCTGTGGCACTAATCAATAATAACAGTAGTTGCATAATACGGTTACCAGTGACACTGCTGGTATTTCAATTCAGTGTCTGCTTCTAAATCGATCTAAAGGTGTACTAGGTAGTTACATTACTACATTAAATTACTATGCTGTATTACTTCATGTGTCAAGACCTCATTTTTATTGTTTTTGTGGTCAACTGCATTTAGCATTCAGTTTAAATCGAAAATGTGCCCACTTATTCTGTAGATATTCCAAACGTGATGTGAGTGCTCGAGTCGGTGGCTCTGCCCTCGGCACTTTCCATCTTCAACTAGACCTGATGACGTTCTTCGACTGTTACCACAGCAACAAGTTTGAGCAGGCTTACAATGTAAGTATGCACCTATGACTTCAAAACCATGATCAGATCAAAATAACTTCAAAGCATGATTGGATCAAACTGATTTCAAATCCATGATCAATCAAATTGACCTCAAAGCCATGATCAGATCAAAATCACTTCAAAGCCATGATCAGATCAAAATCACTTCTGTAGCACCATTTAAATAACAAATGAGGTATTCGAGTGCATTCTATACACATTTTCTGTAGAAATGCTGTGTATATTGCTTTACATCTACAGTAGTTATCTGAAAATGGCGTTGTGGTTTGTTTATATATGAATGGGCTTTCACCTATCGATGTTGGCTTTGATCCAAGGATGTGCAATATACATTTCACAATTCATGGCATGGTGAAGCCAAAAATTTATCTATAAGGCAGTAGTAGTTGTACTACAGCCGGAATGACTTCAGTATCTGAAATAGTTACGGGGTAGCTACCACTTAATATCTGCTATTTACTTAATATTGCCTTACATTTATTTACCTAATTGCAAGCTTGGTACAGTAAGAATTTTGCAGGGTTTGTGGTTATATAATTGTCTAAATTAAGTTTAAATGCAGCTATTTGTTTAGCTTTTCCATAGGCTGGAGGTGTATTTCTTGGGTAGAATGAGTTTTCTTTAATGAGAATGAGTTATGTAGAGTAAGTTATTCAGCCACTGCACATTTAAAATATAGTGCCTTAACCTCTGGGTTGAAAGGTTTGAGGCTTGAATTGCAAACACAAAAGCATCACACCATAGGCTTGACAACTTTTGGCATAGTTTGACAATGAACTGTCTGTTCCACATGACAAAAATGAAATTGAAAACTTGACAACTCTTGTTGACAGGCCATTGTGTGAATAGTCGGCTACAGTGGACCCTATGTGTAAGATATTGCATTTTGATTTAACATTACCATTATTTGTATAGCTTCTGTATCTGTATACATGTATGTTGTGTTAGGTACATGGCTTTGACATTCTGTTTTGTTTTCAGACAATCCAAGACCTGAAGTTTCTGCCATTCAGTGCAGAAACCGTTGAACAAAAGGTTCATGAATTTCGCAACTACTCGGACGAAATTCGACGGTGCCTTCCTGACATCCTTTTGGCTACGATGACGATTCTGTTATCTCAGTATCGAAATACCAAGTGTGTTTTTATTCGTGGCGTGATTTTGTTTACATTATTTATTAAGTTTTTATTTGTGGTATTGATTTTTATATGGCATGTTATTTTTTCCAGAATTTTCCAGATTCATGTTTAATTGACAGTGGCAGTACTAGAGCTCCAACATTTAGACTTCTTACGTTCTTGTATACCTTATTTCAATAATAAATATCATGTTCATAATGTTTCTCATTTTATGTGTCAGGGGTGCGGGTGGTGTTCAGACCCCACTGTCTACTCGCTCCATGATTACGCCATGCAAGCCAGAAGAGACAGCTCGTCAGAATGTAAGTTTTTTATTGATATTTATTCATTTCAAGTCATCACCAAATGCAGATGCTAGAATTCATTTTTATAGGTAAAGGGCTTAATCAGTGTGAGAATGGTGGCCGATTGGTGCTTTACAACATGGAGTGTTTGGCTATCTTTAATTCATGTTAATCCGTGCCTCAGATTCAGCTTTTCTGCCTTGACACCCTTAACACTTTAACAACGAGTTGCATTGGTTTCCCAGCCAGTTTTAGTACACTCTCGTCGTTGAAGTGTTAAATAAGTTTTTAAATAATAATAGTAACTTAGGAACACTGATTGACTTGTTAGATACTAGTTCTATAAAAATACAAGAAAGCACTTTTAATATACTCTTAGTTAATACATCTATGACTTGTACTTTGAGTTTCATCACTTGAAGCAACAGGACCTAAGAAAAGAGGTTGACAACTTCCTTTTAATCCATTTCAGTATAGGAGCTGTTTTGTTAATTCTCTGGTGCTAAGAAGAGTTGTTCTCCCTTGTGCCACTCCATTTCCACAGCATGTGTCGTGAAGGTTTCAGAAAGATAGTTTTACAAATCTGTATCATTTGTATACCTTAATTGTGTGCCTTATGAGATGATTCTATTTAAGGCAGATCCACAGATCTACATCACGCTATAGACTGTCTGTGCTACAGATTGTGTGCTTTTCTCTTTTAGTACATTGGTCACCTCAGGTCAACGGCTCAAGCATTAATAACGTTCGCTGGCATGATCCCATATCGAATGCCAGGAGACACAAATGCCCGTCTTGTCCAGATGGAGGTCATCATGAATTAAGAGAATCAAGGCTTGAAATCAAAGACTTCGTAAAGCAAGAGAGACAAGCACATGGATGTGGTGCTATAGGCTGATTATGCAGCTTTTGCTAGACAGTTTACAAATCTTGTATCTCGTTTGATAAGACTGGTTGTTTAGGTTTTGTATTCCTGGCAGGCTGTTTCCACAATAAGCATTTTCCACTCGAGTGCACTAAAAAAGACCAAGGGAGCCTAATTTGCTGGTAAAAATCAAGAAATTAATATTTCATGTGAAGATTCTATAAAACTTGTGCCGATTAAATTTTTACAGTTAGTCATTTAGGCCATTTTGTCTGTCTTGAATACAATGATTGTTGAAAATCTTGACCCTCGGTAGCTAGCTGATTGATAATTATGCCTGGATTTATGGGTGACATCATTTACATTCAGAGGTTACTGCAGTGATAGTGCAAATGCGTTGATTTCTGAAAGTAAATGATGTAACTTGTTGGGTTCTTTTAAAAATATGTCAGGAGGTTAATACTTGGCTGGCAAAAATAAGTTAAATATGTCAGGTGGTTAACACTGTTGAAGTAGGTGTCGAGTAGTGTAAATTTTTACAGTGGCGTCACTAAGAGGGTGCGGGCCGCACCGGGTGACACCTTTAGAGGGGGTGACACTAATTCACCAAAATGACTGTCTAAAAATTTGTGCAGCGTTTCAGCAGACATTTATTACCTTAAAATTAACAATAACAAATAACAACAAATACATTTTTCGTGAGGAGGTTCATAGGGGGGACACCATGACCTGCCGCACTGGGTGACACCAACCCTAGTGACGCCACTGAGTTTTTAAAGGAAGCTTCTATCTGGGGAAGAAGTGACCGTGTAGTATCTGGTATGATGTATGTATGTGTATGTATGATTCACTGCAAAGTTTAGCTTCCAGTAGACATGGGCGTCCGCAGGAATTTTTAAGGGGGTGCCAAATTTGCTTTTGGGCAAAATTTTCTATGGGGGGGCTAAGTGACGTTTTTGCATAGAAAAAAAGTTTTTGGGAAAAAATTTAAAATAAATAATGGTCAAGGACTTTACGTAAATAATTAAGTGTTTTTTCGCGTTGGAAATCATGTTTGGACTGTTGTAATAATCATAAAAATCAAAAGATTTTATTTTGTAAAATTTTTGCAAAATCAAGGAGGTGCAGATGCCCTCTTGCGCCCCGCTCTGGATGCCCATGCCAGTAGATTCAGGGCAGGTAGAAGTACAATAGTACATGTTGACGTTCAGTTTAATGGGAGTAATATTTTGTACGAAAGAGCATGCCATACAGATTGGCCATGTTGCCCACTTAGAAGAAAACGTGGATATGAAGAATGCCATTAAGATCATTCCCACAGGGATAATAAATTCAACTTTCATCAGTAACTCAGGATCCCAGTATCTTAATCTAGGTGCAAACAACCGACGCGATCGACTCACTGTTGTCCCGTGTCTGAACAGTTTACCCGAAGTAAACTGTGACCATGCATGTATTGCCAGTGGAACAGGCCCATCGTAGAGTAGATGACACAATGCAACTGTAATTTGATATGGCCCTATTTAAGTACCAAACTCAGAAGTGCATAGGACAGAAAATCAATGGTTCTGAGCAATTGTGATTGAACGACTTGCTCAAGCATGGGCGTCCAGAGGGGGCATTTTGCATCCAAGATTTTGCAATATTTTACAAAAAATAAAATCTTGATTATTATGATTATAACAACAGTCCCAACACGATTTTCAATGCAAAAACAATTATTTAGGTAAGTGCTTGACCATTATTTATTTTTAAAGTCGTCGTGTGTTCTGTGTTCATATGCAAAAACGTCGCTGCTGCCCTACAAAGATATTTCCCCCGCCCCCACAAAAGTTTTAGCCCCCTTGAAAATTCCTGCGGACACCCATGTGCACCCAAGGTCCATTCACAGTAAGAAACCATATCTTAAATTTCTTAGGGCCATAAAAGCCGCTTCAGGGAGACCAGCCTCCTCCCGGCGCCATATCAGTGAAGTGCCGAAGAGCCAGAAAGTGTGGTCGGTTTCAGTATAATTATCTGATGTGCGCTAATGCCCTGCCATTCTCTCAGCAGCATGCCCTAGCTATTCCCACCTCCCATTCCGTTATGGGGCTTGCTGAGAAGAGGGTCCACAGGCGTCCCACGACCGTCATCAAGGTGATGGACATGCAACCGTAAAAACGTTGCTCTTTTGCTTTTGAAAATATCTTCTTAAAAGGCAGAGTCTTCTGACCAGTTTAATGGGATCTTAATCTTCGAGACGATCGCGGCCATAAGTCTGTTCAGAAATAAAGGCAACAGAAAATTTTAAGACGACCAGAAGAATGCGTTAGTTAAATCCTTTTATATTTAAGGGAAATTTATAAAAATTTCAGAATCATGTGAAAATGTACTATGATTAGACTTTCTAATGTTACGCGCTTTCGTGCAATTCTTATCTTGTTTATGCGCGTTACTAATGCCAGATTATTATTGTTATTATTATCATCATTATTATTATTACTACTACTACTACTACTATTATTTTTATTGTCATCATTTGCAGAAGGTTTCGCATGTACTTACTTAAAACAACGCAACAGAGCTTATTATGCTTGGTATTTTTCTGAACTCTGGAAGCGGCTTAAAAACGAACTTCATATATCTGACTGCCCGAGGAATAGACTGTGGTGTTGTTCTACTACACGCCTGAGCAAAGATTTTAATAGGGAGGAAGATGGCGCACTTAAAGAAATTAGGCTTGCGCAGTGCGAATCAGGGCGCGCAAGTGCTTATGGTCTATTCACGGGACAAACAACGAGAACTTCCTATACCTGCCATGTTAAAACCCGTCAGTTAAGATTCGTTTTATACGAAAAGTATCGTAATATCCAATTCATAAAAATTTTTTATTGGTAGTACTTTATTCCAACTTTAGATATTTTTGATGCTTGTCAAATCAATCGCGTGGAATCGTGGTTTTGGATCATTTTAATAACACCTACAAGCATCACCGCATGGCAGCCACCACGTGGTTGGTAACAACTAAAAACGCATATTCAGGAGTTTCCATGTGCTTCTCCTGTGAGCCTCCAGAACTGGACTATAAAGATTCCAGCAAAACCACATCTATTGCCAAGAATATCACGAATGCTGAAAAAAATAGAAAGTTCGGTACCATGCCGCACTTTTGTGCAGCCTTTAATTGTGGCAATGCAAGCGGAAAAAATCTTGGAAATTCGTTTTTCTGCTTCCCAAAAGAAGCTGAACGGTAAGCGTACTGCATTATTAATACAGATTAATTCTTAACCAAAGTCTTAGCCACAATTTCAGTATACTACAATAAACTTGTTAATTAGATATAAAAAGCAAGGCCTTTGCTATTTAATATTATAATAATCCCCTAAACAACGCCTGAGAACTGGCCATAGAAGTAAATATTCATGGGTCGGTGGCATATAGGAGTTTCACCTCATAGAGAAAGGTTAGGTCAGCATCGGTTTCATGTCAAGATCTGAAGGTCAAGCAGGCAGTTACGGGGGTCGTGTATAGAGTTGGATCATCTAGAGCAGTGGTTCTCAACCTGTGGTCCGCGGACCACTGGTGGTCCGCAGCCATCTGCCTGGTGGTCCGCGAGCAAGGCCTACAATTTATATTTTTTTACAATTAAAAACATGCAAACGTACATATTTTGTCAATTTTTACAATTTTAGTTTTATTTCAATCGCTAGAATCGGCTTGATGGGAGCATGAAACTACTGATACGTGGATTATGGCAAAAAATGTCTTTTGTATTAATTTCTTTTGCCACAATTTATGGTGGTGGTCCGCGACCGAGACACAACATTTATAAGTGGTCCTTGAGTCTCAAAAGGTTGAGAACCGCTGATCTAGAGAGTTAAGGGGAAGAGCAGAAGTCAAAATAGGATTTGAGGAAGAGGTTCTTTAAGTTTTGAGTTGAAGACATGCTTATAGAGGTTGCGAAAGGTGTAGTTTGGTGATTTCATAGGCTGTGCACCAGATAATTTGGTAATTCTGATGGGAGTTTATTATACATACCGGTAAGTATATGAACATTCATTCATAGGGCCATTTTTAATACAGATTTATGAACTGACATGACTTACAAGTATTACCCGGTATGTAACATAAAAATTTTGTGTTAGGTGCAGTGCAAGCAGTGGGTTATCAACACCAGGCATGGGGACCTTGATAAGAAAGATCCAGCAGAATTACACAAGAACCACGTTTTGAGTAGTGCGCACTTTGAAGAAATGTATTACACAACCGACTCAACTGGAATGCAATACCCACATTATTTGATGTGAGTCATTTTGTTTAAAGTTGTTAATATAACACATTTAAAGTTGTTATTCCAAGGCTGATGTTATTGTTGTTTTAGTGGTCATTGGTCTGATACTGTTGAAAGTGTGCTACATCAGTATTATCATCATTATCGTAGAATGTTTTATGTGCACTGTCTCAACACATTAATTGTGTAGCAGGAATAAGTCATACCAGTGTCTACATGCAGGAAAACTTTGTTACATCGCAGTTCAAGGGGCCAAAAATCAAAATAAGCCATGATCTTGGTGTGTACACTAGATAAATTATATTTATTAGAGGAACGTGTCTCATGGTCATGTATTTCAAGATTCTTCCTAAACCATTGATCAAAGCTTTTTGGTAGTAAATGTATGTGGAACTTTTAATATTAAATATTGTTAGTAGTTTGCAGGGTTATTTTCAGGACAAATGGAAAGAGATTATCTGGTCTGCCAACAGCATGACAATTAAAGATTTATTGTCAATATCAATGCACTGTGCATAAATTCTGCTTTCATCCTTAATGAACCTTGACATAGTTATCATCAAATCTAGTGTTTTAAGAGGTTTTGTGCTATTGCAGGTTCCAAATCCTCCAGCACAACTCAGAACATCCTGACACCGAGAACAAATTCCACATTTACGAGCAAGCCATCCAGACAAATAACTGACTAGTGATTCCTCCCCTTCTGTAAAAATTTCAACAATACTCTGGTCACAGCAAATGTCACTGTTTAGAATTTCATTTGACATTTCAGACCAAATTTCATCACCATAATGTGACAACCCATCATCTTTACTTTCTGAAGATGTACTTGGAACAGGCTCTGACACTACAGGAGAAGCTGATGTCGGATCAGAATGGTTTAGCAGAACAAAATCATCATCATTAATACAATTTTTGCCACTTTTAACAAATGCGGAACGTCAAAAATAACATGTACAGCGTGTTCTATTGTGTCAACAGTGAAATTTGGTGATGTTAATGTACTGCCAAGATTTTTTACAGCTGCTAAATTGGTTGCACCTTGATCACACACAATGCATTGAACAAACAAGCCAATATCGTGAACTCTAGTAATGCATTCTTTTATTAGTTCTGACAGTTTTGAGCTTGCTGTTGTGTTGTGTGTAAAGAAAAATGCAATGGCTTGCTTCCATTTACTGCGCAAACCCCTAATCATGAAGACTAATGCGTGTGTTGCTATCGTTCAAGAACTTGGTGCTAAGTAGTCGGTGTGCACATGAAATTTCAAGGTTAAGTCCAGTCAAAACCTTAAAAGAGAAATACATGAAGGAACAGAAGCAGCTTATTGTATTGTATAGTATACCAATTCTTGTGAAGCGCCTCTACCCAGTGCTCACCAATCAGAGGTGCTCCCAATGCGAAAGTCCTTGAGAATAAAGGCAAGTTTTAAGACAACGAAAAGCTGTGGCAGGACCACCAGATAGTAGTGCAGTCTGGAGCGAAAGAGGCAGCTGGTTCCAAAATGAAGGTCCAATACTAACAAAGGAACAAGACTGGACCATGGCCGTTCTCACTTGGGAACGAATAAGTGAAGTCGATCACAGGAACGAAGAGAGCCAACTGAGGCAGGAAGACATTGAGTCACAGAGGTATTTAGGAGCAAGTCTCAGGTGAGATCGGCAAATAAGGATTAGAGTACCTTTAATTGGATGCGAGCAGTAAGAGGAAGCCAGTGAATATGTTCAAACATGAATATGGAAATATAGAAGCGTGGGTGATTAGTCTTGCAGTTGTGTTAAGAACAGAATGTAGAGGGGAGAGACAGACTTTTTGGGAGGCCAAAAAATAGGGAGTGACCGTAATCTATGCCAGAGCAGATGAAGGCATGGACAATGGAGGTAAAGACTGGAGAGGAGAACACTGGTGCCAATCTTGTTGACAGGTGGGAAGCCAAAAATAGGGGGAGGGGACTTTTGAACTGATCTGGTTTAAAAAAGATATTTGAACTGATCTGCTCAAAAAAGAAGCCAAAAAATTTTTACGCTCACGTGCGAAAAACTTTGACTTTTTGGCGTTTCTTCAAAATTTGAAGGAGGACAAATGTATGGTGTGCCCCCCCCCCCCCACTGCTAATCGTTAGGGGATTCGCGCTTTCGGCGCTCGCTGTCCGATCCATAACTTTATTTCATGAAATTCCCACACATCCACGTCTGTTCGGCCCACAGCGGGTCCATAATTATCACACCGCATGCCGTTCTGTACGCCCATGCCCAACGCACGTGGCACTTATGGCAGTTATTGGACTGAAAACTGGTCTTTACAAAGTCGTGTACGCCGATGTATGTCATTAATAGTTTTGCGTGTGAGATGCATTTCATTCATCTTACCACAAATTGTGACATACAGCGGCGTAAAGCAACTGTAAATGCACTAGCATTCACGGTAAACAGATTTCTACAACCCATGCCATATGGCGTGCTGTAAGTTTTAGACTTATCTGATGTCAATTTCTGGCCAAATATCTAAAGTTGGAATAAAGTACTACCAATAAAAATTTTGTATGATTTTCATATTACGATACTTTTCGTATAAAACGACTCTAAACTGACGGGTTTTAACATGGCAGAGATAGGAACTTTTCATTGTTTGTCCCGTGGATAGACCATAACCACTAGCGCGCCCTAGATTCGCACTTTCGTCGCCAGTAGGCCATCTTCCTCCCTAATAACATCTTTGCGCCTGAGTGGCTACGGCTGAGAGTGTTAATTTGGATGTTGTACGTTTTTTAACTAATATAGTTTTGCTGCTTCACCCATGAAACGTTGAGTTTTAGGTCATTATCATATCTTATGGAAAGTAAATCGCTCTTAAACTCAGTTTGGATTTACTATGCATCGCTTCACAGAAACTCATACAGACGGGCAGCGGTGAAGTATATCACCTGAAAAATTCATTGAAAAATTAGCAGGATCGAGGTGTACACTGTCATTTGCTTGCCTGGTGTTTTGATAAACTACTCTGTGCATCAGTGGTCAGAAAGTGTCTTGCCTGTGTCTTTCTACATTTCTGTTGCTTTTTGACACCATCGATCATGATTTATCCTCCTGTTTCTTCCTTCCTTCCTGGTTTAGAATTTCTGATGCAACCTACTTTGGTTTAAACCCAGTCTGTATTCCCGCTCCTGAGGCAAAATTGCCGGCCTTGTTCTTGGGAGTACTTTATCGTTTTAACTGTCCAAATTATTTACGTATTATCTCTCTCTCTCTCTCTTTAACCGTCCTCGATACGAGGGTTGGTCGCATTGTAGACGATTCTTCTCCATCCTTTCCTGTCTTCGGCTACTCGCATTATTACGTATTATAGCATACCCATAACCTCCCTCTAGGGCGGCGCCTTTTATGGCTGCCAAACCGTGTGTTTAGTTAAGATTTGATTGTACTGTCATGTTTCAATGTAATCTTACTGCGTTTGTCAGTTTGAATTAATAAAGAAAATTATTATTATTATTATATCGTGTTAGCATCCCAAATTAATTACAACGTTTGCCTGTATAGTTCTCACATGTATACAAGAAGAGTATAGTTAGCAACAGCCAGAAGACAAACTAGAAAAAAATTAGATTAAGAAGAAACACGAGTAAATAAACATTTACACACATAATAAGCAATCCCTCCACCACTACAGGAAGCTGAAGTTGTTATTATCGGTGAAGTGAGTTTTCAACTGTGTACTACGGTACCTTAGTTTCAGATTTATTTTATAGCTCCATATCCAAAATGCACAAACAGTGTAAAACTCGTAATTGTAATCTCCAGAATTCTAAAGCACTACTAAGTAGCTGAGTACTAGGCACCAGCTTGTCCATGAGAGCCACATCACTTGAGAGGGGGTTGTCCAGGACTAACAAAGGTAAATCCAAGTCTGATAACCAGAGAGACGGAGGCAGAAAAACTAAGGTGGGTTCCGTCTAGGATGAAAATGATTAGAAGACAGAACTAGATGTATCAGGGTAGGAAGTCTTGGAGAAGGAGACTTTAATTTGGAGTGGAAAGCCAGAGGGGTTATAGTAACAGACAAAATAGACAAATCTGAGTATTTTCATCACAAAGGACAATTCTATGGAGAACACTGGGTATTCAGCCGCATTGGAAGGTCAGAAGGCGAGGAAAATGACTGGCCATTCACCCTCATATGCTAAGGCTAAGAAAATAGTCGTCAACACTTCATACCCATGGCCGCCTCGTGAGCTAGCATATGGGACTGCTCTGCTTCTTCATCATGTTCACATTTACTTTTCCGTCTATTTTTCCGTCTCGCACCAATGGGACTGGAACTGCCGGTGGAGGTTTCGAGTTCAGTAACATTTGAAATGATGATGATTGTGAGAAATGACCGTCTTTGGCCGGTGTTCATTCACAGTTGCCGGTCCCTCCATCTGGAACTCTCTACCTCATGTTCACAACTCTTTCAGCGAGACTTTCTTTCGCTCTAAACTGAAAGCCTACCTCTTCCAGTCTGCCTATGGCTCTTAGTGGTTGCCTGGCTTCAATGTGCACTTCTGAACTTTGCAAGGAGGGCATTATCAAATTACAGTTGTATTGTAAATGTTACTTTTTAACTACAATTTCTCTTGCAAGTTTATTATTTTTAACGCATTGGAAAACTACTAGTAGACTAACTCAGTAAAGGTTCGTCTGTATTTTTTTAATTTGGGACGCTAAAATTATATGAAATTTAAGTGCCTAATGTTTGAATTGAAATGAATTTTTAGGCTTTAATGATCTGAGGCAGTCACGATCTGATACATCAGTCAAACATGTCTGCTCAGTATGCAACTAGCTACGAGGCATCGCCAGCATACGATGCACCTGCAGGTGGCGCTACTACCACCTCTCAGGATTCTGGGGTGATTGACCGCAGCTACTACAGAGGAATCCCTGGCATTTTGAAGTACTGTGAGATGGTCAGTTTGATTGGCAGATTACTCGTTATTTTGTTACTAAGTGTGATAATGCACGCGAAAACCCGGCCTAAGCTGGGAAAATTAGTAAGCGATAAATGTCTTGAGAAGGCTATTTGACATGAAACCGGTGTAAAATAGTTATGTGAGTAATCACAGAAATTTCCAACATATCCCAGAAAACGTCTCGTCTAACTTCTAACTATATTTGCATATGAAATATCTTTACAGTAAACCTACAGCTGATTCATATTAAATTTCAACTTGTAGCATAGTGAATATATTAGCTTGTTAAGTACAGTACATGTTACAAATAACTTTACTATATGTGATGAAACATGCAGTTTCACCATATTTACAGCACTTCCAGCCTAATCCAATATTATATTAAACCAATTTTTCCTTTTTTTCGACTTAAGCCGGGTTTTCTCATGCACATAGAGCTAAATTTAACGACCATTTCTTTTGTATTGATTTATGATTGACTTCAAACAAACAAATTGATGTAATAGAAATGTTTCTGGTAATCTTGTCTGCACTTACTTGGAATACAAGATTCTGCCAATTAACTTAAACTCAAAAGAATGAAATTGATCAAACAGCCATAATAATAATTTGAGGAAGCAGCCTAATTATCATCTGTATACTGCTGATAAGTTTTTAACGTGGAGCTGCATAAATGTCTTTTTGCATTAGATTACATCTGGAGTCCTTTGATATGCAGCTCATTTTTCTGAAGTACAGATAAAGCATAGTGAAACAAAATGCATCCGAAACCCCATGACCTTTAACCTTCTGGATTTAGAGCTCATGCTTTGATTATGATTTGCATTTTAGGGATTTTGCCTAATTGCTTTCATCTGTGTGACCGCATCCCTCACATGTTCAGTATGGTTTACTTCTTCGGGATACTTCAACTTCATAACGATGGCTGCACTTATTACCACTCTCTTTCTATACATCATTTTCCTGTTTAAACTACGGAAGAGAGTCTTCAGGTGTGCCTGTATCCACTGGCCTTTAGTGGTAAGTAAGAACTTTAGATGTAACATTACACTTGTGCATGAACTCTTCACCTGTGCATTCGAATTTGCTTGAATATTCTCTAATTTGCAGTTAATTGGTTTTAATAAGAAATGTTCTTGTGGTTTAAAGTTTCTTTAGTTTTAAGTAAACAAGCATAGTCATTGTCAGGAAATTTGTTATGGAAGAGTTGGTTTGCAAATACAGTAAAACTTTCGTATTTCGAACTTCCGGTTGTATCGAATAACAGTCAAAGCCCGGCCACAACAATGCAAACACATGCAAATATAACTCTTATTGTGCTTATTGTGACGGTGTGCTACAGTCCTTATCAAACTGTTGACTGTCAGATATATTGATGTTACAGCCACTCTGCGACACAATACAGCTGGCCTAGTTGAAGCTGGCTGATGAATAATTATCAGATGCTTTGTGTGCACGTTATAATGCTCGTAATAATAATAATAATAATGATAAATAATGGTATGAATAATAATAACAATAATTTTGTTCTTTAATTAAGCGCCTGCAAACGCACAGCGCTGTACAGTGAACATACACATAGTAGAAACGGCAGCCACACAGGGTGCCTTACATACATGTATATAGTAGAAGCACATGATAACGGTTTTACAGGAGTCGAATATGACTGTTTTTAAGCGGCAGCCACACGGCGCCATCATGGTCTACATTCATTTAACCACTGCCACCTAGCGAGTGGAAGGCTGAAAAAACCTTATGGGGTCTACCGGGTTCGATCTTGGTACCTTCAGCTCTTCACGCCAGTGTGTTATCCATTACTCTACGGACCCCCCCAACAGAGCTAGAAAGATCTGATAAATTTAGAAAGCCAAATAATTCATACGTGTAGTGTCTTGTGTTTCTTCACTACTGAGATGTCAAACAGTGCTTGAAATGAACATCATTTTGGTCTGCGTTGAAAGCACTTACACTCTTCATTGCTACCTTTCCTTTGATCAAAATTCTTGTGAGCGTGTAACACGAAATAATTACAGCATAACAATTGACACTTTCAAGACTAATTTATATATTTTTTTGAATCTAGGGGCTTTTTTTAATATCCAGGCAGTCTCAGTATGAAAATGGAATGAGTTGTACTGGTATATTATAAACTGTGTTGCTTTTTAAACGAGACAGACTAAATTACCTTTTTAAATTAAAAAAGTTTGTAACTTACCATGGATTAGCTTATATATGGCATATTTCAATCTAGCTTGTTATGTTAAATCTGTCTTATATTATAGGCATTTTAGTTTCATGGCCCTTAGCAGTGTGGACTCTCATGTGCAGTGAGATTGCATGTAACCATGGTGTTGTTATATTATGGCTTATTGTTCGTATTTTTGTTTTGTAGGAGCTTTGTTATTATTCAGTTTTGTGTATTCTGCTGTTTTTTGGTGACCTCTTCTTATCATTACATGCGTGTCAAATGTCTCAACAAGCCGGCGTGGTAAGACTCTTTGGTGCTTAGTGAACATGCTTTAGTTGAAATACTTTCCTTTTTGATTGAATTGCTTTAATTTGGATCCTTCCTTCATTTGCCCAAACAGATGTTATGTTCACTTATTAGATTCATTATTAATCAGTTCGTAGCAACCAACGTGAGTATCTTAGTGATTCTAAAGTGCCCTATTGTACCTCACAAGAGTGTTCTGAATAGTCTAACTAAGCAGTGATGATCAGAATAATATCGTGTATGGAACAGTTCTTACCATTAGTGATTCATGATCAAGTCACTTTTTTCGTACTTGTGTCACTAGCTTATTTAATGGGTGTAAACAGTAAAATTCCATTCATATACATATATATCATCTTAATTCTCGTTCAGTAGTCAGTTCTCGTATTTTAGATCTGTAGATCAATTTAATTTTCCTGTTGCATGCCCAGTTTCAGTCCATTCCATTTCAAACTGATGGTGAATCGAAGTTAAAATCACGAACTGCAAAGTGTGATGTCGCCTGAAATAACTACAACTGATGAGCACGTTCTGATGCGTTCTATAATAACCTATGGTCTGTTCTTTTTGCCATGGCTGAGCGGGGAGCGCTTCTGAGTTCTTGAAGGGGTGCCATACAAATCTGAATGAATGAATGGATTAATTTGTAATATGATAACCATGATGTAAAAGAGAGATGTCAAATTACATGATGGTGTTTTCTTATTTCTTTAGGCATTTGGATGGTTTGCATTGATCGCCTACGGCGTTGACCTTGTTTTTGCTGCACTGGCATTCCGCAAGGATCGCATGGGCCGGTCGCAATCGCAACAGACTGAGACACATTTCTCTTCAGTGACGACAAGTAGTCGGTATTAAAAAGTGAATGCTAAGCATTTTTAGACATGCATACGGATGATCACATATGTTGTAGTCAGTTGAAGGTAACTTCTTGTGCAGTTTACATCGATCAGTCCACGGATCTCGAGTTTGGTAAAAATTCTCACAAAATTAGAAATATAGCGCGAGTGAAGTGTTTGAGAATCCAATCACTTCAGTATATCTTGTAGTCACTTGAAATAATTTAATTCATTCATTCATTCATTAGGGCATTTATATAGTGCCTCTTCAAGATGGCTACTCAGAGGCTCTCAGTTTTACAATCCAGATGCGGTTACTTTGCAGTAGTACTTTACAACGAAGCCATCTTTGCTGAATTAAAATCTAATATTTAATTCAGTTTACAAATTACTATCGATACAATGCATCTCAGTGGCCATCGATTTGCAGCACTTTTGAGAATTTCTTATAAGGTTGTGATACAAATGTCCACATTTATCCGTATGTTGACCTATAGCATTACTATGACATCACGTTTAACTTTCATGGTGAGATCAGAATTTGTTGCTTGATGTTGCAAAATCAGTTTTCTACTGTAAGAACAAATTAATGCAAAAGGTTGGGCATTTGTCAAGTTACAATGACCTGTAATTGAATTTCAAATGATGCATAAATAAGAATGCATGTATGCTGTTCAGGATTTCATACGAATTATAATATGACCATTATTTTTGAGAGTCTATAATCCTCCAATGACATCATTAGTATATACATGTGTTGTAGTCACTTGAAAATGACTTGTAGTCCAGATGTTTAGTTGCTGTTCCAATGGTACTTTTTTGATGGTTCCTATCAGTCTTATTTGCTTCTTAGTTGTTGATGCTATTCGTTTAAGCATTGCTTCATGATTAAGTCATTTGCTTTTGTGATTATTATTTGCGTTTTGTGGTTATTATATCATTTTCATGGTTTGATTAGTATTGTAATTTGCAACCAACAACAGGATTGGTCGCAGACATGGTCTATGGTGCTAAGTACCTGGCTACCTGAATTTGTAGATTGCATAGTGTTTTGTTATTGCCTTTGTTTAGTCTATTCCTCAGTACACATTTGGTGTCATTTTCCCCACTTATCGAGGTTGAAAAGAGGCTAGGTTAAATAGTTCTTCAGATTGTATTGCTTAACCAAACAAACAGTTGCCTAGGTAAGAGTGGTTGTAGAGGAAACTTTGACTAGCTTGTTTGAGGGAAGCTTCTGGATGGTGGATGGTTGGCTGATAGAACCCTATTCTGGATTGCCTTTAACCACTTCTGTCTGTGTTACAGTGGACAGATTGTTGTTAAGCCATGCACCCATATGATTGCTGTTGTGATGTTTGCGCTTAAGCCAATATATCCTTCAACCGTATGGCTATGCCTCTTTAGAACCATGGTGATGTCGTAGCTGCGCTTTTGTTGTTTAGCCATACCTTACGTGTATTTAGCAAAGATGAGAAAAGGCAGTACATGTGGAAATTTATTTTCTGTGGTTAAGTATATGTTATTGCACTTAGTGGCTCATAGTTGTTAACTCAGGGTTAGAAGATTGATTCTTTTCTGCATACTAAATACTCTTATTAGTTTTTATCAAGTCAACTGAAGAGTTCTGATCTTGTTTGTTTGAGGCATTTGATCTGACTGTGAATTTCTACTTAAGACTAGTGATCTGAACTTGCTTTTTCACAAGTTAAGACTAGTGATCTGAACTTACTTTTTCACAAGTTAAGACCAGTGATCTGAACTTACTTTTTCACAAGTTAAGACTAGTGATCTGAACTTACTTTTTCACAAGTTGAGACTAGTGATCTGAACTTACTTTTTCACAAGTTATTTTTTCATTTGTTGTATAACAAACCTTTTCTGTAGCAGTTCTGTGAACGTCATAGTTGAGCAGTTAGTACTATGAACCACGTTGTTACAAAACAGGCAGAAATGTTGTCAATCGTGCTGCAGTGAAGTCCACAGTGAAACCACATTATTATTATTATTATTATTATTATTATTATTAATATTCTTTATTGATAAACCAAAAGCGAACCGCACATTGGTGAACAAGTATAGAAAAATATAAAACGTAGAAGTAATAAGAAGATAATGATATTTCAAAAAAGAGAATAAATTTAAATTTAAAAAAAATTAGAATTAGAATATTACTAATAACACTGAATAAAGCATCATACCAAGAGAGAAAATTTAGATCTATAACAGATCTATACAAATACATACGCGGAATAACATCCGTATTATATATAGTATACCGGATTATTGAAGCCACATGCCATGCAGCCGCTATAGTTTATTTATGGTTGTTGTTATAGATGAGTGAAACTTTGATGTTCAGACATAAAAGGACGCATACACGCATTCATTGACGGAAAATTGCAACCATTCGACACTAGGGCAAAATTTTACGGTGTTACGACGCTTTGTCTTTCATATATATATATATATATATATATATATATATTTTATATATATATATATATTTTATATATATATATATATTTTATATATATATATATACATACATACATACATACATATGGTACATACATACATACATATTGTCTCTGTGATTTGGAAATTCGGTGCTATGTAGCCATTTTCACTTTCCAAATTGTCTAAAATGTATGCATGTTATATCATTTTTGGCGTATTTAGATTCTCTCTAGCAGATAATATGTGGTAAATGTTTGGAAGCTGACAATATATAATGGTTTGCAAGATAAAAACTCGGAATTTGATGATGCTATGATAAAAAACCGTTATCTTCCCATTATCAGTATTTAATGGATTTAATAACTATTTCCATCAGACTGTTGACAGATATCTGGTAACTGAATGCAAACAGCCATTTTAGGAGGCCTGCCTCTAACTGGGAAGAGCCCTCTACCTGATCCCACCAGCATTTCACTTAAAACCAAACATTGGACAATTTGTGACAAATAGATGTCCTGTTTAACTAGAACTCATTGTTTGTCTAATTACTCTAAAATATGACATTATAATGACTGTTCATCATGCACTTGTCACTGATCCTGTAACGATGAGCGTGTACTAAAATGTCTTGAAAAACTAATCCCTCTCGTCGTTAAAAGGTTAAAATGTGTAATATAACCAGAGGTTGTTTAGGACCCCTCATGTATGATTGTACGAGGCCAATGGAACAACCCAGCCTTTCACAACACATTATGTTCCTTTTTGGTTGGCTATTTGACCTTGAGCGTCAATCACTTTTTACATGTTTATTATTCAGAACTGACTATTGTGTTTTTGTCATTGTTGGTGTTATTGATGGTTCAAAATTCAGGGTTCTGTGCTTGGTCCTCTTTTGTTTACATTGTACACCACACCACTAGGAACGCTGCACTGGATAATCATTTACTGGGATATCATTTCTATGCTGATGATACTCAAATGTACATTTCGTTTGACAGGCGCTTTATAAATACATGTCATACTAAACACAAAGTCTTATGCAGGTCTCTATGACAACGAATGGCCAGGTTTAATCCCAGTGAATGACTGACTACCTTACAACGAAACTGCACTGATGAGCTTAATTTCATCTTACGTATATTTTCGTTTATCTCGACGGTTATATCCATCATCTGTCTATCATTGTGCGTGTTGTGAATTTTATGCTTGCTAATTAAACTCCAGTGATGCAAGTTATTTTGGAACAAAGCTTATTGTGTTGTCTATCGATTGTCCATTGAATAATTAGTTAAAACTCTATTAACTAATATGTACTTGTTGTATGCTTGTTTTCAAGGTTGTACACTGTGAATTTATATATGTTCGTTTTGGTATGTTGAAGCTGGTAAAATTTTGTGAATTTATATAAAGTGTTAAATTGCATATTTTTCAATTTAACTTACTTTTTAGGAGTCAACGAGATTGCTTGCCACGTTTTCTGTATTACTGCAGTGTATACAGTGTATATATACCTTAATAGTTGTTTTAACTTGTCAGACTGAAAATTACACTACATGTGTATATTCCTGTTTGATTTAAAAATCTGTAAATATTCAGTTCTAGCCTGACAAAATACTTAACAAGCCATAATTCTATCAAATTATGTGTAACCAACTGCGCCCTTAGTAGATGCCTAGTGCAGTATTACTAATGCCATAGAAATTATGCGCCCTGTGCAACAGACATTATTATGATCAGAATGCTACTACAGTAGTCGTGTTTTGTTTGGCGTGAAGCCCATCTTGAGTGTGCTTTAATAGCTCTACCACAAGTGTTTGTGTAGAAGTGCATGAAGATAGCTACATGACCAACTGTGGCCGCCGCTGATCTTCTAGCCACAGTTGTGTCTGGTATTCATGAACATTACTTGCAAGCTTTAGAATTACATAAAATATAGCAAAGAATGGATGCATTTACCTTTGGTTCTATTTGGACTGGAGTGTTAAATGACTAACTGGTAATAGTAAGCTTCCCTTTGGCCGGAATGGTAAATGGCTAACTGGTAATAGTAAGCTTCCCACTGCCATGTACAGGGTTTGACTCACAGCTGACTGTGTGAGGTTGATTAATCCATGAAATACACAGCTATCCTGTGTGAGCTTGAGTGAAAGTCTCTATTTTTCTAGAACAGATTTTAAAGCATTTGAGTTCAAATGATTTTTCTCACCAGCCTTAATTTCCATTGAAAACTATTGTACAATGAAAAATGTCAGAAGTTTAGGCAAGTGTAGACAAATCCTCATTCGGTTCTGTTCTTGCGGTGCTTGTGTAATGGATTTGGTAGTTTTGGGTTTCATTTATTCTTTTCATGGTTCAACAGAGTTGCCGAGTTCTGTTCATTGTCTTTGTTGCGTTTCTCTCGGCTGATTTAGTGGCAGAACTTTATGGATTAGGGGTCAGCTGGGTAGACATTTTCCACCGAATCCGAGTATTTGGATGTACTATTTGCCGGATCCGGGTACGAACCGAGTACCATTTTTCCATATGTGAAGCTTCACATTTTCATGTAACGAAAAATTATCGATATAAATTTCTGTACTTGTAATAACTGACTAATACATTTTGAATTATATAAACAAATAATCAATTAAATAGACTTGACTTCCGTTGTGGACTTCCGATGTTGGTGTTTTTTGAACTTTTCTCCTTCAAAGTGAATATGCTAGATGAAGCTCACAGCTGATATTATGAGCCTACAAATTCCGGCATGTGAGGCAGACAAGCAACTATTTGTTTGCACAGTATTTGCCGAGGCGAATACTTCCAAATAGTGCCGAAAAACGGGATATTCGGCTGAGGCAAATGTCCGAGGCGATTTCCGGCTGATCCCTATTATGGATGCATGTACGTTTAATTGTGGAAATATTCTATTTCACTGCACCCTGTACTGAATTTGAAGTGACCATCAACTGCTTTGTACATTGTGATAACAGCACTACCAAAGTCATTAGATTCAGTTAGGCATTACAGTATTTACCCTTTGTTTCCAGATATCAGTCATCAGGATAATTTTGTGGTCTACCTGAAGTCGATTCATAGGACATGATGCAGTATCATATGATCCATTTTATCTAGCATCATGTTATTTTGTTGCACTGGAAATATTAAGGCTTCTGCTTTTATAAAAATTTTATTGTCAAAGATCAAAGATGTTGAAATATTCAATTCTTGTCTGGTGACTTGTACTGAATGTAATGGCATAGTCGGTTATGTTTCTGTTTAAAGTTTTCTCTTAATTAGATCTTGATTTTCTTGATTGTACAAGTTTAAACCAACTGGAAATTATCCTTTTTGTTAATTTACTTTTTAATCTGTGTGGTTGCTTACTCAAGAGTCACTATACGTGTGTAGATGTTTTGAATTGGAATGTAGTAGTTGTACCAAACTAGTATTATGTCTAACCTAAGTACCGTTTACTTGTAGTTGGATTTGGTATCCGGGTAGTTGTGTGAAAGTGCTGGTTCTTAGACTTTGAGTGCTCGCAAGGAGCCCATGCTAGAAATTCATGTTTTCTTCCAGTTATTGTTTTTTTGCTGATTATCATGGATAGCTGTTATTAAAGATGTGTCAATGGTGCAGTCAGATCAGTGTAATGGAATAAAGAATTAAAATGATTTGTCCAGTTCCTTCGTGCGCATACTAATCACAGTATCTCCGAGTTCACTAATCGTAATCATAATCTCCAAACTTCTAAGGTGCCACTTGAAGGCCAAGTGCAGGGCACCAGCTTATTCACAAGCACTGGACAATTGTGAGTGAGTAACTTGTCTAAAGTTGCTATGCAGTGGCTTGAGGTAGATTCGAACCTGCAACCCTCCAGTTTAAATTAAAATGATGATGATGATGATGATGATGATGATGATGATGATGATGAGATGGCGAGTCTATTTAAAGATGAGATAGTGCTACATAAATCAGCTATAGCCGTATACGTACATAAGCCGACAGGAATAGAAACCCATATGTAACTCTGAGCGTTCGTTGCATAGATATTTATTAGAATAATTAAAATGCTAATTACTGAACATAGTTGTGTCTGGCTTTAACTTATTTTAGCAGAAAATGTTCATCGTGATGCAGATTGAAGTTAATAAAGTCTTAGTTCTTGCAAGTTCTCAGGAAGTGAAGAAGATATGAACTGTGTCATATAGGCCTATAGGCTACACTCGGTTTCGGTGAGCCTCGCGACGAATCGGTGGAGTTTATTCATTTGCATTTCGATTCGAAACTCCAGTTCTCTGAAAAAGAAAGAACAATGAGATTTACGCTTAAATTCTCCTTTTTCTTTCACTCCTTGGCGTCTCATATTTTCGGCATCTATAAATTCTCACAGAAGCTTGGCCTAGAAGCTATAGGTTCTTAGCACCTTCAGGAGGTTCTTAGCACCTTTGTGAGGTTCTTGGCGCCTTTGTGAGGTTCTTGGCGCCTTCGTGAGGTTCTCGCAAGGCGATATATAAATGACCATTTACATACATGCATACATACATACATACATACGTATATTATAATAATCCTCGCGATGTACACAATATGGTCAGAGGCGCGTTAACAGAAAACGGGGCCCAAGGTGCAAACATTTTTGGAGGGCGAATGGGGCCCTTCTGAGCATGATGTTATTTTGCACAATTCCACAAAAATGAATTATAGGCCAAAATGAACAAAACAATATAAATTACAATAATAATTATGCTTTTATGTAAATGCTAAACTGTAAAAAAGAGAATATAGGTTATATTTAAATAGTTCAATTTCATTTTTTATAATTGAAAAAATATTTTCTTCCGTTTGCGGGCTCTCCGAGATTTAGGGGCCCTCCGAGATTTGGGGGCCATAGGCGCGTGCCAAGTGCGCATATACCGTATATGCGTAAATGCGCCTCTGCATCTGGTGTTGTATAGGCTTAATCTTATGCAACTGTAATTTGTAAGTCATGCATAGTATAGCCTAGTTAGCGTACAAAGCGCTTCTTCGAGAAAAACTCATCAGAGACGCTCCCAAATTAACCGACAATTCAAGACTAGTGGGACGCCGTGGTGTAGCGGTATGCTCTGTGCCTTGTAATCGGAATCCAACGCTTAGCCACCTTGGACAGGTTTTGCTCACCCACAGTTGTCTGCGAGGAAGGCAGCGGGAAACCATTTCACACATCTCATCCTCGGGTGGCATAAAGCCAATGGACCTGCCTTTGGACAGAGAACTCATCATCATCATCATCATCATCATCATCATCATCATCATCATCATCATCATCATCATCATCATCATCCATCATCATCATCATCATCATCATCATCATCATCATCAACAACAACAACAACAACAACAACAACAACAAGACTACAATCGAATAGAAAGGTCTTCAGTATTAGAGGCACAGAAAGGAGCAGAAGCTCGTGTCGCAAATTACATGGACGCCTATTCAGAAAGATGAAGACATTCTTGTTGTGAGTCCAGCATAATGTATTGTTTAATGCATAAAGTAATTTAATGGAATTTACCGTAATGATATACCTGATATTAATATAATGTGAGCTTAATGCAATACAACACAATATATTATAATCATAATTTTCTTCAATTGCTAAAAACATGGCATTATAATTATTAGGAACATTTGAACAAAGGCCTACAACCTATTGTTCTCTCAATTCTTCATATACATGTACAAAGTTACAGGGCCAAAGAGGGGCTTATGTGGTGATGTGGGAACCCTGCACCTGGGCTCATTAAAAGTTGGCTACGCCACTGAGTTGGGGCACTAGTGGTTTTTCGTTCTGCTGACTGACACTCACAATGAACGAATATAGGGCCTACCTACATATAGTCACACACCCCAACTATGATAGAATTCGAAGTTCAAGACTCCAAGTAGAACAGTGACTGAATATCAGCACTGTTGTGTTGCTGGTCAGCTATCTGTTACTGCTGATTGATTGATTGACTATGACATTGACATTTACTTGCTTAAAAAGTAGAAAAATTAACAAATAGGGGCCTAATAAAATTCGTTGCCAGTTTTAAAATGCGTTAAAATTCATGAAATACTAAAATTCGTAAAATTCGTAAAATGCGAATTCTCGAACTATGGTAACTCTTATGCAGATATACAACAAGAAAGGTCGATTGATATACGTACGACCGCAGATACCGCCGGCAACGCAGACGCCCCTCTGTCGTTCTGAATCGCAGGCAGGTCCTTTGAGGAGCAAGGGGTCGTGAGACGGTTCTCGAGGGCACAGATCTTGTTTTCTTTTTTGTTGACGAAGCAGCTGTCGTCAGCTAGGCAACAGGTGTCTTCCGAGACGCAGCGCCCGCTGACCGGCTGACCATCGACTCTCACAACGCACGATATGCACTATACGCACACACATCCACATGCATCGTCTGATTTCAAAGGCTACAGGGGCATCGATCGTTGTTCTTTGATTGCTGTTCTTTGATTGTTGTTGTTTGATTGTTGTTGTTTGATTGTTGTTGTTTGATTGTTGTTGTTTGATTGTCGTTCTTTGATTGTCGTTCTTTGATTGTCGTTCTTTGATTGTCGTTCTTTGATTGTTGTTCTTTGATTGTTGTTCTTTGATTGTTGTTCAAAGAATCATAAGGCCAATTCAATGTATCAGCGCTTAGCACGTCAAAATATTTCTATGCAAAATCTTTCTCGGCAAAGATTCAACTACAGGCCTATTATACGAAATTAGGTCTGCCTATTTTTGACAAATATCTTTGCATAGGCCTACAGCAAATGTAAAATAATTTTGACAGGAAATTCTGAATTTATAAGCCGCTTAAAAATTTGGAAGAAACGGGAGGCCTCATAACATAGGCGTAATTTGTGGGGGTACGAGGGGTACCCGTACCCCCACATTTTGGACGGAGGCGTACCGTACCCCCACTTTTTGAACAATGCCAATCAATATTTTATTGTTGTGATTTTCCAGAGATCGCAGTCTCAGCCTTGTTTCGTGTATGTGAGAAATTGGTACCCCACTTTTTACACCAAAGTTACGCCCCTGCCTCATAATGAGGGAAATATGTTTTAAAATACATTACAGCTGGACATCTCGGTTTCATCACTTAAAAAAAGGCTGTCGTTGAATGCTAAGAGTAAAAAACGGTGCTTTTCCTTCAGTTTGTCCTCTCAATTCGTCCCGTTTAACAATGTTTTGCAATTGGAGCGCCTATTCATCACGAAAGATATGCCTGTATGCGATATATTTACTTACTTACTTACATGTGTCTTCTGTTAAACAACAGCATTGGAGCGGACGTAAGATTAGACAGAATTAATTCACATGATTACCTGTCTGACAGGTTTCACTGAGTTCAGTAGAACGGACCGTTTCCCTCCATTATACGGACAGTTGCGAATATAACAAGCTGAAGAAAGAGACAAGTCGAGAAAGAGCAGGAAGGCTATTGCTGTCGCTGACTTCATTACGTTCAGTTTCGTCGGCTTCTTAGGGTAAGACATCGTCTGATCCTGTTCATCACATAAGCATATTGGATTTAATAATTATTATCGACATCTGTAATATAGGCCTATGGGGTTCTTGGAAATAGGAATCCGATGACTGTTTTGATCAGACTGCAATGCAACAGTCTAGGGAAAGACCTTAAACTTATGGACATTTTACAACAGACAGACTAAAAGCTATGTCTAAATATTCATTTAATGAACATTTGTATTACGTCAAGAAGGCTAAAACAATTAGAGCAACACACAAGTCAAAAATCAACCACAAGCAAACAGCACATGTATGTTGCTATTTAGAAGTCATTACAAGTTGAGTTCGTTGCTCACAGGTCATTATATTTGCACTGGCTAATGGCACCTTGTTACTTTATAAATAGGCCTGCCATTATAAGGTAATCGTCGTTAAGTGCATTATAAATTAAGTATGTCTGCGATAGATTAGCAGGCCTACAGCAACATTTGAGGAAAAAATCTATGGGAATACAATTGATAATGACAACGTTTCGACATGAAAACACAATGCAATCTGCTCTTTTAAGTAATTATACTTTTCCATATAAATAGAGTTTCAACATATTTTATATAGATCTGGTTCTATCAATCTTACTCAGAAGGTGCATTAGTCCATCAAATTTCCACCCCTTTCTGAAAATTCTTTTAGGACACGTTTGACCCCAACTTCTAAGTTTGGCATTAAAAGTTTATTACTATATTTTCGTCTTAATGTAATGTAATATAAATGTAAATCTCCGAAATTTCTCAGCGCCAAACAAAAGCCCCGTCAGGGAGATAAGCTTATTCACCGGCGCTAGGCCTATATCAAATCAAGTCCGCAATAGCCATATCCGCCTTATCCGTTCCGGTGCCAGGTCAGAGTCCGGGGAGGTCAAGCCGAGGAGACAGCAGGGTGCTACGGTGGTAATCGGTGATGATGGCGGTTGTGTGGTGGCGCAGGAATGGAATCAGGATAGGATAACTTGAAGAGTTCGGTTTTCAGTGGTGAGTGGAAAGCAGCGGAGGACAGTGCAAACGGAGGAGAGGTGAAGTTAACAGACGAGATAGGAGGATGAGCAAACTGGCGGAGATCTTTTGGGAGATCATTCCAAAGAGCTGGTGCAGCATAGACTAAGGAACGATTGCAGAATTTCAGAGAGGAGGAGACTGGAGGCCGAGGTAGAGAAAGATATGATGAGCGAGTAGACCCGGACGGTTGGATGGCGAATAGCTGGTGAATGTAAGAAGGTTGAGAGGTTTGAAGGGCGTTGTAGGTAAGGAATACAATTTTGTAGTGGATGCGCTGCGGGACTTTCAGCCAATGAAGTGAGGGTTCTAGGACAATTCGTCGCAGGACAATTCGGCGCGGACAATTCGGCGCGGACAATTCGGCGCGGACAATTCGGCGTAGGACATTTCGTCGCGGACAATTCGGCGTAGGACAATTCGTCGCAGGACAATTCGGCGCGGTTAATCAAAATATAAAATTGAAACTGCTTCATTAATCCACCATAGAAATAAACAGCAACATTAAAAATGAAATATAGCCTAATAGTAGATTGTCGAGTTCACCATGTTATTTAATATTGAGTTTTAATTGAATATAGATACTCTAATATGAAATCCAAAAGTTAATAATCTAATACAACTAAATGTTAATACAAAAAACAATTTGGATAATCCTGTCCGAAATTGTATGAATACAGACACTCTAATATGTAATCAAAAAATTACTAATCTAACACAACTAAATGTTAATACAAAAAAAAACAGTTGAATAATCCTGTCCAAAATGTAGGCCTGTTTGAATGTAGGCCTAACTAAATAGTTACAATGGGTTAATTTGTTAATCCATTTAATTTATGTTGTGACTGCATCCCCGTAAGTATTCGATTGATGTTCGATTTTCGTAATCCAGCACAACAATAAATCGACGATAGCTAATCACCTCGCATTGATTAATTATATAAATTTTCCGCGATGATATTTTGTATTATATAAATTTCCCCCGACGAAATGTCCCGCGCCGAATTGTCCTGCGCCGAATTGTCCGCGACGAAATGTCCGCGCCGAATTGTCCGCGCCGAATTGTCCCGCGACGAATTGTCCGGTCACCGAAGTGAGTTCAGAACAGAGGTTAAGTGGTGGTGTTTAGGAGTTTTGGTGACTGCGTGGTCGAGGTCATTCTGGACTGTTTGCAGGCGTTTTATTTGAGAAGAGTCTTAGCTGAACACCAATTTGTCGTTCACTCAACGATACCATACTTAACAGAAACCGTCCAAGGTTTCAAAAATCGTTTTGGACTTTTTATATATGTTTCCTAATAGCCTAACAAGCCTATAAACAACAGCTGTAGAAAGGGTTGCTTTTTCATTTAGCGTATAGGCCTATGTACCATATTTAGAAGCGGACGTCTGCATTGGACATAACCATTGTCGCAGTTACCTTCCTTTTCCTCTTGGAGGACGTCCTTAATAGACGATCGCTCAGCATTAAGGCCTATAGCTAGTCTTCTGATCGTTAGACTTGGTTTGCAAGATGGCTCGTGTGACATAACTATCGCTTAACAGTTCTAGTAAGTAGGGTTCATGTTTTTAGGCGATCCACCAAAAAGTAGGCTATCAGATAAACTTCTTAAAGCCACTTTTCCGTACTATTGATTAGTAAAAATGAGTGTGATTGGCTTAAAATCCTAACCTGGATAATGCAGAAATTTATTGAAAGCTTCAATTATCGCATTATAAAGACACGTACTTAAAGTGGCACACCATCCAAGTACAGTTTCTTTTTCAACAAGTGCAGAAACTTGTCACGTAGAAAGACATTTAGAAATTCAAGATAACTGTATCTTGTTATGATGTTGTAAGTACAGAGGCGCGTTTACACGTAGGCGCACTAGGCGCGCGCCTAGAGCCCCAAATCTGGGAGGGCCCCCAAACGAATGAAAATATATTTTTTCAATTATAAAATATAACATTAGACCAAATAGCTTCACATTCCATGAAGTAGATTCTATAAGTAATCACAATTACAGGGTTAATAATACACAAAATGGCTTCAAGTTCAACTTCATGGATCTTTGTATACATAATTGGCTAAACACCACCAGAGTTTCAGACTCAGTCTACACGTTCAAAAGGGTCCCCAAAAAGTTTGCGCCTAGGGCCCCATTTTCTGTAAACGCGCCTCTGTGTAAGTACTGTAGTAACAACAGTCCGAAACAGTCAAGGCGAAAACGGGATAAGTCGAATACCGGCCGCTTAGTAAGAATGTAGGCCTAAGTTTGGTCAGTTCCGATGTCAATGCATTTTAAGGTTAAATTATTCTTTGAGACGAAACTGAACAGAAGAAATACCGGTTATTACCAAAATGACTTTCGGTCCCGTAAATGCAACTCAAAGCGAAGTCCTTCTTCTGAGACGGAATGTTGAGTAACACACAACCGCTGCACACAGGTTCTGGTAAGCTTTCTGTTTGGCACTGTATAGGCTACGCCTTTTATAGTTTGACATCGACGTTCTGTGAGAGTGCTTAGCACCAATCGATTAATAGATAGAGTACTTGTTTACAATTGGACGAACAAGTGGAAACACCTGTGCATTATTCATCATAGTCTACAGAATGCACTTCTCTCTGATCTTTTGCTCAGAACTTCTATAGCGCCACCGTCATGATGCTTAAGGCGTCAGTCCATGGTCGCTGTTGATCACAATCGTTGTGCAAGTCCAATGCGAGGGTAAGTCCGGTCGAAAGCCAGTGGCGGCACCCAGACATTTCTTGTAACCAGAGCACAGTCAGGGCAGTCATACAACAAACCAATGCACAGGGCGATTTATGGCGAGCGCCGTAGTGCGAGCTTTAATGGTGACCATAATTATAAGGTCGCGTTACCGCGCTCGCCATAAATCGGGACAGGACGAATATCGCTAGAGGGCTATTGCCTACTGTTGATGCACCATCGTAATTACACTAGTGTAGTTGTATTACACTATTGTCGTTGTCTAGTCAGGAGGGCAGATGGGCGAATCCCCCGGAAGCTGAAGGCTTTTTGACATTTGTGAATCAAATTTGAACATTTCAGTGAATTTAGTGAAGCATTACAAAATCCTCTTTGGGCGGCATGCACAACAGTTTTCAAAAGCAAAAAGTTCAACAAGCAGAACCACTCAGTCAGGTAGGCCTATTGTTTACGCAAATGCTCAAGTAACTCGTGTCATATGAAATATGATCAGACAACAGTAGGCCCTACTTCAGTCTATACTCTCAGGTATATGCAGAAATGAGAATACACAGCTACAGATTTGTCCACAACTTTGTCCAAATCCAATGAACGTGCTCTGGCAGGAAGCATCTACAAAACTGCTACATCTGCCAATCTATCTTCGAGCATTGTAGGCCTAGTTCTCAGGTGTGTCTTTATTAGCTTGAGGCAACTAAATGAAGCTATGATTGAATAACTGGAATAGTGCATGCAATTAAACCTATCCAGTTTATTTCATAAAAGGCGTCATCAAACTGTGCAATAAACGAGTGGATGCAATCAGTTTGTCACTTTCAAATAGATCTCTTTTGTTGTTTTACGTTCAATCATTCTTTTACTCTCGCAATTCCAGATTTACATCATCCACGTTGGCCTTGTAATTGCATGCAAAAGGAGCAAGTAGACCTATTAGGCCCTATATTTCACCGTTTAAAAAACTTGCACTGCCTGTTTTCAACGCCTGAGAAGCAGGCAATATTTTTCCAGTGGCGTTGGTAACTTTTCGTGGTCCCGGGTGCAGAGGGTGCCGCATGGGGTCCCGTATGGACCCCTGTTTGGCTTTGTAAGGCCTGTAGCCTTGCGTTCTTACCAATATTGTCATGGACCCATGCGTATACCAATCCGCCACCTAGGCCTAATGTCTAAATCAACGTCTTAGGTCACAGTCATAAAACTGCGTAAACTTTCGCTATTATACAGATAAATCAACAACCAATATCCAAAATGAGATATTCCGTTCACTCACATAAGCTCTGAAGACCAGTGGCGCCGCTAGGCGGACGCAATAGACGCATAGTTTGCGTCTACTTTTTGGCATGATACTGCGTTGTCAGCGTTGATACTGAGTGTATATGTTTAAGACTTTAAGAGTTTACGTCCTGTGGTGGTAAGCATGTAATGTTCATTTATACTTCATTGTCACATGAACGATGATGACCACTTATTGACCAAAACGACTGGCAATGTTTTATGTCTCAAAATAATATCTTTGCGATTTTGCGTCCACTTTTTTGGCGTCTGAAGACATTATGCAATGTGACCGTCGTGATTCGAGAGGCAAACACAAGGTAAAAGGAGTTCAGAACGGTCGCTGGCAGCTGGCTATCAGTCAATAACTAATCAGTAACCAAAATAAAATGACTTAGTCCGTTCACTCACATAAACTCTGGAGAAATTATGCAATGTGACCGTCGTGACTCGAGACGCAAAAACAAGGTAAAAGGAGTTCAGAACGGTCGCAGGCAGCTGGCTATCAGTCAATAACCAATCAGTAACCAAAATGAGTTAGTCCGTTCACTCACATAATCTCTGGACATTATGCAATGTGACCGTCGTGACTCAAGACGCAAAAACAAGGTAAAATGAGTTCAATACGGTGGCTGGCATCTGGCTATGCTAAAGCAGTAAAGTAAGGAAGTAATGCAAGTGTGTCGACTGTCGAAACATTCGAAAATTACAATTACTAGATCTGCCACCAAATAAGCAGCAATGTGAATTAGATCAATTGCTAAAAGAAACTTTCAACTGTGGCTATAAAAAATTATCCGGTGTCTCTGTGAACCCCTAGCTGGAGGTTGTGGGCCATGGTGCCTTGCACCCCCTGCACACATGATAGCAACGCCACTGATATTTTCATATTCTCGCCAGAAAATCTAGCGTTCAGTTCTATGATCGATTTAACAATAACAGGGTAATACATGTCATTGCGACGAAAAACAACTACATCACCTGAAGTCTCAGTTCTTCCAATGCCCTCGGTCACAACCATATCCAGAGGCGTCTACACCATAGAAACCTTGGAGCAAATGCTCCATCCAAGAAATAGGGGGGAGATCTGTCAGTGTGCGTGCCGCCATTTTAAGGGGAAGGAACGGGAAGGGGAAGAAGAGGGGAAAAGAGACGTTGCTCCAATGACTTAGGGTGGGATAGACACCTCTGACCATATCACCTTCCAATCTACAAGGAACTCGCGAACGACGCTTCAGGATATTCGAACTGATATTTTTGGCGTTTCTTCCAATTTTGGGGAGGCAACTGTATACTGTGTCGCCCCACTGTTAAAGGTGGGGTCTTGTCCCCCCCCCGGGATCGCCGCCCATGACGGTAGTCACCCCTGTATTGAGTCGTTATTTCGCACGAATCTGTTTACTTGCCAGAGATACATTATATATATATATATATATATATATATATATATATATATATATATATATATATATATATATATATGAATATTAAAATGTCTATGATTTGCCTCAACGCAAACCGGAACCATTGCCCACTTCACACATACGCCTTCTAGCGGATTATGTACAACATTCACCATTAGATGAGCCTCATGTAATGTTATTGATTATTCACCAGGCGCCAAGATCTGAATGAGATTGCTTTTCTATTCTTAGATATATATATCCGTCTTCGTGCTTTTATTTTAGCTTACGAACTGTGAGGTGCGCTTTTCCAATGCATGAACGTAACAGGGACGTCATTTGAAGCAGTGCTGCTTTGTGAAAAGTGCTTCCAGTTCTGGGGCTTCTTGATCGCCCATTAAGTAGAATTAACGCGTTGGGAAGGCTAGTCGGTGACTAGGTGGGTTTAATCGACTCGTGGTCGTTCTTGATTTTTGGGAAACTATGACACTGAATAATATGAATATCACACGCTAAACGTCGCATCATGTACTCAACGGTGGAATCGCTTCCCATGGACAGTGTCTCAATATGTGTCAATGTCTCCTTCATAACCGATGAGCGAACATCTCGAATATCGTATAGACCTGCAGGGGTTCTCAAACGGTTATACGCGTACCACTAGTCACTAGTGGTACGCCAGATGTCACTATTTGGTACGCGAAATTTTTTTTAAATTATAATTTTCCATGAGTTTATGTCTATGTTTCTTTGATTAGCTATGGACCATTGAAGTCACTACTGTAGGCCTACGTCCACCATGCGCTTCTCTTTCTTCAAATTATCTATGAGTTTATGCCCATCTTTATTTGATCAGCTATTCTACGTTCACCATGCGCTTCTTTTTCTTAAAGTTTAAATTTTGTTCTATGCTAATTGCAACGGTACTTCGTGCTCGCCTGATGTTTTTTTATCTGGCCCTGCCTGGTGGTACGCCAACATTTCGATTTTTTACCTGGTGGCACAATAAAAATAAAGTTTGAAAACCGCTGGTAGGCCTATATAGACTGTATAGGGCGTATATGAAGAGCAGCGTCTTTGACAGGTTTTTAAAAAGATGCAATATAAACGATGATTATGATGATGATGATGACGAAGAAGATGATCATGGCGAATGATGATCATTTAAAGATGAGATAGCGCTACATAATTCAGTCATATACGTACATACAGACATTAAGCCGACAGGAATAAAATCCCTCATGCATATGCAACTCTGAGCGTGCAATCCATAGATATTTATTATTTATAATTCAAATTCTAATTACTGAACATAGTTGTGTCTGGCTTTAACTTATTCAAGCAGAAAAATGTTCATCGTGATGCAGATTGAAGTTAATAAAGTCTTAGTTCTTGTAAGTTCTCGGGAAATTAGGAAGACAAGCCGAGTAAACTGAACTGTAGCCATATATAGACCTATATACAGGCTACACTCGGTTTCGGCGAACCTCGCGACGAATCACTACAATTTATTCATTTGCATTTAGATTCGAAACTCCAGTTCTCTGAAAAAGAAAGAACAATGAGATTTACGCTTAAAATTATCTGTTTTCTTTCATTCCTTGGTGTCTCATATTTTCGACATCTATAAATTCTCACAGAACCTAGAAACGTTTTATAGCGCCGTCGTGAGGTTCTTGTAAGGCGCTATATAAATGGTAATGTACATACATACAAATAATAATCCTCGCGATGTATGCAGTCTGGTGTGGTATATATATACTATTATATAGGTCAATGTTATATAATTATACTTCGTTAGTGCATAGTAGCGCTTCTTCAAGAAAAACTAATCAGAGGCGCTGCCAATTAACTGAAAATTCAAGACTAGGGCCTAGTGGGACGCCGTGGTGTAGCGGTATGCTCTGTAGTCTGTGCATTGCAACCGGAGGGTCACAGGTTCGAATCCACCGCGTAGCCACCTTGGACAACTTTTGCTCACCCACAGTTGTCTGCGAGGAAGGCAACGGGAAACCATTTCACTCATTTCATCCCCGGGTGGCATAAAGCCAATGGACAGAGAAATCATCAACAAGAGTAGTATATATATATATATATATATATATATATATATATATATATATATATATATATATATATATATATATATATATATATATATATATATATATATATATATATATATATATATATATATATATATATATATATATATATATATATATATATATATATATATATATATATATATATATATATATATATATATATATATATATATATATATATTAAAGGTCTTCAATATTAGAGGACACAGAAAGGAGCAGAAGCCCGTGTTGCAGGTTGCATGGAAACTTATTCAGATATTCAGAAAGATGAAGAGATTCTTGTTGTGAGTCCAAGGCAATGTATTGTTTAATGCATAAAGTAACATAATGGAATTTAATGTAATGATGTATTATGATATTCATCTAATGTAAGCTTTATGCAGTCGTATTGTATTGCATTGTATTGTATAAGGTCGTCATGTATTGTAATTATAGGGTTAGTGGGATGAAATGTAGTGTAACTCTCATGCAGATATTCGACAACAACAGAGGTTGATTGATATACGTACGACCGCTGCCAGTACAACAGATTCCGCCGGCAACGCAGACGCCTCCCTGTCCATCTGAATCGCAGGGGGGTCCTTGGAGGAGGCAAGGGGTCCTGAGACGGTTCTCGAGGGCACAGATCCTGCTTTCTTTGTTGACGAAGCAGCCGTGGTCAGCTACGCAACAGGTGTCTTCCGAGACGCACCGCCCGCTGACCGACTGACCACCGACTCTCACACCGCACGACATGCACTACACCACGCACAAACATCCACATGCATCGTCTGATTTAAAAGGCTACAGGGGCATCGATCGTTGTTGTTTGATTGCTGTTCTTTGATTGTTGTTGTTTGAGTGTTGTTTGTTGATTGTTGTTGTTTGATTGTTGTTCTTTGACTGTTGTTGCTTGATTGCTGTTGTTTGATTGCTGTTGTTTGATTGTTGTTGTTTGATTGTTGTTCATAGCACTATTGGTCCTATATGGGCTTTATGTGGACATGCTGGTAAGGAACAAGCGGAACAACAACAACATGAGTACAGGCCTATATGATTTTGAGGGTGCGCCGACAAAACGGCGCAGGACAAAACGGCGCAGACATAACGGCGCAGACAAAACGGCGCGGCAACAAAACGGCGCAGTACAAAACGGCGCAGACAAAACGGCGCAAAACTGAACTAAAAAACAATAGTTTATAGTAGTTTAATATATACTAAAATATATACTAGAAATAACTGTGTAACTTCATCAAGTCTTTTAGTTCATAGTTCATACGTTGTCATAATATTTGTCCGTCTACCTCTTCTTTGCCTGCCGATATAAGCATCTTCCCAATATAGCTAAAATATAGCTAAAATTAGTAGCGGGATCAACGATTAAAATATATCTAAAATGAGGAGCGGGAAGAACGATTAAAATGTAAATTAAACTAGAAGCGGGATAAACGATTAAAATGTATATTAAACTAGAAGAGGGATGAATGATTAAGATGTAAATTAAACTAGAAGCGGGATGAACGATTAAAAAGTAAATTAAACTAAAAGCGGGATGAACGATTAAAATATAGCTAAAATTAGTAGCGGGATCAACGATTAAAATATATCTAAAATGAGGAGCGGGAAGAACGATTAAAATGTAAATTAAACTAGAAGCGGGATGAACGGCACTTTTTGATCGCTAATATGCAAAAAATCACTAGACGGGTATCATAATCTTTGTACTGAACCGTATTGTCTGCGCCGTTTTGTCGGGGTACTTTGAATTGCGCCGTTCTGTCTGCGCCGTTTTGTGTGCGCCGTTATGTCTGCGCCGTTTTGTCCTGCGCCGTTTTGTTACGGCGCCGATTTTGAGAATGGATCTTGAGTAATCAATAGCATCTAAAGTTTGCAAAGAATTATAGAGCCAATTCAATGTATCAGCGCTTAGCTACACGCTGGTGCACGTCAAATATTTCTGTATGAAATCTTTCTCGGCAACGATTCAACTATAGGCCTATTATACGAAATTAGGTCTGCATGTTTTTGACAAATATCATTGCATATACCGCAAATGTAAAGTAAGTTTGACCGAAAATTCTGAATTTATAAGCTGATTAAGAATTTGGAAGACTCACGAGGCCTCATAATTTTTTTCTTTTATATATTTTATTATTTTTATTATTATTTTTATAATGAGGGAAATATGTAAAACAAATACATTAACAGCTGGACATCTCGATTTCATCACTTAAAAAAGGATTGTCGTTGAATGCTATATGAGTAAAAACGCACTGATGGTGCTTTTCCTTTAGTTTATCTTCTCAGTTCGTCCCGTTTAACAAAATGTTTTGCCATTAGAGCGTCTTTTCAGCACGAAAGCTTTGTCTGTATGCGATATATGTTTTCTGTTAAACAACAACATTGGAGCAGACGTAAGATTAGACATAAGCTTAATTAGTTCACATGATTACCTGTCTGCCAGATTTCAATGAGTTCATTGGAACGGACCGTTTGCCACCATCCGGACAGTTGCGAATATAACAAGCTGAAGAAAGAGACAATTCGAGAAAGAGCAGGAAGGCTATTGCTGTCGTTGACTTCATTACGTTCAGTTTTGTCGGCTTCTTAGTGTAAGTCTGTAAGATATCGTCTGATCCTGTTCATCACATAAGCATATTGGATTTAATTATCGACATCTCGAATCTAGGCCTATGGGGTTCTTGGAAATAGGACATCCGATGACTGCTTTTGATCAGACTGCAATGCAACAGTCTAGGAAAAGACCTTAAAATTATGAACATTTGACAACAGACTAAAAGCTATAATGTCTAAATATTTATTTAATGAACATCTGTATTACGTCAAGGAGGTTAAAGAAATGACAAGAATACACAAGTCAAAAATCAACCACAAGCAAACTGCATATGTATGCCGCTATTTAGGTCATTACAAGTTGGGTTCATTGCTCGCAGGCATTATACTTGCTACGTTCGCAACTGGCTAATGGCATCATGCTGCTTTAGAAATAGGCCTGCCAATTTAAGGTAATTGTCGTTAAATCCATTAGCAATTAAGTAGATCTGCGATAGATTAGCAGGCCTACAGCAACACTGGAGGATAAAATCCATGGGAATAAAATTGAAAACGACAACGTTTCGACATGAATAGATTAGAAACAATCTGTTATTTTCAGTAATTTAACTTTTCGCACCTTTCCTTTTCTTAAAATCGAATATAAGACGATATAAATAGAGTTTCAACATATTTTATGTAGATCTGGTTCCATCAGTCTTACTCAGGAGGTGCATGCATCAGTCCATCAAATTTCCACCCCTTTCTGAAATTTTTTAGGACACGTTTGACTTCCAAATTCTAAGTTTGGCATTAAAAGTTTATTACTATTTCGTCTTACCAATTTGCGTTCACTCAACGATACCATACCTAACAGGTCTACCAAGGTCTCAAAAATTGTTTTTTATTTTTATTTTATTTTTATGGATGTTTCCTACTAGCCTAATAAGCCTATGAACAGCAGCTGTAGAGGGGTTTGCTTTTTTCTTTTAGTGTATGGGCCTATGTACCCAATTTAGAAGCGGACGTGCGCATTGGACATAACCATTGTCCCAGTTACCTTCCTTTTCCTCTTCGAGGACGTCCTTAATAGACGATCACTCAGCATTTAGGCCTATAGCTAGTCTTCTGATCGTTAGACTTGGTATACTAGATGGCTCTTGTGACTTAACTATGCTTAACAGTTCTAGTAAGTAGGGGCTCATGTTGTTAGACGATTCACCAAAAAGTATCAGATAAACTTCTTAAAGCCACTTTTCCGTACTACTAATTAGTGAAACTGAGAGAATGACTGGGTTAAAATCCTTGTGGATTTGCTTCCAGTCCTAACCTGGGTAATGCAGAAGTTAATTGAAAGCTTCAGTTCTCGCATTATAAGGACAAGCATGTTGCACACCATCCAAGTATTGTTTCTTTTTTAATAAGTGCAGAAACTTGTCAACAGTCAAGCAGAAAGACATTTAGAAATTCAAGATAACTATATCTCGTTTATGATGTTGTAACTACTGTTGTAATCAGGTGCGCCACTAGGATTGGTGTCACCCGGTGCGGTAAGTCATGGTGTCACCACCATGGACCTTCTCCCTTAGTCCCTTACCATATCACACAGTATCCTTAGATATATTGTTTGCTACGAAAAATGTTTTTGTTGTGATTCGTTATTGTTAATTTAAAAATAATAAATTGTGTGCAGAGTTTCGCTGAAGCTCTGCACAAAAGTTGTTTAGACAGTCATTTGGTCATTTTGGTGTCACCCCTTCTGAAGGTGTCACCCGGTGCGGACAGCACCCCGCACCTTCCTGGTGACGCCACTGGTAGTAATAACAGTGCGAAACAGTTAAGGCGACGACAGATAGGACGAATATCGCTTAGTACGAAATGTGAGTTGGTCACGTTCCGATGTCAATGCATTTTAAGGTTAAATTATTCTCTTGAGACGAAACTAAACAGAAGAAAATATCGGTTATTACCAAAATGACTTTCGGTCCCGTAAATGCAACTCAGTGCGAAGTCCTCCTTCCGAGACGGAATGCTGAGTAACACACAACCGCTGCACAGGTTCTGGTAAGCTTTCGGTTTCGCACTGTATAGGATACGCCTTTTATATAGTTTGACACCGACGGTCTCTGATAATCCTTATCACCAATCGATTAATAGATAGAGTACATGTTTACAATTGGATGAAACAGTGGAAACACCTGTGCATTATTCATCATAGTCTACGAAAGGAACCTCTCTCTCAGTGACGTACCCAGATTTAAATTCAAGGGGAGGCAACTCCGGGAGGTGTAGTAGGGTTGCGGATGTGTAACCCACGGAAAATATTTGAAATCTAAAAAAGCAACAGTAGGCAACTTGCCTCAGTGGGGCTACGCCTAGTCTCTCTGATCTTTTTCTCAGGACTTCTATAGCGCCACAGTCATAATGCTCAAGGCATTAGTCGATGGTCGTTGTTAATCACAGTCGTTGTGCAAGTCCAATGCGAGGGTAAGTCCGGTCTAGAGCCAAGAAGGGAGTTCAAGAAGACGCAGAAACAGCCCACGAAGAATACGAGTCCAAGTAAAGATGATATAATTATTCGTAATTCAGTTGAAGACCAGAACAGACTTTTCAGGACGAATGTTTTCCAGAAGACAGTTCCAGGGTCAAGAGTCAGCCGCAGGAAAGGTGCTCCGACCAACAGTGGTTCTTGTCCACGGAATGATCAGACTAAGAAAATCAGAAGTAAGTAAGTAAGTAAGTATATTCTTTAATGAACCATCTGCATACGCACTATGGTTTAAAACATGTTATGCAGTTAGAGGCATGATACCCAAAAAAAGAAACTAAAATAGGAGTAGGAAAAGCATCTTGGTACTTTTGGAAACATTCAAAGACTGAAAGAATGACAACCGACTAAGAAGCTGTATTGAGACGTGGCATACACAAAGGGCAAGACTAGTCAGTGAAATGAGTTAAAGAACAGCTCTCGGCGAGGTTATCAAAGGGGCCATTTAATGACCAGAAACATTTAGAATTGTCAAACACTGCAAAGACACCACAATGAGCCAGGGCATATTTTAACTGTATAACTAGTGGGACAAATGTCCCAGTAGTCTTAGGATTTGTCCCAGTAGTCAGGCTGATTTGTCCCAGGCAATGTATGTATAAAGTATAACTAGTGGGACAAATGTTGGAAGAATTTTAAGATTTGTCCCAGTAGTATTGTTGAATGACCCCCTTATTATTGGTTGGGAGACCCGAGAAAAGTTGTAAAAAAAAGGTGATGACTTAAAAAAAAGGTCATCAACTTTTTTGGGAGATGAATTCCTAAAAAAAGTCTTAAAGTTTGCGGAGATGAATTCCTACAAAAAGTTCTTCGACTGATTTTGTCCCAGTAGTCAAAATTCCTTAAAATATGCACTGCAGTGAGCTCTGAAGAAGAAAGGGTTTATTATGGAGAGACTAAAGTCTTCAGTTGGTGGGCAACTCACCTACACAATGGTACGGACCTAGGCCTATATCTGAACGAGGACCAGTTATGTTAGTTGGGGCATCAGATTTTCAATTGCAATCCTAGAGAGTGGAGGAACACTCACTAGGTGAGTCCGCCTACGAGCAGCAGCGATTAACGGTCAACATCAGGTTAGAATGCAAAATATTCTCAGTATCTAGACGAGAAACAATAACAAACTTATCTTGAGCGATTTTCCTGAAGGAAACTCATATACGGAGCTATAAACATCAAACAGTAGCGGCGGTCTTTGATAGAATGTCGTCTATTGATTAATAAGATAGAGCGTATGTTTGTAATTGGATGAAAAAAGATGGAAACACCTGTGCATCATTCATCATAGTCTACAAAAGACACTTCACTCTTGAGAGATTTATCTGAAGGAAACCCACATATACGGAGTTATACATCAAACAGCAATAATATTAGGAGCAGTACAAGAAAGAATAACAGATTTTTAACAGATTACGCAAAGAAGAATACGTTTAATTTGTAGCTATACTGTGGGATACGCAGGACTACATTATGGAGTAGGCCTACATGTAATTATAAACTTTCATTACTAAATATGCACTGAATAAACTAAGAACTCAGAAGAGCTGTTTATTCGAAGCTACTGCCTATTATACATATAATGCGTACAATTGTACAGTTTACTCTTTTTCAAATCCTTTCCGACAGTTTTAAGTGAAATTAAATCGAGGTAGCAACCTAACGTAATACGCGTCATTTATTGCTGATAAGTCAAGGGGCTAGGCTGGAAGGCGTTTCTGGCTGGTTACACATGGGCGCCCGCACGTTGGGGTAAGGGGGGGGCACTTGCCCCCCCCCCCTGGATTTTGAATCAAAATATGTAAAATTGAGAATATTATTAATTTTAAATAATTAAATTTAGTTATTCTGACATTTCGTTTGCTTGCCTGGTGACTTATACAAAGGTACAGTGAAGTAAAGACACCGGATCATAAGTTAAACAACATGACATTGATTAATTATAGCGTGTATACTGACGGCCGGTTGACACTGCTGACCTGAGAACCCGAGGTATAAACCCTGGTATATGAATCACCAGCATGGCTGCTCCCTACAGTTACAGCTGGGCAGAGTCGACCAGTAAGGCGACAGCTGCTGCGGAGCTACAGGGAAAGTTAATGCCACATCTGGTCCTAATATAGGGTTAAGGGGTGAAGACCGAAATATCAGGGTCCATGGGTTATGGGGAGTGTACAAAGTTAGGGCCTATGCATGTTTAAGCTGGAGAGTTCATAGACAACATTTATGGACACACTGCATGCTTTGTGATTTACTAGGGTTCTAGGACGTTTGGTCAACGGACGATTGGTCAACGGACGATTGGTCACGGACGATTGGTCAACGGACGATTGGTCAAGCGGACTGTTCGTCAAGGGGACTGTTGATCAAGGGTCCTTTCGTCAAGAGGACGGTTGATCAAAAATTAAAATTTTTGATATTAGAGACGCTTTTAAATATGCCAGTTCTCTTATCAGTACAAACCACTGATAAGAGAAATCGACGACCACTATATAATTATCCCTAGACAGACCAATTAATCCATTACAAAACAAGGCATCTTTACATGCACGGCAATGAAGACTTCGCAAAGCGTAGCCCATACGCAAATAAAACCAATAAATTAATATCGAGTGATACGATATACGTGAATTTTAGACGCTTTTAAAATATGTCACTTCTCTTATCAGTACAAACAACTGCACTGGCACAGATAGCCTATACGATAACCCTTTGAAATGGACGACCACTAATTATCCCTAGACAGACGAACCGACCGATTTTTTTATCAACCGTCCTCTTGACGAAAAGACCCTTGATCAACAGTCCTCTTGACAAACGGTCCGCTTGACCAATCGTCCTTTGACCAATCGTCCGTGATCAACCGTCCGTTGACCAACCGTCCTTTGACCAAACGTCCGCATACCATTTACTAGTACATTTAGGCTACCGGCAACAGCAACGTTTGTAGTGGTGAGTTACAATTTTGAATAATGCATATCCTATATTCACTACTGATATATAGTTTGAAAAAACTCGAGAAAATTTTGTTTTGATTTAGTCTTTGTGTCAGAAATTCAAAGAAAGAATTCGAATTTTCAGACAATTGCTTTACTTCATTAATATCGGCAGAATGTCAAGAAATTAATTGCAATGGCCGAGATCAAAACACAGCGTAACTGGAAATGGATTAATCTACTTTCTGTGCCAATGTTGAATAAGGAAGGGACGTATCTAAATGAATCGATTTTTGAAACGAGCCTACGCTCACGTTTACAGTTCTAACCTATTCCTGGTTGCAACTATATATAGAGAGCCAATTATGGACTATACATGTAGGACCCATGTTGTGTGTGACGAGTATACGTAATTATAATAGTAATTTTTGTGATGATGAGTATAATAATTGTAATTGTAAGTGCTCACCTATAAATTCAAGAAAACTCATCACAGGTGCTCCCGAACCGACTAAACAAGACCACAATTCAATAGATTGGTCTTCAACCGCTTGTGAAATATGATATAGAAAGGAAAAGAGGGGACCATAATTATGGAATATAAAGAGTAGGCCCTAAAATAAACCAGCGCAGAAAAGAAATTATTATTTTATGAAGAATATGGTGAACATAATATTCGGCAGTGATAGTCGATGGCTTCATTTTCCTTGTATGTACATGTGTTATTGTGCAGAGTCAGTATTCAGTGTCTCCATAACAGTTACTTATACGTTTTTATTCTAAAACATATACATATTGCACGTGGTAAAACAGTATACATTTTTGTGAATTATTGTCTACTATTATTATGTTGTACAGTTGGTTTAAACTTTTACACAAATCTTTAAATCCGGGAGACACTCGTGAATAAGCTGGTTCCTTCCGTTTAGCTATATAAAAGCTCTAGAAATTTGGAGTTTATGATTACGACTTCTTACAGGTATGCCCATTAACATTCGTCCATATTCCGATATGGGCCCTCATGGGTCCCACATGGAAATATGGGCATGCCAACAGTCTTTCTGCTTCCTTAAAAATTTTTTTTTACTACATGGTTGTGACCCCCTTGCAAACATTTCTGCGGGCGCCCATGGGCTGGTATACGCAGCGTGTACTATTAATTCCTTGCCGTCAATATGCGTTAATTTCTTGTCACAGAGCTCATAATATCTGAACAGGTCACCAGTGTGATGGCGAAGAGAAGATCATAGCTCGAGAAACTCATACCACATGTTGCACATTTTTATGGCTTTTTTGTTAATTTCTTTTAGCTTTGTCAGGCCAATAAGGCGATTTGATTTGTCAGAAATAGAAAATCATTTGATACGTAGGCATAAAGGGAGTGTTGTTCGAGATCTCTACTATGGAATAAAATTTAAAATGCAGAATAAGTAATTGTAAACCCCTACTCATGTTCAAAAGATGTTTATTTTAAATGTTTATCATACAAACTAATTGATACGTGATTACCAACGTTAGTTCACAGATTTTTGTTACTGTTGATACTCCTTGTTAATTTTGCTACACTATATATATCTGAAGATACTTAATGTAGCGCCTTTAAAACCTCGCTGCACACGTGACTATCTGACACGTGATCCAACCAGGTGCGTTTTAAGACATTTTGTTATTATGATAAAGTAACTTCTTACTGCTGCTGTGCCAGATAGATTTCATTGAGTATTTATTTTTGGTGTCATATTTATACAATAACACAATACAGTACAACTGTATTTTGATACTGCCCTACGCAGCGGCTCGAGGCGGATTCGAACCCGCAACCATCCGGTTTCCATGCAAGGCACCTAACATACCACTACACCACCGCGTCCTCTCATACATGATTATGAACTGTGCTCTTGTTCAGTTTTAAATGTAAACTCTGCAAATTGTTGGAAGAGGCTGCGTCAGTTTATACGATGCTGCAAGGTAAAAGTTAAGCACAGTGGAGCCGTATGAGTATATGTCAGTGGACTAGTTTTCAATGCAGTCCCACGACATCTGATAATAACAAAGAAATAAGAGACAATCAATGGTCACAGGTAAACATTTACTTCCATTCTATCATGTAACATTCAGCGTGCTGCCTGCATAATTGATTGAATAAGCGAATATACCTATAATAATAATAATAATAATAATAATAATAATAATAATAATAATAATAATAATAATAATAATAATAGGCCTAATAATAATAATAATAATAATAATAATAATAATAATAATAATAATAATAATAATAATAATAATAATAATAATAATAATGATAATAATAACAACAACCACAACAACGACGACAATGACGATGACGACAACGATGATGATGATGATGATGATGATGATGATGATGATGATGATGATGATGATGATGATGATGATGATGATGATGATGATGATGATGATGATGATGATAATGATAATGATAATGATAATGATGATCATGATGATCATGATGATCATGATCATGATCATGATGATCATGACGATGATGATGATTATGATGATGAGACGATTTATATAACGCCGTAACACAGCCGAGGCCGAAGAAAAAGGCGCTAATGGTCTGCCAACCATTCTGCCCTCCGTCCAGTTCGGGTTGGTGAATGATTACCAGCATAAGTTGTTACACAGAAAACAGTATCCTGTTGATCACTTGGTTGCTTTTCTTTTCTTGTGTTAGCACATCAGGTGTATGTTTCTATGAACTCGTGACCAGACTTCTGAGGAGATCCTGTGGACGCACCTGCGTAAATGTAATTGCAATTAAGATCATAAGTTATATGGCTCCACCTCAAGAGAAACTCCTTGCATATAGGTCGAGCATAAGGTTCGTGATGTGGGTCTTCCACCTATAGTCACATCCATCAACTGCTGGAATACGCTACCACTGAGCGTAGAAGCTTTGATGACTTGGGACAGTCTGTTATATCAGGAGTTTGGTAAAAAAAACTCTGATTTACTGACTGTTCAGAAACTACGTAGCTGATCTTGCCTAACTCTAACGGGACTTCACTTGATGCGTTGTTTATGAGCTATTATGCTGGGCATCCTATAAAAGGCGCGAAAATCGAAAAGGCGAAATCAAAAGGGCGCAATCCAAAGGGCGAAAATGAATAAAGCGAATGTCAAATAAAGCGCATGTTTCAAAGGGCGACAAGCAAAAAGACGAATGTACATAAAGACAGGGGCGTCTACACCATAGAAACCTTGGAGCAAATGCTCCATCCAAGAAATGGGGGGATGATCTGTCAGTGTGTGTGCCACCATTTTAGGGGGGAAGGAACGGGAAGGGGAAGAAGAGGGGGAAATGGACGTTACTCCAATGACTTAAGGGTGGGGATAGACGCCCCTGCATAAAGAGAGTGTTTACATTTTCGCTATTCGGCTCTGGAAGGTGTACGTTCACATCTGTTCATGACGAAAATAAAATAAAAAACTTTATGCACAAGAAAAGTCAATAATAGTAAGTTGTTGATGATTGACGGTCGTAAACAATTTTAACCACTACATCAGTCATCTGTGGCTTTCAGTGATCTCTACTTTCAAACTTATAAATTCCAAATTATTAATATTATGTCTCCTGAGTCTGGAAAGGGAGGAGGGCAACGTCAAAGGCTCTGGCAGCCATATAATTATGTGTCGTTAAACACTTGCAATTGGTCACTGTGTGTGCTGCATGTAACCTCTCGTTTGTACACTCTCACTGCACAGACCTTAATTCACTATCCGGACATAATCTACGTTGACTTGTTTCGGTTTCTCAGATGGTGTTGCTTTCGTTTTAGGCTTCAGTTATGACTTACAGCAGTTTAGATGAGAAAACGTAAGGCTGTATCAGATGCAAACGTTTCGAGGGTAGTTGCGGTCACACATTTCAACGAAACGAATTGAATGCGAAGGCTATTGCAAAGCCGAGCTTGGATTTACATATAACAGGTCGGGAAATGGTTTGCCGATGTAGTCAACTCTGTTTAGGATGTTTTTTTTCAATAATTATAATTCATAATTAGCTGTTGTCCAGGCGGATGTTGTTATCGCCAAGTAGTAAGGGTATACGACTTTCCCGGATGCTTGGACCTGTCTCTGGAGAGAGACGAGAAAAAAGTCAAAATTTTATGGGTAATATACAATTATTATTATAAATAAGTTAATGGAACTGTTGTGTCAAGTCTCAGTAGGTCTACTGCTTTTTTCACCTGTTTCTGGACAAAAACTGTCATTCATCACATAATCACTGTACTTTCAGAGAGAGTCCTCAGCGCATACTCCACATCATCCTTTCTGACTGTTACCAGCTGGATCACATAATGCGTAGCCTCAATCTAATAATGGGATAATAAATCCTATCCTTGTTATTGTGTGTGCTTTTGCATCTTGACCTCTTCTTCGGTGTCTTATACGTTTAGTAGCATCTTACTGTATAAACGTATAAAGTTTAGAATCCAGATCTATCGGTTTGATCTTGTACTTCGGCGTTTATTGTATCGTATCGTATCTGAGAATGTATAAGCGCCGCTCACAACATAGGGCATAGGCTATAGTCAGAGGCGCTTTCATAATATGAAAATTTATATTTCTTTATATGAATAGTAATATGAATATTGATATTTTCTTTCTTGATATGAATGTCTTCGCACATGAAAAACCTTTCCAAATCTAGATTATTTGAGGTAAATACTTTCATTCGTTCATTCATTAAGATATCTAAATCACACTAGACTTATAACGTTCATCTTTCTTCTTCAACAGGCAATAGGCCTAGTTTGGTGAACCTAATCCATGGAGGAGCAAGGTGGCATTTGCCGCCCGGATTTTGAAAATTGTCTCGTTTTCTGTGTTCATGAATAGCTAGCTATTCTATGCAAAAACGTCATTTTCCCCCCAGAAAAATTTTGCCCCCTCTAGAAAACTTACGCCCATGACCTGCTCCCTGAACCGCGTCCAATATCAACTGTTTACTCGTGGCTATAGCTATTATTCTTCGGAGTTTGACTTTCCCGAATCACTAGATGTCGTTGTGACGACTTTAATCAACCGTCATCAACTCTGCCCACGCCCGCCATCTTTCTGTTTGCAGGCAAACTAATATCCATTCGCCGGGGAATTCGGTCGGCCCTTGGTGGCGGATGTGCACATTATGTGAATTGAAAATGTTTTACGACAGCATTAGTGGTGGCAATATTCACCGAAGCGTTTTTTTGCGTCTCGCCTTTCTGCATGATTAGGCAGAGCGGCTTTCGGTGGAATGAGGATCTATGGTCCTTTCCAGGCGACGTGGATTTCTTTGCGCATGGAAAAACCATGTCTCAAGAGGTCGTTCATCTGTTTTCTTTCTCGACTCGGGTGTCGTTTGTCGCACGATGATATCGAAGCGCGAGAGGGCAGAGGCGGGGCACTGCTTACCCGGCTGCAGGGTGGAGAGTTCTCAGGGTTGATCTGTTTAGGGTGAAGTATGAGAGTTGAGTGGCGTTTGCACTGGACGTCGGTCATGTTTATCCGGTTAGGAACACTCGCCGTTTCCCACGACTTCAGCCAGAGCTGGTTATTTATCTTCGGATGGAGTGATGACCCCCCTCATCCCCAGTGAAAAATCGCTCAAGCCTTCCACTTCTGCGTGGTGTTCGGTGTAGCAGAATTTGCTCTACTTCCGGCAGCGAAGATCTTCGGATGGGGTGATTCCACCCCACCCCACCCCCGATCCCCAGTGAAAAATCGCTCAAGCTTTTCACTTCTGCGTGGTGTTCGAATTGCGGTGTTGCAGAATTTGCTTTATTTCCGGCAGCGAAGATCACAAACTCTGGAATAGTTATATTTCAACTGAGTTGTAAGCGTATGTATGAATTATGCATACAGACGTCGCTTTTATGATACAACATGATGAAAGGATATGGCTGTAGACCATACGTTCTAATTGCTTAGTTACCATAATTATGGTAATGAATAGGGGCAGAGCAATTCGACTTTATCTTGACGCCTGCTAAAACGGACCGCTGGGACCTATCTGCTAATATTGATCCGGTGCAGTGTATGTTGGCTATAGTATGTATGTTGCATCGCTCTGCAGCCCAACAAAGGCATAGGCCAAATCGGTAACAGCAATAGAGACCTCATGCTAGTTAGCCACTCGTGCAATGCCTTCATGACTATTTTCAAACGTCGATGTATAATTGTCTTCATACATTCATACAAGCAAACATATCTACCTACCTACATACATCCATATCCATACATCTATACATGTACACATCCATATGCATACATACGTACATACATACATACATATGCAATTATGCATGAATGCATACATACATATGCATGCAATGCATACATGCATGCATACATCCATACGCATACACAAATACATGCACGTGTACATACATATTAATTTAGTCTAATATATTCTAATTTAATGACTTCGGTAGTGCTACAGTTGGCACAAGATTGAAAGTCCAGAACAGCAATTCACAAGTAAGAGAAGTTTTTGCTGAAGCTATTATTTAGAACGGTTCCCAAACTTCTCTGGGTCGCGACCCACTTGTGTATATCTTGGCAGTGTCGGCACCCACTGTGTAAAATTGAGCACTGTGTACTAAAATTTGCTTCGTAAATAATTGATATCGAAATATGCGGATTTACGTACAGCGCTTAGAAATTTAAAGCATTAAAGGGAAACTTAGGTAAAAACAGTTAACAATTTATTGCAATCCAGCGAATTATAACCCGATCATAGTCAAATGTTGTTGCTGCCAAGAAATAAATGTCTATCGAGAAAATTTGGCGACCCACTTGCCAGAGCTTCGCGACCCACTTTTTGGTCGCGATCCACAGTTTGGGAAACGCTGATTTAGATTACTTAGAGACTTCAGATTAAACCATCTATAGCACTTTAATGACGAGCTGCATTGGTTTCCCAGTCACTTTCAGTACACGCTTGTCGCTAAAGTGTTAACATACCCAGAATACTTTTGTTAGCAGTGAATGGAGAAAGCGAGTAAGCCAGCCATATGCACGCGACACTGCAGTGCCATGGTTTATTGGTTAGCGCGCTGGTTTGTACAATCGAGGAGATGACGGTTTCGCTCCTCTTGAACGGACACCATCTAACGATCCTGAGCAAGTTACCTATACGCACTTGCTGCTCTGTCACCAAGGAGTAGATTTGGTATCAGTGCAAGAAGGGAAGTAAACTGTACGTCTTACGATGAACTGGCCTCGTGTTGAGGACCGTGGCATTCGTCCATTGCAGGCTCAAGAACCGAAGAGCAGAAAATGAGCACTATACTTGAGATATGGGAGTTGTACTTATACTCAGTGTGATTCTCCTTACAGATTTTATTTTAGTTACAGTTACAGTTATAGTTAATGGTTTTTCATTTTAGTTATAGTTACAGTTATAGTTAATATTATTTTTTAGTTACAGTTATAGTTATCGTTAACGAAATCATTTTGCTTTCGTTAACGAAAACATTTTCGTTACCGTTATCGTTAATGAAAATCACACTGAATTATGAAGACGTGTTACACAATAATTTGCTTAGAGCTTTGACGAATGGGTGCATTCAGCTTCATGAATACACAGCGCTCCATATTCACCGACATCCAAGGCGAACATAGGAATCATTTTGCTTTCGTTAACGGATGTATTTTCACGTTCTCACGTTAGTTGATATTGCACTTTTTTTATTCGTATTAACGAAAATAGCAATGAATTTTCGTTAGTGTTATTTTCGTTATAGTTATAGTTATAGTTAATGATATATTTTAGTTATAGTTATAGTTATCGTTAACGAAATCATTTTTTGTTCGTTAACGAACATTTTCGTTATCGTTAACGTTAACGAGAATCACACTGCTTATACTTTACTAATACATGGAAGGTGACGCATTTTTGCTTCGGAATATCACCTGTTTATGACAGAGTGTTTTAGGGATGCAGATATAAGAAAGGTCGATGGGCGAGAAGAGGCGAGATCTCGCACTTAATCTCGCAGTATAGGCCTACTGTTTGCAATCAGCTAAGTGATAGTTTGGAATCTATTACATCCTTTTCCTGCCTATAGGAACCCACGTCCTTAAATCTGCCACATAGCGTCCGGTGGGAGTAATAACAATCCCTTTGCTTCATCCAATTGAATGAATATGCCACAATGGCCTTGGCCTCTGATTGGAGCTGCGGCTTCCGTCGTCAGTCGATCAGATGGGGCAGTATTCTGGCGCTACATAAATATTCAACAGCGGCTAGTAATCTAATTCCGACGCTGGCTTATGCTAATCCAAAGTATAGCATCACTAAGTTGGATTATGTGTAGCCTCTCATCTCTTTCTTCTCTTCTTTCGTCTCAGTCTCTATTTGTCTGTCTCTTCCCTATTAATGTCTCTGTCTCTCTGTCTCTGTCTCTCTGTCTGTCTCTCTCTGTATCTTTCTCTTCCTGTCTCTCCTCCCTCTCTTTCTCTGCCTCTATCTATCGCCCTAGTTGCTCTTTCTCTTCTTTCACTTTCGATTTTGCCCTAATCTCCTTCATGTCTGTCCGTCTGCCTGCCCGCCCGCCTGTCCGTCTGTCCGTCTCTATATATAGATGGTTAAATAATACAGTGGCAGTGCGTCTGTATTTTGAGGCTTTGTGTTGAGGACGTTATCATAGTAGACAAGCAATGGAAAACTGTAAACCCAGATGGCCTTCTCCAAGTCCCGAGATATTTTCCGTCTCTGTGCCGGATATATGAATAATTAAAATTAGCACACTATAAAAATTATAATTGAAAGGGTTTGCTAATTTTATCCTCTTCTGTTTCTGTACGTGACTTGCTTCCGCAAACAATAATTTGTACCCATACAAAATCAAGCGGGATTCGTTTGCTTCAGTGCTCGTGAATAAACTGATGCCCTGCGCTTAGCTTTCGCGTGGCGCTTTGGAAATTTTGAGTATACGATTAGGATTAGGAATAATATAAGTACACGAGTGAACAAAAGATGTGCAATAATCATGTTAATAATCAACCTGTTGGCAAGATTCACATCTTTAAATGGTCACCATCGGTCTGACAATTGGACAACGCAAATAAAGGATAGGCCTACTTGTTTCATCTCTGTGCGGTGGCCATCTGGCCCATCTCAAATATCGCGATGCTTCAGCCGATGCCTAAGTGTCTTTTGCCTTTCCTTTGAATCCTTGATGTATCAGACTTAATTACGTCATTAGTCTCGTAAAGAGAGAGCCCAGAGAGCTTAAGCGGAGGCAAAGTGCAGATTTTTCTATCTCTTTAAAGCATTTGTTTCAGGGATATATTATAGTGGTCTGGTCCACAAACTTGACGAAGCAACCCAAGCGTAATTCGATAGCATCAGACTGTGTCGATGACCAAGTAGGCTACCGCAAAGTCGAAGTCAAGGTGGTTCTGCAGATGTGGCTCGCAGTGCTCCTAAATCCCTGAACATGTGACGCTGCGTCAGGAATGTCTCACGTGTCGATTCAGGGTTTTTGGAATCCTCTCTGTGATCATGATATTGGAATGATGCAACTACTTTCTCATCCAGTGTAACAGCCACGGTGAAATCACTGTTAACAGTAATACTCCCCGTAATATTAGATGTATTCCGTGATATACTAGGAGACTCAGTTTGCTCAGTAATGCAGATCGTGAAACTGTTCGGTAAAGTGAAAATCGTTGCTCAACCTGTGACATTTTGAGACCAGAAGTATTTTCATTGCCCACAAAAGTCTCTTCCAGACTCTCTAGTGACTAGACAGTCTGGAAGAGACTTTTGTGGGCAATGAAAATACTTTGAACCAGTGCTTCCCAACCTTTTTTCAAACACGGCACACTTTCTAAAAACCATCCACGAGATGGCACACTGCATTTATGGTACTTATTATATATATATGGGTGCTCGGTGGTGTAGTGGTTTGCGCGCCAATCGACTGTCAATCGAGAGGTCGGAGTTCAAATTCTCGCCAGGGCAAAAATTTGGTTACAGAATTCTGTTCCACTTGCACCCCTAGTCAACTCAGCTATGATGAGTACACTGACCGTACACTGTCAGTGGGAGGATGAGATGGCGAGGGAGATAGGCTAAATGGCCACCCGCCGTCATATGGCGAGGCTTAGAAAATGAAATCGCTAACACGACATGCCCATGGCTGCCTCAGGGCTAGCCTAAGCTACTGATTATCAGGAATTATGTCGACGTCAATACTGATAATCAGGAATTGTCAACCGTTCTTTCAAAAACCAGTATAACCGGGACAAATTAATTAAAAGCAGTCTATAAACCAGAATGAAAAACTATGGCTAATGGAACGGTTGACTTTGCAAAGAATGTGATCAGACGTTTTAAATTATAATAATTTACTCAGTCATAATATGCGCAATCCCACGCTGATAAATTGGTGGAGTCCAGTACAGTTTCTTACCAGATTGATTTAGCTGCATGTGAGCGGGGGTCTACACCTGTGATGCAGTGCATATTTTAACTATATAACTATTGGTAGTGGGTCAAGGGGGATAGGGCTCAATTGTATCAATACGAGCTTGAACAGCGGTTGACAAGCACACTCGTAAGTCATTTCAGCTGACTGTAAACACCCCATGTGTTTCGTTTTGATTTGTGTCATTCCTGAAAACAGGTAAGTAGTGGAGAAGGGCAGCAGTATGCCGACAGCTTTGGCACCTAACAAGGCGTATTCTTTCTCTATCATAATCCAGAAGCTTTGTTAATTCATTTCTGCGAACTTAGGTAGCAGTGTTCTGTCAGCTGCAATGTCAATCAGCTGTTCCTTTTCCGCAATCTGTAGTTGGTGATGAAATGGGTTTCTGGCCAAGTCTTTGTCAGAGACATTTAAACTTGGAAAATTATATTGTAACTTGTCTTCCAAATCTGATAAATGCTCAATAACAATGTCATATATACATAAGTAACATAACAAAACTGCACCTCGATCAACTTCAACTGCGCGATGAAACATAGAAATTGAATTTGAAAATACGATGATGCAAAGATGAGTAATACTGAAGCTTACTAACGATGATGTCATAGTCATAGAGTAAAGAAGTAACTTAGTTCATCGAATAGTTAATAGCAACACACAGTGGTCTATATGCAGACTCACATACAGGGGCATCTATCCTCCCCGAAGTCATTGGAGCAACTTCCCCTCCATCCCTCCTCTTCCCCCTTCCCCTTCCTTCCCCCATCCCCCAATTATGATGGCACATACACTGACAGATCCCCTCCCTATTTTTTGGATGGAGCATTTGCTCCAAGGTTTCTATGGTGTAGAGTGGGGCATATTTTAACGGATTTGGACTACTGGGACAAAGTTGGCCACGACAATCTATCCTCCCCGAAGTCATTGGAGCAACTTCCCCTCCATCCCTCCTCTTCCCCCTTCCCCTTCCTTCCCCCATCCCCCCAATTATGATGGCACATACACTGACAGATCCCCTCCCTATTTTTTGGATGGAGCATTTGCTCCAAGGTTTCTATGGTGTAGAGTGGGGCATATTTTAACGGATTTGGACTACTGGGACAAAGTTGGTCACGACAATGCATTTTAGAGCATTTGCTGCCAAATAGAGTCTGTTTTAGCCACTTTACCTGGGACAAAACTACTGGGACAAATCTTAAAACTACTGGGACATTTGTCCCACTAGTTATATAGTTAAAATATGCACTGCTCACAGGTGTAGACCCCCTGCTCACATACAGTTAAATCAGTCTGGTAAGAAATTATACTGGTCTCCACCAGTTTATCAGCGTGGGATAGCGCATATTATGACTGAGTAAATTATTATAATTTAAAACGTCTGATTTCCGACATTCGGCCACGGCACACTTCTATCGCGCTCGCGGCACACTTGTGTGCCGCGGCACACAGGTTGGGAAGCACTGGTGACTCTAGTCTCTTCACTTCTATGTTAAATTAACTTGGTTATGTGGCCCTAGAAGCTGATCTTGGGATGTTGTATGTTTTTGATAGATTAGTTTGATCGTTGGAAAAGATAAAAGGAATAGCGGAACCCTTTGGATACCTTCGGAAGTGTTTTATGGGTTATTCGGGGTTATTCTCTCTCCTGCAAACATTTGCATCTCTCTGTCTCTCTGGAAATTAAGCGA
>OY744612.1:33105158-33122658 GCA_963556255.1 Allolobophora icterica | reverse complement strand
GAGGCTGAGGATGGAATGCTGGGTGCGGTCGTTGCGACAGGAGTTACCCTCGGGTTGATCATCGTCTTCACCCTGCTCGGTAACTGCCTTGTCGTCCTCGCTGTCATTCTGTTCCGCCGGTTGCGTTCTGTTACCAACTACTTCATCGTGTCTCTGGCTGTGGCTGATCTGACGGTTGCCGTCCTGGTTATGCCGTCGTCCGTCCTCTACCTGATCGAGGGCAGGTGGCGCTTCGGATGGACGTTCTGTCACTTCTGGATCTCCTGCGACGTCACCTGCTGCACGGCGTCCATCCTTCATCTCTGCCTCATCTCCATCGATCGCTATCTCGCCATCACCGAGCCCCTCACCTACAGGACCCGGATGCCGAAGCGCCGAGCCATCCTCCTCATCACCGGCGTCTGGTCGTGCAGCGGCGCTATATCGTTTGTGCCGATCTACCTCGGCTGGTTCTACGACCCTCAGCGGAACAGCACGGTCACGAACGCCGACGGTACGTCCTGTCTGCTTCATCCCAACTGGAAGTACGCCGTCGTCTCCTCCTCCACCTCCTTCTACCTGCCGCTCGTCGTCATGGCAATCGTCTACGCGCAGATCTTCCGGGTCGCCAAGCGCCAGGCGGAGGAGATCAGCTTCCTCGAGAAGTCCTTCCGCCAGAAGAATCCGCAGAAGGTCAGCGCCCGACTCAGCAAGCGCTCGATGCGGGTTCGACGCGAGTCTAAAGCAATCAAGACGCTTGGCACTCTGATGGGCCTCTTCTGCATCTGCTGGCTTCCGTTCTTCGTCATGTACCTCGTGACCCCGTTCTGCGGCGAGGGCTGCCCGATCGACCCGGAAGTGGAGGCGGCCGTGACCTGGCTCGGCTACTGCAACAGTTTCATCAACCCGTGCGTCTACGCTCTCATGAACAAGGACTTCCGCAACGCTTTCAAGAAGATCTTGATCTGTGACTGCAACCGATCGTCACGCCGATGCCTCACTTCCGGTTCTTTTCAACATCCGGAAGCCTACCTCAGCACCGACACTCTCGCATCGACGTCTTCCCGAAATGCACTGCTGCAGCATAGTACGACCAGAACGGAAACGGAAACGCTGTTCTTCGGCTGCCGCGCAAAGCAGTCTGGGAGTTCAATACAACCGGATATCCGGCTCAGAATACTAAACTGTCCCGTAAAGTCGGTTGTTGTCAGCGTTTCTGGCAACAAGACAACGGATGCGAACAACTTATAGCATACCGGAAGTGTCAAAAATAAAGAACTAGATCTGGAATTAAGCAGACCGCAAGATGGCCTCTAGATGTCATCAGATGATCATGATCATGACTTACAACAAGTCATCGCTGCGCATGTGCACTCTCTGAACATTAACCGTCGTCTTTTAGTGCTGATGAAAGCCTCAATGATCGCCCACTCTGACAGTTTCACACCTGAGGCTTCGTCGATGATTATGATGATTATGATTATGATGATAATAATGATGATGATGCTGCTGCTGCTGATGACGATGATGATGATGATGATGATGATGATGCTGCTGCTGATGCTGCTGCTGCTGCTGCTGCTGCTGCTGCTGATGATGATGATGATGATGATGATGATGATGATGATGATGATGATGATGATGATGATGATGATGATTTAGATCGGACGCCATTCAGCTGTAACTCTCGAGGCGAGAACTGCCCGATTCTGCCAGCTATCCCCCATTCATAATTAAGCCTTATTCATCTCGATCTCACGTTAGGAATAACAAAAAAACTCATGTCACGAACAGCAGAACTAATCATTAATATGGGTGGAATGTTGTCGTAGTTTGTTATCATCAACAACGACAGCAACAAGTTGTCGGCAGCAACCGCAACTGACTGCAGCAGCAGCAGCAACATAGAAAAGCTAATTCTTATTGTTCTGCACATGTTTTGCTCGTGAACAACCAGCTGATAAATTCACACGCATTGCAAACATCTCAACTTCATTCACAGTTTTACATCTTTTGTTTTATTATTTAATTCATTTATCTAATTATTTATTAAGAAGATTTATATAGCCCCATCCGGAAAATAATCAGATAAATGATATTAAATGTCATTAAATGCAAAACATTAATCGGTAAGCAACTTTCGTTAAATGAGAACTGCAAGAATTGTGAACTTAACACAATTTTTAAATGTCACAAGAATTACCAATATGACATAAATTCCAGGTTACACACCGATTTTTAGTTTGAGCGAATCGAAAATTTCGTCCGAATTCCCAATTTCCAGTGAATTTCCAAGTCGACTCATCCACAATCATGGATGGAAAGCCATTTCGAAGTGAGGTTGATGAGTCTGAAATGGCATTCCAAGAAATGTCCTTCAGTAGTTGACGACCTTAAGACGAGGATGACCTCAGGCCTAAATTAGGTCATCATTAGGCTAAGATTGAGCGAGAATTAGGTTAGGTCATGTTACGAGGTCTGTTATTGAGCAATCTGGCTGAACTTGTCCGTTCACGACTAACTCGAACCAGATTAGAAACCAGTTGAAGGAAAGCATATGAACGAAGTCATTGACAAAGCAGACAGAGACAGACAGACAGACAGTGACAGAGACAGAGAGAGCGAGAGAGAGGCACAGATATACAGTGAGACACGCTATAGAGATACACAGACGCACGAGAACAAACAAATAGGCAGGAGAAAGACACAGTAGCACAAGCACTAGGAGAACAAACAGAATCACCCTAAGAGGATTCAATATAAAGATTTTATTTTACATTATCTTACTTTACCTCACCTTACCTGACCGTAACGTACCCTGCCGTACCCTACCTACCGTACGCTACATTAAACATCGAGGTGTTTAAATGCTATCGGATTCCACCTTGAGAACAAAAGGGTTAATCAAATCCATCCTTTTTGATATGGGAAGACTTAAGCCGTGATCCCCAGCGGAGCATGCGCATGAATTTGTCAGACGATCCCATTTAACCTCGTTTTGGTTTCGCCGTTTGGGGCCATTGGACCTTTGGGGCCACTGGGGCCTTTGGGGCCACTGGGGCCTCTGGGGCCTTTGGGTGCATACACACAAATACAAGCACGCACAGTCCTAGTAGCAGCTGTAGAAGAACGATAGATCGATCACCAATTAACTCGTCGATTTCATTAGCATTCTTCTTCCATAAATCTGCGTCATCGGCAATCGACACTGACCGGTGGTCAGTGGTCAGCAGATTGCCTTCGATCCCCCCCCCCCAGTTACCGAAACCATTTCTCTTCATACTTCTCGCAGACGGGTTATACACGTGTCTGTCTGTCTACCTGTCTGTCTCTGTCTGTGTCTGTCTGTGTGCGTGTACAGTGGCGGCGATCTTGTCTGAGAGATGGGGGGGGGACAAAGTCGGCCATGGTCTGGTCGATGACCTTTTTTAGGAATTAATGTACCCCCAAATTTTTTTTTACTTTTTAAGAATTCATTTCCACATCTGGTCAAAAAGGCAGTGAAAACCATCACTCGCAATTGCATTTGTTCGCCTTTTTGGTGTTACTTCAAAATTTGGGGGAGGGGACAAATGCATGGCGTGTCCCCCACTCTTAAAGGTGGGGGGTATGTCCCCCTCGACCCCCCTGATCGCCGCCCATGTGTGTGTGTGTGTGCGTGTGCGTGTGTGTGTGTGTGTGTGCGTGTGCGTGTGTGTGTGTGTGTGCGTGTGCGTGTGTGTGTGTGTGTGCGTGTGCGTGTGTGTGTGTGTGTGTGTGTGCGTGTGCTGCTGCGTGTCTCTAAGGTCATTTAACACTTTGAATCTGACTCCCTACCTCGCGTAACGGTTTCTTCTTTGTTCGTCTGTAGTAATTCATGTCCTCTTTGTGTTTGTGCGTTTGTCACTGTCTCCGTTTTCCAGTATTCCCTCTTGTCTGGTATGTTCCTCCTATTTAGTATTTTCATCCTATTTAGTCTTTTCCTGCTATTTAGTATTTCCTAATCCCTGTTATTTAGTATATTAGTCTTATTTAGTATTTTCCTCCTATTTAGCAGTTCCCTCATATTTAATATTTTCCTGCTATTTAATATTTTCCTGCTATTTAATATTTTCCTCCTATTTAATATTTTCCATGCTATTTAATGTATTCGTCTTACTTAGTATTTTCCTTCTGTTAAGAGGCCTACTTCTAGTCTGAATTCCTATGAATAAGTTGGTTTCCGCGACTTTGCCTTTTTGGGAGCTGAAGAAATTTCGTTGGTTGCAGCACGTAAACCATTCTTTAGAGTCCTGTTTTATCCCTCCATCGCGTTACAAATTTAATTAAAAATAATTATCTCGTTTCCTGTTTTTATCTAATTTTATGCCTGCCTGCCTGCCTGCCTGCCTGCCTGCCTGCCTGCCTGCCTGCCTCCCTCCCTGCCTGCATCCCTGCCTGCCTTTGCGTGGCTTACTACCAGAACCACTGTGTCTATTCCGCTTCCATTATCGTTCTACTTGTCACGTTTGTTGGCTGTCTCTCAACCTTTGTGCCCATCCTGTTCAGAAGGACACGACTGCCACTCCGCGTCATTCCCCAGTCTATGAAGTAGGTCGGTGGCCATAAATAGTTGCCCGCTGTCTGGTGACCATTGGCTGACCTGGAGGCGCTCGAAGGCAGTGGCAGTTTCCATGCAGTTGACAAGTGGACGACTTCCGGTTGCCGGATGTAATTGCGGAAGACTGAAGTGTCTGCTCCTTTCATATTGTGGCCACTGGACGACTGAAGTGTCTGCTCCTTTCATATTGTGGCCAATGATGACTGCTGCATATAGGCGTCCGCGCTCGTTTCGACAGGAACTCAAACAAGATGGAGAGATAAGAAGAGGTGGGAGAGGGAAAACTATGACAGAGAGGAAGAGTAGGAGGAGGAAGAATAGAAGAAGGAGGAGGAAAATGAGTACAGGACAAAGAGGAGGACAAAAGCTAGCAGGAAGAAAAGAGGAGAAGGACGAGTAGCAAGCGGTGGAGAATAAATTGCGGTGTAGTAGGGAAGGCAGTGCTGGATTTAAGCATGGGCTACATGGGCGACAGCCCAGGGACCCCACTAGTTGCATTTTTTTTTTCACTGCATGTGTCATCTGACCAGGGAAGAGATTCATTAATAATAATAACCAATAATCATAAATAGCCATAAATTTTTATTACTTCGCATAATATATGCTGTAACGGAAATGATTGATGTCATTCAGTGTAAAATGTTAACAGAAAACAGATCAATTCTAAGAGTGATTAGTGATTATAGATGTGACTGGTAGGCTTCTGAATGACCAGGGTGTTCCCATTCCTAATGGAGAATTCTCATGTAATGTTTTTCTTATCCTTCGACCAACCATTTGGTGATGGCTAATACTGAGACTCTATAGCCAAAATATTTTGAAGATTGAACAATATTTAGGACTTGCTCAATCCAGTTGAAATTCTAAAAGTGCATTTTTATCGTTTTTGACCAATCATTCTTAAATTACGCATTGTAAATTTTTTTTGACAAATCACCAGATGTTTCAAGACCTCCTGCATGGATGATTTGTTTGATAGTGCGTAATAAAAATCGAGCAGGATCATTTGTTTTTAGACGAACAGTGAGAGAACGGTCCTGAGAGGAACGGATGCCAGAGTAGAGTGAAACCCCACATGTACTGCAGGGAAAACGCACGCAGAAGCGTAAGGCTTTTGCAGTAAATTATTAATTAGAGATAAAACAACAGCTGTGACATCATCAGTTCCCACCACTGGCACCAGAGCTGATATTCAGGAAGGTGGTGATTATGATGACCAGATTATGGATCACCATCGGACAGCGGAACTTTCACCTTGTCACCTGATCCTGAGGACGGTCCGTGAATTTCGAAGTCCAGAGTGAGAGGAACGGTGAATTGACTTCTGAAGTGGCTGCAGCACTAGATCGCACATATAAATGACAGGAAGGCTGCTCACATATTTTCTGCAATAGCTTCACCAGGGCAGCTCCAGAATGATTCAGAGGATGCCATCATTGGCCCTTTGGTCTCAGTGGTCGGAATCTCATACATTTAGCATGCCGTCATCACATTCTCAGAGATCATGCTTGAGAATGTGGCTATAGCATCTATTGTGTCTCAAAGTCTCCAGAAATAGAACTGTTTGGCCATTTCAAAGATTTCTAACATCGAATAGGTCAATCTTCATTTTCCACAGTCCTTGAGGTCGATAATATGGCATCCATTATCGCTCAATGGAAAGACGGTGTCATAGAGTTTGGAGTAGCTCAGCTTGAAACATTCCAAGTGCCAGATGACTATACCGTAAACTGCTGAAGCTCTAGATTCATTTTCTTTGGTGGAACGTCTCCTCGGTGGAATTCATTTCCGATATCCAGGAGCAATTCATCATGCCCTCTGGATGGCATATAGTTCAGTAAGATGTGGCTATTTCGCAAACATTATGAACCATTGCAGCTATAGGGTCCTCTGGATTACGGAGGCGTGTGGTCCCTCATATTGCAAACAAACGAGGAAGCACCTCATGTTGCGAACAAATAAGGAACAATCTCATATCGCGAACAAATAAGGAAGCATGTCATATCGCGAGCAAATATGGAAGCATGTCATATCGCAAGCAAATATGGAAGCATGTCATATCGCGAACAAATAAGGAAGCATCTCAGTGAGGGGTGTCTCTATTGACTGCTGTGTAAACGTGTGTATGTCAGGTCCTAGATATCGCTATCTGTAATAACTTGAACAATGTTTTGAAACTCAATGGCATTTCTGGTTAGTTCTCTTGCAATAAAAATGCTGTCCTTGTTCTGTCCCAACGTAGGCCTATCTATTGCGTCAAGAAACATGGTGCCATCGCCTGTTACAATAAGACAATTGATCATTGGTCGATTTTGTATATTGGATCACCCATCACTGACTTAAGTTCCGCCAAGATGGGGGAAATGAAACATCGAAGTTCAAGAAGAGCAGGAGGAGAATGAGACGGAGAAATAAATTGAGAAGAAGTAAAAGAGTGGAAGTGAGAGATGGATAACCAGACGTTTCTTCCACTTGTTTGCCTACCTATCTGTCTGCCTGCATACCTCTCTTATCTGATTTTCTAAAGATATTGACCTGATCGCGGCTTGGTTTGGTGTGCCATCGGTTGATGCCTTGTGCATTAGACATCGGGGGTTATAAAGTTACTAAGTAATAATTAGTAGTGTGTCTGCTTGCCTGTCTGTTTTTCTGCCTGCCTGTAGGTATCTGTATGGCTCTCTGTCTGTTTTTCTTTCTGTGACACGTTCTGTCTATGATCTGTCTTCTGTTTTCATTGTCCTATTGTACGTCTGTTGACCAAGAGAATTGCAAGTCAGTGTCTCTTCTATAATTATAGTCAATCTGCCTAATTGCCTGCCTGTCTTCTGCTTGACCGCCTGCTTGTCTGCCTTCCCTAACTTGCTATCATCTTCCGATTTGCTTTGTTTCTTTTATCCTTTTCTGTCTAACCGACAAACCACTTGCATGTCTGCATGAGTCCTCGTCTGACTGCCTACATGTCTGTCTACGTCCTTGTCATCAATATTGAAGGGGAGAATTGCGTGTGAGAGGGTCGTGTAATTAGGGGAATTCAGAGGCCTTGGAATACAAAGGAGTGAAGCGTTGAGAGAAATATCGAAAGAGACAGTGGACAGAGAAGAAAGAGAAGGATCGGGAGAATGCAAAGTTATAGGGAAAGAGGAAAGAAAGGCCAGGGAAGACAGAAAACGTCCTTTGTGACATCTGAAAATCTTGACAAATTCCGCCTCAGCCGTTCCGACGACATGAGAACTGGCAGACTGCGTCAGCACTGGAACTACTCCCTCACAGGACCAGACATTTCATGTTAGCGGGATGCTTGTCGTCTAATCGACGAACTACTGTCCAGAGGGCTCGGATATCAACCAAAATCACACCCAGGCATTCATGGACACACACGGATATGTACACATGCACGTACACAGACACACATGTGCACGCACACAGACACACGTGTGCACGCACACAGATACATGTGCACGCACATAGACATACATGTGCACGCACATAGACACACATGTGCACGCACACAGACACACATGCGCACACACACATGTGTACACACACAGACATACATGTGCACGCACACAGACACACATGTGCACGCACACAGACACACATGTGCACGCACAAACCATAACGTAAACGCCCACATTCTTGACATGTAAGCTGATACATGCAGAAGTCACTGTTGAGTAGGCTACCATGAAATTTATGTAGCGCTTAAAGTTAAAGAAGGAAAACAGTGGTGTTGGTCGAAGACAGCTGAATACACAGATAGTGGAAAATTCGAAGAATATATAATCTGTCTAAATAATTATTATAACAGAAATCTGTTTCGGATCAAATATGAGAGGATTTCATGCAATCTGATGAAACGTAGGCCTAAGCAGTAGACAGGGCGAGAATTGTCGGGGCGTTGGGGGTTCAACCCCCAGTCTTTTTAGGACCACACAGTTATTCAACTCCACATGGATCAAACTCATCAAAGTCTAACCCAAGTCATTTTTCTACATTCTCACGCTGTTGTAAAAGCTCCCAGTTGCTATATATATAGGCGTCAAACAAAGCATGCTTGCACTTCATAGGAGGTGAATTAAAGTCAGACTAAAAGTCTAGTTCAGACTAAACTGACGTTTACGGCTCAAGTTTACTTGTCAGCACTCAAATGCAGTTCAGTTTGCTAGAGTTCAGTTTGGAAACATCTATATAGAGAGTCAATTTCCATAATGTCGTTTCAAATCAAATCTAATTATGTCTAGCCACGTTCACTGAAGCAGAATGAGAGACATTTGGTCGATTCAAGCCAAGACTACTGACAGGGTCGGATCTGAGACCCGACACTTCTGATTTGACATCCGCCACCCGAACTATGAGATCAATAAAAGGGGAAACCCGTCACCCAAATGTATCTTTACTTGCAATGATCGATTATGTGCATCATGTTGCACGCATATTTTATTTCATCCGAATAGCTAATAGGTAGTATCAGTTATAGATTAACCAGAAAGACTTAGCTTTTAGGTTTGCAAATATCTGTAGATCTGCCACTTCCGGATGAGCATTTAATCACTGCCTGCAGTCGGATTTTCCAGTCCGCAGTGCAATACATTTATGGCTATGACGCTGTTCACGCTCGCGTAGCAGATACCTTTGCATGGGGCGGATGATTGATGGCATTGGTTTGTTGCTTTTTCCTGGGATAAAAATGTTTATAATGATCCGATGTCATTACTCAGCTTGTCTCAATCTCTGAGCCGAACCTTGTCTGTAAAAACGACCGAGTATTATTCTGGCAATAAATTATCACACACACTCGCACGCGCACACACGCACACACACACACACACACATATATACACACACACCTACACACTCCTACACACACCTACACACACACACACACACACACACACATATATATACACACACACCTACACACACCTACACACACCTACACACACACACACACACACACACACACACACACGCGCGCGCGCACGCACACGCTCACACACACACACACGCTCACACACACACGCACGCACGCACACACACACACACACACACACACACACGCACACACACACACACACGTGGACAAACTGACCACATAATGTGACAGAATCAAACAGATAGGCTAGCAACGCTCTCACACTGATCGGTTCCAGACACACTATATATATACAAAATCTATAGACATAATATATATGGGTGTGATTCAGACTTATTAATAATATAAACAAACAGAAATGTCACGAAGTCATGAAGTGAAATTTTTATTACGCTCCTCTCATTGGCCGATTCCAACTAATGAATATTAATGACCAATGACGTCACTGTTTACAAATGACGACATTTCAACGGACGTTCGTTTCACTTGTCATAAAAGTATCAGGCGAGACTTCTCTGAAGGAAAACATACATGTAATAAAATTTAAGCGATTGAGCTAATTAATTATTGGCTTAATCGGTCACAGTTAATTATATTAACAAATACAATAGACATTACAATTTATTTAGGTCTACACGCAGGTGTGTTGCACAATAAATTATCCTGCCAGGTCGTGAATCTAGACACCGGGTCTCAAAGATTCCAGTTGTCGAATTAGTACAGTCGAACTAGGCACTATGGTAATAGCAGAACAGGTATGAGGTGAGAGGTCCTCAGAAAAGCTCGACATAGCTGTGTAGGGACGCAGAACAGACAAATCGGCGTGTGTAGGCCTAGGTCAATATTTACAACTCTACTTCTAGTTTTACTTCATATACATAACTACATAACTAAAATATTTTAGTGTATGCGATCTATCTTACATCTGCTGTATTACATTTTTGCACATAACATACATATTGAGTCACATACATGTAATATTTACGGGCTTATACGTGTGTCAGAGTGCATGTGAGTATTAGATCGTCTGCGTCGTCTTTCATTAATACTTCCTGTCGACATCATTTATCTTCTGGTTTCCTCTCGATGCGACAGGTGCTCTGAAGCAGAGCACGTGTCGGATTCAGAAGTTGGCCAAAGACTTCATCCATCCTTCCGTCTAAATCTGCCGTGCTAAGCTTGATGCGTGCTTTCAGGACATCTGTGGGCGGCCTACTTCCATCCATAGACCTGCTATATCTATAGATATGTATAGGCCTGCTTGCGTAGTCCCTGAATCTTTGCTAATCAAGAGATATTCGATTTTCTGGGCTGACGTCGGTTGCGCTTATAGGCTTAGAGCTGCGTTGGCAAATAACTTTACAATCGGTCGACAGTGGCGTAGACTCGGATAAATTTATGGTCGTTTTATCGACTTGTGAAATACAACACTAAGCAAGCTGTCACTAAGCAAAGAGAGACAGACAGACAGACAGACAGAAAGACAGGTACACAGACAGATAGACAGAGAGAAATAGAAAGACAGACAGACAGACAGACAGACAGACAGACAGACAGACAGACAGACAGACAGACAGATGACTAAACATACAGACAGAAGCACGTTGATACTGGGGCATAACTGAAACAAACATTCAGATTAAGAACGACATATGCATACACGGATGCACACTGACATACTATGCCATACAGTACTAATACTATAATATACTGTACTATACAGTACTATGCTAGACAATACTATAGGCTCCTATACTGTACACTATACTATACTATACTATGCTATGCTATGCTATGCCATACTATACTATGCTATGCTATACTATACTATACTATGTTATGCTATGCTATGTTATGTTATGTTATGCTATGCTATGCTATGCTATACTATACTATACTATACTATACTATATGCTATCCTATACATACTTTATCCGGACTTGGTCGTGACACGAACGTATACGTGGAAATCCACTAATAACACGTACGTACATTATGCATTATAGAACTTCAAGTGTTGTATGGATATATCGTTTCAGCCATAAGATACCTGAACTTGCATTAAGTATTGCCATTAGTTCTAGTGTAGCTTCGCAGGTTGCCTACACAGTTATAGTTTACATTCATCCCTCCTTCCGTCAGTTCGTCTACACCTGTGTGTAGCTTCAGGTTTTACTCCGTGTCTTAGAGACTTAGACTTCAGGTGAACGTCGATGCTTCTATCTGGCGTATGTGTATCTTTTGTATCCAATCCTGAGTCCTTGTGACACTGTCTGAGTGTCACAAAATACTTGTTTTGACAGACCTATCCTTGTAGTCTGTCGATAGGGTTTCTGAAATGGATAGGCAATGCGACGATTGTGTATGGCCATGCATCTTCATATATCGTTGTTGGAACAAACTCCATTTTACTTCACCATGTATACTGTTTCTTTGACCTCATCCAACAGCCCATGTTTTTTCTGATTTTTTTCTAAACATTTGCAAAATCCAGGGAGGCAAAAGCCCCTTGCCCCCCCCCCCCCACGGACGCCCATGGAGGTAAACCCTGGTCTTTACCGTTTTTGGAATTATTAAATTTTTACCACTTTTATATTCATCTATCAGAAACAAGTCTCCTCTTTAAAACAATATCCTGATCCGGTAGATATTCGTGCTCTCAGTGTTAGATCCAACCGTCTGACCCACCTTCCTTCATATCTGACACAATTCCTTCATCCTCCTCTTTAGACGTCTTATCCGCTGAAAGCTGCTTAGCCGCCAGTTTCGTTCATGCCAGAGTTTATCCTCCTATTAAGAAGTCATTTCTTTCTCATAATGATCAATTGATCATCAAACCTGTCGCTTCGTGATGGGGCTTAGCTAGACATTTCGCCGCCCAGACCGACTGATAGTAATCCTACAATAGAAATTTTGAATTTCAACGAAAAAAGCAATTAAGAGAAGCATCGTGCTTTGAATATAATCGACGACATAATAATTATTATGTATGACACCAGACTCAAAACAGGCTTTACTGATGTTATTGGAAGCGCATATACTTCATTCTCCGTTGAAAGAACAGCAAGGTTTGTTAGTCTCTCTTGTGACAAGTTGTTCATCTGTTTTACTAGATTACAACCTGGCTTCTTCTCCAATGGATTATGAGTTTGATTGCTATATCACTTGAAGTGACTATAGATAGATGGCAGTGTGATAACGGCGCAATGATTACAAATTAAAAGTCACTAGATTAGAAGGACTGGAGTTGGATGCCGAAGTTCATCGAACTGAACGAGAAAATAATAAGAGAGATACCCTACGGCAACGGGAAGGAGTCCGTTGTGTCGGGTTGTAGTGATGGTTTGAAAGTCGATGGACCATTGGCAGGGATGGATGACAGCTTACTTTCAGATGTCTTTGGGATTTCCTGATGGTTTGGAAACTGATGAGCCGGTGTTTGCTCAACTGATGGATTCCTGGACTGGTGGATACGTGAAATTAGAGTCATTGTCCCCACCTGTCTGTATTTTCGTCGGCTGCAGGGTGACGTCAATTCGAGTAGGCCTATACAGGTCTGTTAAATGAATTTTGGCGCTGTCAAGAATTTATTTTTTAATGGAGCTGTGACAAATTCGGGTTTTCAAGTCTGTCTCTTGTGAGAGATTTTTCTGTATTGGCTTACACATTAAGCTCGATGATCATTGTCTGAATCTGTTCAAAGAAGGGTCGTTACAAAGAGCATACTGCATTGACTTTTATGAAAGCTGGTTCCTTTGCGAGTTCTATCTCTGACGAATTTGTGGCTCTGTGTCTGCTTACGGATCTGTCCTTTACCCACATACATAGACCCTATAATATATCTCCCTCAGTCTGCGGTGAGTCTGCCTCTGTGTATAACAAATATGCCAGGAGTGCGCAGTAGTATAGTGGCTAGAGTGCTGCTGGAGGGGATTTAAATTTCCGCTAGGGCAGAAATTTGTATCGAGATTTCTGCTCCACTTGCACCGTCTAGTCAACTTGGCTATAATAATTGCACTGATATACTGTAGCCACTTGGAAGATCAGGCAGCGACGGTAAGAAAAAATGAAGTCACTAACATTTCATACCAATGTCTGCCCCGATAGGCAATCATTGGTATGAAATGTTAAGGGACCTCTCCATCTTCTATTCCGTCATTCCTTAGCATATTTATATCGCAAATTATGTCCACTCGAAGTCTGTTCACACACAGGTGAGAGGTCGGTTAACAGGTTATTCCTGTCAACTTCAAAGATTAACAAATGAGCTGGGTTTCGACCTATTTGAATCGGGTTTTTAAGTCTGTCTCTTGTGAGAGATTTTTTCTGTATTTTTTAACCGACCTCTCGTGGAATCGTTTGATACAAGGATGGAAGTTTAATGCCTAGATCTGCTAACTCAGCTATGATGAGTACACTGACCGTACACTGTCGGTGGGAAGATGAGACGGCAAGGGAGAGGACTGGACACCCGCCCCCATATGCCGAGGCTAAGAAAATGAAGTCACTAACACTTCATACCCATGGCTGCCTCAGGGTAACTTAAGAGACGACAGGCCGCATGACTTTTGCTGCGCGCCACCTGTCGAGTTGTATGGAATTATAACCGCTCAAATTGTCCATCTATCGAGTGACAACATAACTATAGGAGTCTTTTACAGACTGCACATGAGTATAAGCCTATACAGTATAAGACTTATTCAAGAGAGCAGATCTCCACTTCCATTCCATATATAATAATAATAATAAGCAGGATAGACAGTGAGCATTGACACAAGATGCGATAAAAACCGGCTCATTGAACTAACAACACTTGAATTGAACGATCTACGGAATTTTATCTTTGAGCATGTCATGCAGACTGACTTTGAACGACGTAGGAGCCTACCCTCAACAAGGACCCAACCCTAAAACCCTCAACTCTCCAACATTATTAATCTCTACCCCTTTATGGCAATATTTCTTCACTCACTTTAATCATTTATACGAAATATAATAATTTGTGATTTGTTTGCATTTACTTTCATATCGATCTTGTCAAGCTCACCAAAACCTATATAGGGCCTATATGACCTGAAAGTAGGCTATATATAGTGATATTCTCTTTCCCAAACACACGGTACTTTTTCTTGCTGCGCTTAGCTTGACAATAATGTTTTATAAGTTTGGAGTTTAAGATTACGATTGCGATTAGATGGAATTCTCGACAATGAGGGCTTTCAGGATAATCTACTGAAAGCAACTCAGAGAATGGGCTGTGGCCATAACAGTTCCGTGCTATCAGGCTTACTGTAAAATTTCGGCTAATGATGCGGAAAACAGGTAATTTCTAAGTGGCAAGCCAGTGGAAGCCACAAAATAATTTTCAGTAATACACTTTCCTACTATACGTAAAAAATACCTCCACAATATTTGGTTACATGTAGGGGAGTGCTTTGGTTGTCGAAGGGTTGGGTTCAACCCTCTGGCTCTTATTCCTTCGGCGTAGGCCTACTCATTATGGCCGAGTTGGCTAGGAAGCGCAGATGGAACCTGTATCCTGAAATAAATTTCTGAAATTGCGGGGACTTAAAGCCCGACCTCTCGATAGACAGTCCAGCATGCTTGTCAGTTGTCACGAGGCCAGTAGACTATAGCGCAGCCCTACGGGCGCTATAGAAGTTTTTATTATTGACTAGTTTTACTATTATTACATTTCTGACTACTGTCTAAAATCCAGACCATCCCAAAAATGTTCATGCCATGTCACGAGGCGCATGTTTTTGTGCAACATGGTTCACCCTCTGTTGCGAACATTTCTGCAGCGTCCATGCTGGACTAGATTGTAATCCAAACCAGTTAACCTTTCACATTTAGAGACTGATATTAAAGAGCTAAAAACAGTCGAAGAGCGACAGAAGGATTTTTCTCATCACTTCGTGACATTGAACGGAAACAGAATATGACATCCTGCGTGGTCAGTCAAAATGAAGGACGCAGAGAAACATAGATACATACACACATTTCGATATCACATTACACTATTAAATATTGACCTCGGCAATGCTTTCTCTCCCAAAAAGGAGATTTTCTTTTCTACTTTTAGCCTTATGTTGTCCACATATCTGGTGTACTAAATATTAAATATTGACCTCGGCAATGCTTTCTCTCCCAAAAAGGAGATTTTCTTTTCTACTTTTAGCCTTATGTTGTCCACATATCTGGTGTGCATGCATACTTGTACTGTGAATGTATGTATTTATGCAAGTATGTATGTATGCGTGCATGTATGTATGCTTCTGAAAATTATAGTATCGTCTAAACATCTTTCGAAAACGTTTTTCTCATTAAAAGCAATAAGGTCATCTGCGGCGAATGATTAGTAGTGGTTCTCGGATAGATGGAAAGTCTCCATTAGTAGGACTTGAACACAAAAGTAGTATCAACGAACAACAATTTGACAGAGTTTTCATTATTACTGTTATTATTATTATTATTATTATTATTATTATTATTATTATTATTATTATTATTATTATTATTTTATTATTATTATTATTACTATTATTATTACTATTATCACTATTATTTTATTATCATTATTATTATTACTACTATTACTATTATTATTATTATTATTATTATTATTATTATTATTATTATTATTATTATTATTATTATTATTATTACTACTATTATTATTGCTGTAGTAGTAGTAGTATTAGCAACAGCAGCAGTAGTAGTAGTATTAGCAACAGCAGCAGCAGCAGTGGTAATAGAAGTATTATTGCTACTAATATTACGCATTTAATAGGCGCCGTGGCCAAGCAACAATCGATGGCGCTGAACAATTGTGAGTGAAGGAGTTGTTCAAGGTCCCTATACACAGTAATCACTTCAGAGAGGCTCAAACTCGCACTCTCTGCGTTACAATCGCTCTGACCAATTGGCTACCGTGTCCCACGGTTTACTTTGCAAAAGACGCACGTAGCTGATGCCCAGTCGATCAAGATGTGTAACGTTAAACATACGTTATACCATTTGTTTCACAGTTTTCAGTTACCACATTGTATTGTATTGTATCTGAACATTTATAAAGCGCCTCTCACAGCGTTCGCTTGTCACAGACACATACATTTTTACTGGTGATGATGATGATGATGATGATGATGATGATGATGCTATTCGCTTATTGTTTATAAAATAAACACATGCTGACAAACCGTAGCATGGAACAATGTTAGATAGAGTTTTGAGAAGTAGATAATGTTGAGTATTGTGTTCGGGGAATAAAGTCTCTGTTGTCTTTAACTGGAAGACGTACAGTACTGGTGATTCTGAGGACACAATGAATATACAGTTTTATGAACTAGCGGTAAAAGAGGTCAAACCACCATTCACTGCACCACTGGGATACTGTTCTACTGTTCCTTCCCATGTGTCTTAAACGTCACTGCTTTCAACTACACAATACACATACCCCGCCATCCGTGTCAACGACCGCATGCTTCGTGATGCCTCGCAACTGCTGCTGCAGTCAACGGGGAACGGGTTGTTGACCACATGATTGATTGATGATGGTAGCTGCTGATATGGTCAGCGGGTCACTGACCACATTCTTAATGATGTCTTCCAAGTGCTGTGCATTTCTTTGTGTTGTCGTTTTATCAGAATGCAGCTTTCACAACTGCCACTGTCAGAGCTTTATCGTAAATTCAAAATTTCTAAAGCGCCACTTGAAGGCTATGCGCAGGGCACCAGCTTATTCAGGAGCGCTCCAATCACCCGCATGAAACTCTCTATTATCTTCTTCTTCTTCTTCTTCTTCTTCTTCTTCTTCTTCTTCTTCTTCTTCTTCTTCTTCTTCTTCTTCTTCTTCTTCTTCTTCTTCTTCTTCTTCTTCTTCTTCTTCTTCTTCTTCTTCTTCTTCTTCTTCTTCTTCTTCTTCTTCTTCTTCTTCTTCTTCTTCTTCTTCTTCTTCTTCTTCTTCTTCTTCTTCTTCTTCTTCTTCTTCTTCTTCTTCTTCTTCTTCTTCTTCTTCTTCTTCTTCTTCTTCTTCTTCTTCTTCTTCTTCTTCTTCTTCTTCTTCT
>OY744612.1:33001383-33104958 GCA_963556255.1 Allolobophora icterica | reverse complement strand
GCAGGAAGAAAAGAGGAGAAGGACGAGGTGCAAGCGAAGGAGAATAAAATGCAGAGGAGTAAATGTAAATGTAAATCTCCGAAATTTCTCAGCGACACACAAAACTCACGTCAGGGAGACCAGCTTATTCACCGGCGCTATATCAAATCAAGTCCGCAATAGCCATGTCCGCCTTATCCGTTCCGGTGCCAGGTCAGAGTCCGGGTAGGTCAAGCCGAGGAGACAGCAGGGTACTACGGTGGTAATCGGTGATGATGGCGGTTGTGTGGTGGCGCAGGAATGGAATCAGGATAGGATAGCTTGAAGAGTTCGGTTTTCAGTGGTGAGTGGAAAGCAGCGGAGGACAGTACAAGCGGAGGAGAGGCGATGTCAACAGGCGATATGGGAGGCAGTGCTGGATTTAAGCATGGGCTACATGGGCGCAGTGGCGTAGCCAGGTTTTAACACCAAGGGGAGCGAGCACATAAAAAGGCCCCATTTACCAAAATAAATAATTTCAATTAATAACATTCATTACAGTGGCGGCGATCTTGTTTCACAGCTGGCGGGACATTTTTGAACTGATGTGGTCAAAAAAGAGTTTTGAACTGATCTGGTCAAAAAAGAGGTGAAACAAATTTTTCACGCGCGAAAAAATTTGATGACCTGAGCGCGAAATTTTTTTGACTTTTTTGGTGTTTCTTCCAAATTTGGGGGTCTGATGTATCATGTACGGCGTGTCCCCCCCACTGTGAAAGGTGGGGTCTTGTCCCCCTCGATCCCCCGGGATCGCCGTCCATGATGCATTGTGATCATAAGTATTTTTGTTTGTATTTTAAGTAGAAACACTGAAACACCCAAAAGCTGGCAAAAGCACTGTGTATAGTAAATTAGTAATGGTATGGTATACTTTAGCATAACAGTACAAACGCAAACCAATTACGACAGCCTTTTTCGTCTAGACTTCAGTTTAGAAAAGTTAGGCTTATCGATTAGTTCGTTATAATCAACTTCACTAGCGAACTGTCTTCGATCGTAATCAAGGGTAAGCTAGACAATCTGTCCTCGCCAATTGTAGAACGAACGTACGATGTTACGAGTTTGAGTCGGCTAAAGAACTGTTCCATACTAGCGCTGTTTATTGGCAAGGTCAACAAAATGCAGTACAATGTGGACTGCAGGCTAGGATAAATGGAACACGTCATTGGCGATCATGAAGTTTAGTACATGACTGCTAGAGATTCTAATTTGGTCACATTATCGGCTTTGCTAAAATGCTTTGGATCTAAACAACTAAATTTGGAAACCACATTTGTAAAATGCTTAAATGCTCAGGTCTCTGGTTCTATGCTGAAGGTCCTACGCTGGCTTCCTGTCAGCCAGCGCGTATTATACAGAGTTGGTTCCCAGGTGTGGCGGTGCCAGCTGGGCTGCACTCCAGCTTATCTGCGGGTTGTTTCGCGCCTCGTGCTGGGAGTTCAGGGTAGCCGCCACCTCCGGTCTTCTGGTAAGGGGATGCTCATTGTGGCTTTTGCCCGCATAGCCACCATGCGAAACGGTGCTTTTTCAGTAGTGGGCCCGACGGCATGGAACGGGCTCTCCCTGGTGCTGCGCCTGCTCGTCAGAACTTCCACTGATACGCTCTACACTATAGACTGAAAACTGTCCTTATTGGCCGTGCTGGAGTCGGAGCACCTCTGAGTAGCTCCTCTAGAAGAGGTGCTGTATAAATACTCGAATGAATGAATGAATTAAATCTTTTAGTTGTGCTGTTTATGACACAGTCTAGAAACACTACGTAGGTTTCAACCATGAATTTTTGTCTGGAATCATCCACTGACATTTCCTCATGGAATTTCTTTCTTTTCTGAACTCTATGTTGCTCATAGTCAGTAGTAATATCAGATTTTTAAGCCAGACCAGTTGTTTTATTCTCAATCCGTTCAAACTCAGATTCAAATTCATTTCGCATGTTTTTCATCTCGTTTTCAAAGAGTTGAATAAGAAACTGAAAGTAAATCAATGCTCTGTGAATACGTGGATAAACTGAAAGCCTTCTCTAGCACTTTCTCACAGGATATTAGAAGAACCAAGAATTTTCGAACATATCGTGTAACAAGAATATCTTTTGGCTCAGCCCACTGTTTAGTAGTAGGTCTTACAGTTTGAAAGAGGTTTACCACTCAAGGACAAGGTGACATATTTCTTATGTCGTTTGAACGATTGGAATAAATAAATTTCGATCGATTGGAATAAATAAATTTCGAATGATTGGAAAAAATAAATTGTGAAAAAGGCCCCACAGTTTGGAAAATGGTCTCAGGGGGAGCGGCCGCTCCCCCTGCTCCTCCCCTAGCTACGCCTCTGCATGGGCGACAGCCCAGGGACCCCACTAGTTGCAATTTTTGTGTGTTCACTGCATGTGTCATCTGACCAGGAAAGAGATTCTATAATAATAATAACCAATAACCATAAATAACCATAAATTTTTATTACTTCGCATGATATGCTGTTACAGAAATGTTGTCATTCAGTGTAAAATGTTAACAGAAAACAGATCAATTCTAAGAGTGATTAGTGACTAGATGTGACTGGTATACGCTTCTGAATGATCAGGGTGTTCCCATCCCTAATGGAGAATTTTAATGTAATGTTTTTCTTATCCTCGACCAACCGTTTGATGACGGCTTAGACTGAGACTCCATAGCCAAAATATGTTGAAGATTGAACAATATTTAGGACTTGCTCAATCCAGTTGAAATTCTGTAAAAATGCATTTTTCTCTTTTTTTATCCAATTATTCTTAAATTACGCATTGTAAATTTTGTTGACAATCAGCAAATGATTAAGACCTCCTGGATGATTTGTTTGATAGCGCCTAATAAAAATCGAGCAGGATCATTTTTTCCAGACGAACATTGAGAGAACGGTCCTGAGAGGAACGGATAGCCAGAGTAGAGTGAAACCCCACATGTACTGCAGGGAAAACACACACAGAAGCGTAAAGCTTTTGCAGTAAATTATTAATTGGATATACAGACAAGCAGCTGTGACGTCATCAGTTCCAACCACTGCCACCAGAGCTGATATTCAGGAAGATGATTAAGATGGTCAGAATATGGATCATCATCGGACAGCGGCAATTTACCTTGTCACCTGATCCTGAGGACGGTCCGTGAATTTCAAAGCCGAGAGTGAGAGGAACGGTGAATATGACTTCTGAAGTGGCTGCAGCACTAGATCGGACATATAAATGACAGGAAGGCTGCTCACATATTTTCTGCACTAGCTTCATCAGGGCAGCTCCAGAATGATTCAGAGGATGCCATCATTGGCCCTTTGGTCTCATTGGTCGGAATCTCATACATTTAGCATGCCGTCATCACATTCTCAGAGATCATGCTTGAGAATGTGGCTATAGCATCTATTGTGTCTCAAAGTCTCCAGAAATAGAACTGTTTGGCCATTTCAAAGATTTCTAGCATCGAATAGGTCAATCTTCATTTTCCACAGTCCTTGAGAACGATAATATGGCATCCATTATCGCTCAATGGAAAGACGGTGTCATAGAGTTTGGAGTAGCTCAGCTTGAAACATTCCAAGTGCCAGATGACTATACCGTAAACTGCTGGAGCTCTAGATTCATTTTCCTTGGTGGAACGTCTCCTCGGTGGAATTCATTTCCGATATCCAGGAGCAATTCATCATGCCCTCTGGATGGCATATACTTCAGTAAGATGTGGTTATTTCGCAAACAGTATGAACCATTGCAGCTATAGGGTCCTCTGGATTACGGAGGCGTGTGGTCCCTCATATTGCAAACAAATGAGGAAGCACCTCAATTGCGAACAAATAAGGAACAATCTCATATCGCGAACAAATAAGGAAGCATGTCATATCGCGAGCAAATATGGAAGCATGTCATATCGCGAACAAATAAGGAAGCATCTCAGTGAGGGGTGTCTCTTATTGACTGCTGTGTATGTCAGGCCCTAGATATCGCTATCTGTAATAACTTGAACAATGTTTTGAAACTCGATGGCATTTCTGGTTAGTTCTCTTGCAATAAAAATGCTGTCCTTGTTCTGTCCCAACGTAGGCCTATCTATTGCGTCAAGAAACATCGTGCCAACGCCTGTTACAATAAGACAATTGATCATTGGTCGATTTTGTATATTGGATCACCCATCACTGACTAAAGTTCCGCCAAGATGGGGGAAAATGTAACATTGAAGTTCAAGAAGAGCAGGAGGAGAATGAGACGGTGAAAGAAATTGAGAAGAAGTAAAAGAGTGGAAGGGAGATATGGATAAGCCCACGACCCTTCCACTTGTTTGCCTACCTCTCTGTGTGCCTGCATACCTCTCTTATCTGATTTTCTAAAGATATTGACCTGATCACAGCTTGGTTTGGTGTGCCATCGGTTGATGCCTTGTGCATTAGACATCGGGGGTTATAAAAGTAACTAAGTAATAATTAATAGTGTGTCTGCTTGCTTGTCTGTTTTTCTGCCTGCCTGTATGTATCTGTATGGCTCTCTGTCTGTTTGTCTTCCTATGCCACGTTCTGCCTATAATCTGTCTTCTGTTTTCATTGTCCTCTTGTGCGTCGGTTGACAAAGACAACTGCAAGTCATTGTCTCTTCTACAATAGTCAATCTGCCTAATTGCCTGTCTGCCTTCTGCTTGACCGCCTGCTTGTCTGCCTTTCCTAACTTGTTATCATCTTCCGATTTGCTTTGTTTCTTTTATCCTTTTTGTCTAACCGACAAACCACTTGCTTGTCTGCATGAGTCCTCGTCTGACTGCCTAAATGTCTGTCTACGTCCTTGTCATCAATATTGAAGGGGAGAATTGCGTGTGAGAGGGTCGTGTAATTATGAAAATTCAGAGGCCTTGGAATACAAAGGAGTGAAGCGTTGAGAGAAATATCGAAAGAGACAGGGGACAGAGAAAAGAGAGAAGGATCGGGAGAATGCATAGTTATGTGGAAAGAGGAACGAAAGGCCAGGGAAGACAGCAAACGTCCTTTGTGACGTCTGAAAATCTTGACAAATTTCGCTCCAGCCGTTCCGACGACATGAGAACTGGCAGCACTGGAACTACTCCCTCACTGGACCAGACCTTTCCTGTTAGTGGGATGCTTGTCGTCTAATCGATGAACTACTGTCCAGAGGGCTCCCCTCGGATATCAACCAAAATCACACCCAGGCATTCATGGACACACACGGATACGTACACATGCACGCACATAGACATACATGTGCATGCACACGGATGCACATGTGCACGCACACAGGCACACATGTGTACGCATACACACGCACACACACAGACATACATGCGCATGCACAAAGACATACATTTGCACGCACACAGACACGTGTTCACGCACCCACCAGCGCGTAAACGCCCACATTGTTGACATGTTTACATTAGACATTGTTGAATAGGCTAGCGTGAAATTTATGTAGCGCTTAAATTTAAAGAAGGAAAACAGTGGTGTTGGTCGAAGACAGCTGAATACACATGGAAAATTTGAAGAATATATAATCTGTCTAAATTATAACAGAAATCTGTTTCGGACCAAATCTGAGAGGATTTCATGCAATCTGATGAAACGTAGGCCTAAGCAGTAGACAGGGTGAGAATTGTCGGGGCGTTGGGGGTTCAACCCCCTAGTCTTTTTAGGACCACACAGTTATTCAACTCCACATGGATCAAACTCATCAAAGTCTGACCCCAGTCCTTTTTCTACATTCTCACGCTGATGTAAAAGCTCCCAGTTGCTATATATATATATATATATATATATATATATATATATATATATATATATATATATATATATATATATGCGTCAAACAAAGCGTGCTTGTCCTTCATAGGAGGTGAAATAAAGTCAGACCAAAAGTTTAGCTGAGACCAAACTGACGTTTACGGCTCAAGTTTACTTGTCAGCAAATAATGCAGTTTGCTAGAGTTCAGATTGGAAACATCTATAAAAGAGTCAATTTCCATAATGTCGTTTCAAATCAAACCTAATTATGTCTAGCCACGTCCTCTGAAGCAGACTGAGAGACGTTTGGTCGATTCAAGCCAAGACAACTGACAGGGTCGGATCTGAGACCCGACACCTCTGAGTTGACATCCGACACCTGAACTATGAGATCAATAAAAGGGGAAACCCGTCACCTAAATGTATCTTTACTACTTGCAATGATCGATTATGTGCATCATGTTGCACGCATATTTTATTTTATCCGAATAGCGAATAGCTAGTATCAGTTATAGATTAACCAGAAAGACTTAGCTTTTAGGTTTGCAGATATCTGTAGATCTGCCACTTCCGGATGAGCATTTAATCACTGCCTGCAGTCGGATTTTCCAGTCCGCAGTGCAATACATTTATTGCTATGACGCTGTTCACGCTCGCGTAGCAGATACCTTTGCATGGAGCGGATGATTGATGGCATTGGTTTGTTGCTTTTTCCTGGGATAAAAATGTTTATAATGATCCGATGTCATTACTCAGCTTGTCTCAATCTCTGAGCCGAACCTTGTCTGTAAAAACGACCGAGTATTATTCTGGCAATAAATTATCGCGCGCACGCACGCACACACACACACACACACACACACACACACACACACACACACACACACACACACACACACACACACACACACACACACACACACACACACACACACAAACACACACACACAAACTGACCACGTATGACAGAATCAAACAGATAGGCTAGCAACGCTCTCACACTGATCGGTTCCAGACACACTATATATACAAAATCTATAGACATGATATATATATATATGGGTGATTCAGACTTATTAATAATATAAACAAACAGAAATGTCACGACGTCATGAAGTAAAATTTTTATTACGCTCCTCTCATTGGCCGATTCCAACTAATGAATATTAATGACCAATGACGTCACTATTTACAAATGGCTGTAGGACGTGATGGGCGCCTTGCAAGGCTGCCGTGTACAGTTAAAATTCGACTCCTGTAATAACTTGTGATCATCCGTTCATACTGATTTGTAATCATACTGCGTAATTGTCAGTTTGAAAATATTAAACGAAGATTATTATTATTATTATTATTATTATTATTATTATTATTATTATTATTATTATTATTATTATTATTATTATTATTATTATTATTATTATTATTAACATTCCAAAGGACGTTCGTTTCACTTGTCATAAAAGTATAAGGCGAGACTTCTCAAAAGGAGTACATATAACCTACATGTAATAAAATTTAAGCGATTGAGCTAATTATTGAGCTAATTATCGGTCATAGTTAAATTAACAAATACATAGATCCTACACATTAAAATTTATAGAGGTCTACACGCAGGTAGGCTATGTTGGCAAAATAAATTATCCTGCCAGATCGTCAATCTAGACACCGGGTCTCAAAGATTCCATTTCACTTGCATCCTCTAGCGAATTAGTTGTCGAATTAGTACAGTCCAACTAGACACTATGGTCATAGCAGAACAGGTTTGAGATGAGAGGTCCTCAGAAAGGCTCGACATCGCTGTGTATGGACGCAGAACGGACAAATCGGCGTGTGTAGGCCAATATTTACAATTCTACTTCTAGTTTTACTTCATATAGGCCTACATAACTAAAATATTTTAGCTTTGTCGCTCTATCTTACATCTGCTGTATTACATTTTTGCACATAAGATACATAATGAGTCACATACATGTAATATTTACGGGCTTATACGTGTGTCAGAGTGTGCGAGCGCATGTGAGTAGGCCTATTAGATCGTCTTTCATTAATACTTCCTGTCGACATCATTTATCTTCTGGTGTCCTCTCGATGCGACAGGTGCTCTGAAGCGCAGCACGTGTTGGATTCAGAAGTTGGCCAAAGACTTCATCCATCCTTCCGTCTAAATATGCCTTGCTAAGCTTGATGCATGCTTTCAGGACATCTATGCAGGGACGTATCTAGCGTTGGGCTTGGGGGGGCTTAAGCCCCCCCAAACGAAGTTGAAGCCCCCCCAAACAAGTCAAGCCGTTGTATGCTTACGGCTAAAATTCGTATGAACACTGTATAAATGTTGCCATGTTCAAGGCTTAAGCCCCCCCAAACGAAAAAGGCTAGTTACGTGCCTGCATCTATGGCGGCCTGCTTCCTCCTATAGACCTGCTATATCTGTAGATCTGTGTAGGCCTGCTTGCGTAGTCCCTGAATCTTCGCTAATCAAGAGAGATTCGATTTTCTGAGCTGACGTCGGTTGTGCTTATAGGCTTAGAGCTGCGTTGGCAAATAACTTTACAATCGGTCGACAGTGGCGTAGATTTGGGTAAATTTATGGTCGTTTTATCGACTTGTGAAATACAGCACTAAGCAAGCTGTCACTTAAGCAGAGAGAGACAGACAGACAGAGACAGATAGAAAGAGAGACAAAGACAGACAGACAGACAGATGACTAAGCATACAGACAGCAGCACGTTATACTGTGGCATTACTGAAAACAAACATTCAGATTAAGAACGACACGTGCATACACGGATGCACACTGACATACTATATATACTATGCCATACAATACTATACTATAATATACTGTACTATTCAATACTATACTAGACAATACTATACTAGACAATACTAGACTAGACTAGACTATACTATACTATACTATACTATACTATACTATACTATACTATACTATACTATACTATACTATACTATACTATACTATACTATACTATACTATACTATACCATACCATACCATACCAGACTATACTATACTATACTATACTATACTATACTATACTATACTATACTATACTGTATTACACTACACTATGCTATACTAAACTATACCATACTATACTATGCTATGCTCAGCTATGCTATATTTTGCCTTATCTCAGCTAACCTTACCTTACAAAATTACCTGTTTTTAATATATGGGAACATACTGAAGCAGACTCCTCATGGCTGGACTATACAGACAGGTATATATTTAGGCCTGTACTATACTATACTATACTATACTATACTATACTATACTATACTATACTATACTATACCATACCATACCATACCATACCATACCATACCATACTATACTATACTATACTATACTATACTATACTATACTATACTATACTATACTATACTATACTATACTATACTATACTATACTATACTATACTATAGTATACGCTATCCTATGCATACTTTATTCGGACTTGGTCGTGACACGAACATGCGTGGAAATCCACTCATGAGTCATGACACGTACGTACATTATGCATTATAGAACTTCAAGACTAGTGTTGTGTGGATATATCGTTTTAGCCATTTTTGTAGATACCGGAACTTGCACTAAGTAGTGCCATTAGTTCTAGTTTAGCTTCGCAGGTTGCCCGGAAGTCCTAGTTTACATTCATCCGTCCGTCCATCCATCAGTTCGTCTACACCTGTGTGTAGTTTCAGGCTTTACTCCGTGTCTTACACTTCAAGCGAACGTCGAGGCTTCTAGCTGGCAGACGTGTATCTTTTGCATCCATTCCTGAGTCCTTGTGATACTGTCTGAGTGTCACAAAATACTTGTTTTGAAACACTTATCCTTCTAGTCCGTCGATAGGGTTTCGGGAATGGATAGGCCATGCATCTTCATCTATCATTGTTGGAACAAACTCCATTTTATTTCACCATGTACGTATACTGTTTATTTTGACCTCAACCAACAGCCTATATATGTCCATTGTCCACGTACATGTGTTTTTCTGATTTGTTCTGTTAGTTCACCATACTCCCAACTCTCAAAATTTACACCATGGTCTGAAACACGTAATAACTTGCGGTCAGTTTATATTCTGTTGCTTCTTTCTAGTAACACTGAGGTAAACATGGACGTCCGCAGGAATTTTTGTAAGGGTGCAAAAAATTTAAGGCAGGCAAAATTTTTAGGGTGAGCAAAATGACTGTTTGCACAACTATTCATGAACACAGAACAGTGACAACTTTATCTAAATAATTAAGTGTTTTTTCGCATTGAAAATCATGTTGGGACTGTTGTGATAATCATAATAATCAAAAGATTTAATATTTTTCTAAATATTTGCAAAATCCAAGGGTGCAAATACCCCCTTGCCCCTCCGGACGCCCATGGAGGTAAACCCTGGTCTTGAGTGTTTTGGAATTTTTAAATTTTTACCACCTTAATATTCATCTATGAGAAACAAGTCTCCTTTTCAAAATAATATCCTGGTCCGGTAGATTTTCGTGCTATCAACGAAACTTGGCTCCATCCGTTTGGCGTAGCTGGGCATTTTGCCGCCCAGTGCAACTGATAGAAGGGTCGTTGCAAACAGCATACTGTACAGACTTTTATGAAAGCTGGTTCCTTTGCGAGTTCTATCTCTGACGAATTTGTGGGTCTGTGCCTCATCACGGATCTGTCCTTAACCCCCATGTATATGCCTCCCTCAGTCTGCAGTGAGTCTGCCGCTGTATTATAGCAATATGCCAGAGGTGCGCAATAGTAGAGTGGCTAGACTGCTGGAGAGGATTTAAATTCTCTCTATGGCAGAAATTTGTATCGAGATTTCTGCTCCGTTTGCACCGTCTATAGTCAACTTGGCTACAATGACTATATATACTGTCAGTGGGAAGATTAGGCGGTGAGTCTCAGAAAAATGAAGTCCCTAACACTTCAGAGCAACGCCTGCCGAAAGATAGTCATTGCTATGAAATGTTAAGGGATCTCTCTATCTTCTGTTCTGTCATTCCTTAGTATATTTGTCGCTAATTATGTCCACTCAAAGTCTGTTCACACACTGGTGAGAGGTCGGTAAACAGGTTAATTGGTATCGACACAAAGATTAACAAATGAGCTGGATTTCGATCTATTCTGTCATTCCTTAGCATATTTATCGCGCAAATTATGTCCACTCGAAGTCTGTTCACACACAGGTGAGAGTCGGTAAACAGGTTAATTGGTATCGACACAAAGATTAACAAATGAGCTGGGTTTCGACCTATTTGAATCATCTCATGTTATCCTTTATTACAAGGATGGAGTTTAATGCCTTGATCTGCTAACTCAGCTAGGATGAGTACACTGACCGTACACTGTCGGTGGGAAGATGAGACGGCAAGGGAGAGGACTGGCCACCCGCCCCCATATGCAGAGGCTAAGAAAATGAAGTCCCTAACACTTCATACCCATGGCTGCCTGAGGGCAACTTAAGGGACGACAAGCCGCATGACTTTGCTACGCGCCACCTGTCGAGTTCGATGGAACTATAACCGCTCAAATTGTCCACCTATCGAGTGACAACATAACTATAGGAGTCTTATACAGATTGCACATGAGTATAAGCCTATAAGCCAAGAGTCAAAGTGGCAGAAATGTTATCGAAAGAATTCAGAGTCAGACGGGGAGTGAGACAGGGTTGCGTCTTGTCCCCAAGTCTGTTCAACATCTTGGCGGAGAGAGTGATGAGGGAAACTTTGGAGGGATTTGAGGGAGGAATACAGATAGGGGGGAGGCGGTTGACAAACTTACAGTACGCCGATGACATTGTATTACTGACAAACTCGGAGAGTGAATTACAGTTGCTGATAGAGAAACTAGACAGGACAGGAAAGAAATATGGTATGCAGATTAATATAGGAAAGACGAAAGTTATGACAACAACAGAAACCAAATGTACAATCAGGATTAATCAGGAGGAACTAGAACAGGTGGACAGATTTACGTACCTGGGTTCAACGATTGATGAAAACAGCGGTTGCGGTACAGAGATCAGAACACGTTTAGCAAAGGGTTATGCAGTAGCTACGGACCTCAAAAGGATATGGAGGAGTCATGATCTAACAAATAAAACGAAGCTAAAGTTGTGGAAGACACTGGTTTGGCCTGTGGCCATATATGGATGCGAGAGCTGGACATTGAGGAAGGAGGAGGCAAGAAGAATAGAGGCATTCGAGATGAAGTGTCTGAGATTGATTATGAATATATCTTGGACGGAAATGCGGTCAAATGAATGGGTATTGGAAGCAGCAGGAGTAGAGAGGAATTTACTGAGGACGTGAAGGAAAGAAAAATGATATATTTTGGACACGTCATGAGAAGAGAAGGAGCATGCATGGAGAAAGACATCATACAGGGCACACTGCCGGGAGCCCGGAAAAGAGGAAGACCGAGAACAAACTGGCTGGGCAACATAAAAGAATGGACGGGATTGGCAATGGGAGAATTGTTAAGACTGACGGAGGACAGGAGGCGTTGGAGGAACATTGTGCATGATGCGGCCGAACCTCGAACCGAGGATGGCTGAGAGCAGAGATAAGCCTATACAGTATAAGACTTATTCAAGAGAGCAGATCTCCGCTTCCACTCCATATATAATGTGGCGGACAGGCCAAAATATATGAACGAAGACAAATAATAATAACTGTCTTAGTTAATTAGCGTCTTATTCGATGGGTGGCGCTTTATAACTTTTCGATTATAAATATAATTACAAGAGCTGTATTTTATATTTGCCATTTTAACGCTTTAATTTATTAATTAAAATAATTAGACACACCGTCCGTCCAATATTTAGTGGCTAAACATAGGGCGCCGCTTAATATAGCTGGTAGAGATTTGGATTTTGGACACCTGTATTTAAGAAGTTGGTATTGGCCTACTATATAAGTATGAAGGCCTGAATATGGTTTACGTACTAACTTATAGTCGTGCAGACAGAGAATGTAGCCGTCCTATGGAGGCCAAAATAATGTCTTACGTACTGAGTTATAGCGTGCAGATAGATGCAGATGGATTCATAGAGCTTGCCTCACGCTGCGTTGCCTATATCGTAGGGTGGCGTTACTGCACTCTGCATATACAGCGATACGGTTCTTTAGTGTCGTTAGTTAGCGATTAATACTGCACTCCGTGTGGTAGTATACGGCGAGTGATAAAGCGAGTTCCAGGTTTCGGGCAAGTTACAAATATATTTACGGACGAGAGGGCGTCCGAGAAAAGGCTAATCTGTGCGATCCCGGGTTACAGCCGAATCGATCGCTCTCGGGTGAAGGATTGAGTCCGCCGATCCGACAGGTTTGGGGCCCACCCTGCCGTTAGATCGCGAAAAGGTCTGAATCTCGATTGTTGGTAGTTTGCGGGCTGAGTATAGCTCGGGGAAAGACCGATAGTGAGAGATTGAGAGCTCACAGGTCTGTTCCGGTGGTAGCCGTTTGAGATACACGGGCAAAGTCCCGCTGTTGACAGTCAGAGATACACGGGCAAAGACCCGGAGATACGCGGGCAAAGACCCGGTGTTGACCGTCAGATATAAACGGGCAAAGACCCGGTGGTAGCCGTCAGAGATACACGCGGAAAGGCCCCGCTGTTGACCGTTAGAAATACACGGGCAAAGACCCGGAGATACACGGGCAAAGTCCCGCTGTTGACAGTCAGAGATACACGGGCAAAGACCCGGTGGTACCCGTCAGAGATACACGGGCAAAGACCCGGAGATACGCGGGCAAAGACCCGGTGTTGACCGTCAGATATAAACGGGCAAAGACCCGGTGGTAGCCGTCAGAGATACACGCGGAAAGGCCCCGCTGTTGACCGTTAGAGATACACGGGCAAAGACCCGGTGGTAGCCGTTAGAGATACACGGGCAGAGTCCCCGCTGTTGACCGTCAGAGAAACACGCGGAAAGACCGCGCTGGTGACCGTCTCAGAGACACGCGGAAAGGCCCCGCAGTTGACCGTCCGAGATACACGGGCAAAGACCCGGTGGTGATAACTCAGTTAAAGTATCGTCCATAAAAGCTGAGCAGTGCGATCCCGAGTAACAGCAAAAACTAATCACTCTTGGGTATTGGATTGACCGCCGATTCGACAGGTTTGGGGCCCACCCTGCCGTTAGATCGCGAGCCGGTCTGAATCCCGATTGTGGAAGTTTAACAGGCTGAGTAAACCTCGGGGAGAGACCGATCGTCAGAGATATAGAAAACACAGGTCTGTATCGGTAAAGTGCGGAGAAACATTACGCTGGTGACGTCCGGTGAAGTACCGGAACGATCTTGTTGAAACTGTTCGATAACATCGGGGAACAACCCGTGAATCTAAATACGCGGTATCCGGGTTTGGCTGTTTTACGCGTCATAGTTACTCCCACGGTTTACCGGCAAATATCCGTCCGGGAGACCAACCGGACGATCCGACCGTTGTCTGTTCCAGTGTTCGGGAAAGTTCCCACGGTGGGAAGCTACACAGGTCTGTGTGCAATAACGGGGTAAACTTATTGATATTTACCCACAGATACCGCTAGCAGAATCGAGTGTGAGTACCGAGAAACGAAGCCTACGAGTCTGTGAGCTCCCGGAAAAAGACACAACTGTTACGTTCTCTATTTTATTCAGAGAGTCAGGTTCAAGAGATATGGCTAGTGGAGTAAGGGCCCACTCTGCTGCTCAGGTCTCGAGACAGACTAATTCTGAATAGTGGGAGGACAAAAGGTTGTATAAACCGGAAAGAGGTCAGACCAAGAGATTAAGCTCGGGTCGGGTATTCGGGTACCCAGGTCCGGCAGAGACACGTCCGCGGTTTCATAGCCGAAGTACGGTTAGTCCCAAGGTGAAGTGTACGAGAGTCCCAGGTAAAAGGGACATTAACGCAGACCAAGAGTAAACGATACGATAAAGTCCGGGTAGTCGGGTATCCAGATAGAACATATTTGCTTGTCGCAACACACAGCTCTGAGGACTGATTGAAGTGCGAGGTTGGGCCCCCTCGTGCGTAGGTCAGAACAAAGGTCTGCGTGTGTAGATAGCGAAGGTTATAGAGAGAGGACCTTCACTATCAGAGTGCCATAGAGACCCGTTATCTTTCGAAGCAGAATTCATTATTGTGAGGCCGGTATGCCGCACACGGAAACACAGCTAGAGATACGTGACAGTAAGAAGACGCGTTGCCCGATGGATACGTGTCTTCTATTACATGACGCAGAGACTCGTCATAAGTACTCCTTGTTCCCTGAACTTAGAGAACGTTTGGTGTTCCATGATAACGGCGATAGTTCAAGAGTCACGAGGTGCAGAATGGTCCGTCAAAGTTCAGACCAGGTAGAGAGGAAGAGAAAGCCCGTAACTAGGAAGGTACACAGAAAGGCAAAGACTGCTGCAGGTAAAAGATCGAACCCTGTTCTGAAGGACGGCCATCCTCAGGACGTTGCCCACCCGGTGACCGCGGAAGTGGCAGAGTCTGATGCCGAGACCGAGCTCTACAGTGTAGCCTCTCTTAGTAAAGCGGTAAACCCTGAACCTCCTCTGACAGGAATGGTCACTATGGACAGAGATAAGCCATTTGACGGTGACGATAGGCAAGGCAGTGACTCGGGTGGCTCCAGACGGGTAGTGGGCTGGAGTCACCACAGGAACCCGCCCGGCGCGGCAGGGCAGGCGTCCGGGCGGCGAACGCCACATATAATAAGCAGGATTGACAGTGAGCATTGACACAAGATGCGATAAAAACCGGCTCATTGAACTAACAACACTTGAATTGAACGACCTACGGAATTTTACCCTTGAGCATGTCATGCAGACTGACTTTGCACGACTTATGGGTCTACCCTCAACAAAGACCCAACCCTAAGACCCTCAACTCTCCAACATAACTAATCTCTACCCCTTTATGGCAATATTTCTTCACTCACTTTAATCATTTATACGAAATATAATAATTTGTGAGTTGTTTGCATTTACTTTCATATCGATCTTGTCTATCTCACCAAAACCTATGACCTGAAAGTAGGATAGTAGGTTATGTTCTCTATCCCAAACACACGGTGCTTTTTCTTTCTCTTTAAAATAATTATTTCTCAGTACTAATTGCTAATTGAGCATAAGCGCTCGTGAATAAGCTAGTGTCCTGCGCTTAGCTTGACAGTAGTGTTTTTTAAGTGTGGAGTTTAAGATTACGATTACGATTAGATGGAATTCTCGACAATGAGGGGCTTTCAGGATAATCTACTGAAAGCAACTCAGAGAATAGGCTATGGCCATAACAGTTCCATGCTATCAGGCTTACTGTAAAATTTCGGCTAATGATGCGGGTAACAGGAAATTTCTAAGTGGCAAGCCATAAAATAATTTTCAGTAATACACTTTCCTTCTATACGCCAAAAAATACCTCCACAATATTTGGTTACAGGTAAGGGAGTGCTTTGGTTGTCGGGGGGGGGGGGTGTTGGGTTATACCCCCTGGCTCTAATTCGGTCGGCGTACTCATTATGGCCGAGTTGGCTAGGAAGCGTATGATGGAACCTATATCCTGAAATAAATTTCTGAAATGGCTGGACTTAAAGCCCGACCTCTCGATAGACAGTCCAGCATGCTAGTCACGTGGCCAGTAGACTATCGCGCAGCCCTACGGGCACTATAGAAGTTTTTTTTATTATTGACTAGTTTTACTATTATTACCTTTCTTACTACTGTCTAAAATCCAGACCTTCAAGAAATGTTCATGTCATGTCGTGATGTGCATATGCTTTTGTGCAGCATAGTTGCTAGCATTTCTGCGGCTTCCATGCTGGACTAGATTGTAATCCAAACGAGTTAACCTTTCACATTTAGAGACTGATATTAAAGAGCTAAAAACAGTCGAAGGTCGACAGAAGGATTTTTTCTCATCACTTCTTCGTGACATTGAACGGAAACAGAATATGAAACCCTGTTTGGTAAGTCAAAATGAAGGACGCAGAGAAACATAGATACATACACACATTTCGATATCACATGACACTATTAAATATTGACCTCGGCAATGCTTTCTCTCCCAAGAAGGAGATTTTCTTTTCTACTTTTAGCCTTATGTTGTCCACATATCTGGTGTATTAGGCTATGCATGCATACTTGTACTGTGAATGTATGTATTCATGCATGTATGTATGTATGTATGCGTGCATGTATGTATGCTTCTGAAAATAATAGTATCTTCTAAACACCTTTCGAAAACGTTTTTCTTATTAAAAACAACAAGTTCATCTGCAGGCGAATGATTAATGATCAAGATGTGTAACGTTAAATAGACGTTATACCATTGTTTCACAGTTTTCAGTGACCACATTGTATTGTATTGTATCTGAACATTTATAAAGCGCCTCTCACAGCGTTCGCTTATCAGAGGCGCATGCATTTTTACTGGTACCGGTAATGATGATGATGATGATATTCGTTTATTGTTTACTAGCTGGTGAACCCGGCGTTGCCCGGGTTTCAGAGGTTTTGGGCCGGGACACCATGCTAGCGGTCAAAACGGGGGACGCGAAGCTGCTTAACCCGGCGTTTTGGGTGTTTCAATCCCTCTAGCGAATAAGCAACAAAACACTGCTTAACCCGGCATTGGCCGGGTTTAGTTCAGTGAAAGTTTCAATCCCTCTAGCGAATCCGTACTGTAGCTGCTTAACCCGACGGCGCCATCTGGCGAATGAAAATAGGTTGAGTGTAAGTTTTTTTACCAGCTAAAAATGCATTGGTCGGGTAGGTTTTTCCCCGGGACACCATGGAAGCGGTGAAAACGGGGGACGCGAAGCCTCACACTGGGTGTGTAATGCCCACCCCGAGACAGTAGTGAAGGTTTGGAGTGAAAAGGTCGAAAGCTGTAGAAATGCATCGCGGTCAAAGATCGCTGTGACAGACAGACAGACAGACAGACAGACAGACAGAGTCTTGTCTTTATTTATATAGCTAAAGTAAACACATGCTGACAAACCGCAGCATGGAACAAAGTTAGACAGAGTTTTGAGAAGTAGATAATGTTGAGTATTGTGTTCGGGAAATAAAGTCTCTATTGTCTTTAAGTGGATGACGTACAGTACTGGTGATTCTGAGGACACAATGAATATACAGTTCTATGAACTAGCCGTAAAAGAGGTCAAAGGACGCGATCTTGCTTGTTCTTAATAGATGCAAGTAATCGGCAATCAGCAGGGCTGTATACATAGCTTAGCGGTAAAATTAGAGGTGAGTACACGCTAACGGTTAGTTTTCCTAAACAAATTAGAGGTGAGTATACTATACGCTACAGTATTTTGTGAGTATACACTACAGTATATTAATATAAATAAATATAAATATTTTGTGAGGTGAGTTTACGGTCTCTAGAGGTGAGTATACGCTGTATACCCGCGTATACCCTCGACTACAGCCCTGACAATCAGCAGCATTCGCTGCGAATGTGGACGGGCACGGTATGTAATATTTGAAGGGAATTTTCGATACATGTAGGGGTGAAATAGGGCAAACTTCGTTCCGACCATCATTCACTGCACCACTGGGATACTGTTCTACAGTCATCATGTTCCTTCCCATGTGACTTAAACGTCATTGCTTTCAACAACACAATACACATACCCCGCCATCCGTGTCAACGACCGCATGCTTCGTGATGCCTCGCAACTGCTGCTGCAGTCAACGAACGGGTCGTTGACCACATGATTGATTGATGATGGTAGCTGCTGATATGGTCAACGGGTCACTGACCACATTCTTAATGATGCCTTCCAAGTGCTATGCATTTCTTTGTGTTCGCATTTTGTTAGAATGCAGCTTTCACAGACTTCTGCCAACTGCCATTGTCAGAGCTTTATCGTAAATTCAAAATTTCTAAAGAGCCCCTTAAAGGCTATGCACAGGGCACCAGCTTATTCACGAGCGCTCCAATCTATGTTATAGGCCACTATTCAGCCGCAGAGACTCGTGTTCCCTCAACTGCGTTTCGTTGGTTGGCGTATTCTCAAGAATTTAATTTAGCTAACCTCTGCGGCTACTGTGCTTTGCGTTTTCACTATTTTTGTCATTCCTCTCATCTGACGTTGGTGATCGTATTGTATCGCCTGCCGTAATTTTGAATGCACCCCGACCTAGATTTTTACTATGCTAAGGTGTTTCACCCGCATAAAACTCTCTATCTTGTTCTTCTTCTTCACGTTCTGTGCCTTTGGGCAGGCTCAAACTTGAAGAAGGAAACAGAGATCAAATAATCGTTGGAAAGCTTCCTAGCCAGGGGCGTCGATCCGGGGGGAAGTGGAACAAGTCCCCTCCACCTTTAACAGTGAGGGGACAAAGTATACAGGCTTCCCCCATTTTAAGAGAAACTTTTTGATTGTTATTTTTGTTAAATAATTGCCAAGTGGAAACTTGACCACTGAGACCAGGCAGCTGACACGTCAACACGTTTCGACCAACAACTAAAAAATTAATGAATTTTGTTTATTATTATTCTGTTTATATTGTTTCGCACTATGACAATTTATATCTGCATGCCGTTACAAAATGCCTGCTGCTAGCTCTTTTAACGCATTTTTTGTGCACAGAAAAGAGGTCAATTAAAAAAAATGTTGACCTAGTTCAAAAGTCCTAGTCCCTCCACCTTTATTTATTTATTCCGGATATTTCTATAGCGCCTCTCGAAGTCAACTACTACTCAGAGGCGCTCCCGACTGCAGCATTGATACTGTGTCGGAGTTTTCACGCCGAAGCGCCACGAGCAATCGCGAGTGAAGGACTTGCCCAAGGTCCGTACGCAGCGGCTAGAGTGGGATTCGAACCTGCAGCCCTCCGGTCACAAGGCGCCGAACTTACCACTGAGCCACCACGCCCCACAAACAAGTTTTATGCGGGTGAAACACCTGTCAAACAAGAGCACCGCCTCTGTTCCTAGCCGATTTTATAATCTCCATGTAATATGTTTAATCTTCCTAAGAGTAATGTCTGCTATACCAGGAGACAATAGTGTGGCGGAAATGTTTGCAGGAGACATTAGCGTGGCCGGTGTGTTACTACGGAATAGGTCTAGTAGCAAAGCACAATGTCTTTAGCCTTCAGCGTTATAAAGGTTTGCAAGGCGTCTTTATGCATGATTGGATTAATAATCCACTACAGCTTATACGCGACATTTCGGACTCGACTAATTTAACGGATATAATTATGTTTGTTCCTGTAGGCCAACTTCTTAGGTAAGTAAGTAATGGTTAGCACGCCATTATCTGTATACATCTTCGTCTATGGTCGTTTTCTCAGTAGCCGTTGTTGTTTTCAGTGGCGGCGATCTTGTCTGAGAGATGGACGGGGGGGGGGGTCGGACAAAGTCGGCCATGGTCTGGTCGATGACCTTCTTTTTAGGAATTCATGTCCCCAAAAAATTTTTTGCTACTTTTTAGGAATTCATCTCCACAAAAACTTGATGACTTTTCTACGAATTCATCTCCCAAAAGTTTATGACCTTTTTTTAGTCATTCGCCAACTTTTTCTCGGGTCTCCCAACAGTAATCTCATTACCCTTTTTTAGGAATTCTTTTTAGGTATTCGTCTACAAAATTGATAACCTTTTCTTACAAATTCATCCCCTCAAAATTTATTTCTTACGAATTTCTTCTTCCTTCTGAGAATTTTCTGCTAAAAAATAGAGTTTACCTCGTCTGGTCAAAAAGGCAGCGAAAACCCTTACGCGCAATTACATTCCTCCGCCTTTTTTGGTGTTTCTTCAAAATTTGGGGGGGGGGCAAATGCATGGAGTTCCCCCCACTTTTAAAGGTGGGGGACATGTCCCCCTCGTTCCCCCCCATGATCGCCGTCCATGGTTGTTTTCATCTGCCATAGGCCAATTTCTTAAAACCACGTTTTCTATTTATAACATCGTCCTCTTCCTGATCCATTTCTGGATGTCTCCTTCAAACGGTCCTGCGGGCAAGCGACCGACCGACCGAAAGAGTCACTATATCCGATAGTGCATTATGCTGTTCCCATTGAAAGTGCCTCAGACTGAAGCTTGTACTACACCGATCATTCAATCACTCGACAAAAGAAATCCCCCATCAGGCCATCTGTTTCTGCGCACTTTGCAGTCTTCAGTTTTTCTCACAGCTTCCCCGTCGAACCCCGTTTGATTGGCAGCCTGGCGGGACGCGTTCTTTCCTCCTAATCCCGTCTCCTAATTGTCGATTCCGTTGACGAACCCCGAGAGCCACAGCGGGAGCAGATATTTTATTACCGTCAACGTCTGCTTTCAAATTCGTTCCGGCTGGGTCGGCCGGCCGTGTGTTCAGCCGCTGGTGGAAATTATTTTGTCTGGCTGCACTTGATCAAATCGAAATGCGATGTCTCCGTTCCGCAGTCCCGTGATTAGGCATGAAGGCCAAGGATTTCATTGGCAACTGTTTGCTTTTGATTCCACGTTATTATTTGTGCAACCATCCTCTTCTGATCGAGTATCAGGCACGTTGGATTACTGAGAAGTCCGGCACTGACTGTGTGCGCAGCATTTTGCAATTGAGTGTAAGAACAGTAGAAGAAGAGAAGAAGAGCAATCCCCTGAGGCAGCCATGGGTATGAAGTGTTAGCGACTTCATTTTCTTTGCCTCGGCATATGAAGGCGGATGGCCGGTTCTCTCCCTCGCGTCTCATCTTCCCACCGACAGCGTACGGTCAGTGTACTCGTTATAGCTGAGTTGGCTATGGGGGGCACAGGTGGAGCAGAAATCTCGAACCAAATTTCTGCCCTGGCGGGGATTTGAACCCCGACCTTTCCGTTTACAATCCAGTGCGCTAACAACTACACTATCGTGCATCCCCGTAAGAACATCATGGTATACCCTGAAATAATATAATATTTCTATGGAAATAACGTCTTATTTAATCGTAAATTGTAAACTCTGAATTTATAAAGCGCTACTTTGAAGCTACAGTGTATTCACAGATGCTACGTCGTGTCAGAGGGGTTGTCTGGAGAAATTAAATGAAGAAATGAAGAAAAAGGCTTGATTGCCAGAGGAGGACCAGACATCCATGTTGAATCTTTGTCAAGGTTTCTCCTGCGGTTTATACAAGACTTAGTGTTTTCAGAGTATCATACAAATCAAAAGGCATCTTTACATATTCAAAAAGTGCGAGGCGCTTTTTTGGCAACAAAGGCATACTCGAATTGCGATAATGTATATTGTAGGCCTACTTTATGTATGTATGTACTTAATGTATGTACTCAATGTATGCACTGTATGTATGTATGTATGCATGTATGTATGTATGTATGTATGTATGTATGTACGTATGTATGTATGTATGTATGTATGCATGTATGTATGTATGTATGTATGTATGTATGCATGTATGTATGTATGTATGTATGTATGTATGTATGTATGTATGTATGTATGTATGTATGTATGTATGTATGTATGTATGTATGTATGTATGTATGTATGTATGTATGCATGATGTATGTATGTATGTATGTATGTATGCATGTATGTATGTATGTATGTATGTATGTATGTATGTATGTATGTATGTATGTATGTATGTATGTATGTATGTATGCATGATGTATGTATGTATGTATGTATGTATGCATGTATGTATGTATGTATGTATGTATGTATGTATGTATGTATGTATGTATGTATGTATGTATGTATGTATGTATGCATGATGTATGTATGTAGGTATGTATGTATGCATGTATGTATGTATGTATGTATGTATGTATGTATGTATGTATGTATGTATGTATGTATGTATGTATGTATGCATGATGTATGTATGTATGTATGTATGTATGCATGTATGTATGTATGTATGTATGTATGTATGTATGTATGTATGTATGTATGTATGTATGTATGTATGTATGTATGTATGTATGTATGTATGTATGTATGTATGTATGCATGATGTATGTATGTATGTATGTATGTATGCATGTATGTATGTATGTATGTATGTATGTATGTATGTATGTATGTATGTATGTATGTATGTATGTATGTATGTATGTATGTATGTATGTATGTATGTATGTATGTATGTATGCATGATGTATGTATGCATGTATGTATGTATGCATGTATGTATGTATGTATGTATGTATGTATGTATGTATGTATGTATGTATGTATGTATGTATGTATGCATGATGTATGTATGTATGTATGTATGTATGCATGTATGTATGTATGTATGTATGTATGTATGTATGTATGTATGTATGTATGTATGTATGTATGTATGTATGTATGTATGTATGTATGTGTCGTGGTCTACGCGGGTGCATGCATCAAGGGAAGAAAACCGACGCGTCAACAAGCTTGTTTACAACGCACGGAAATTTCTGCAGCAAGCTGTCAACATTAGTTCGGTGCATGCAACAAGGATATACGTGTTCAGTAGGACTTTCCAGGGAAAAGTACAGTGACGTCACAGAACGTTCTGGAATCCGGGAGAACTCTATATAAGATAGACCTGCTGTACATTAAGGGCCTTTTGACGAAGATTTGTAAACGTTGAAACATTGATCGTATGACGTTCAATCGAGACCAGCCAACCTGTGTGCTGTCTACGATTGTGATATTTGATAGACGAGTTGACTTACTTTACACTTAATCGACTTTATTTTTAATTAAAGATCTTTTAATAGTTCCTTCGTTGGTTCGTCGTTGCGATCGAAGGAGTCGACCGCGACATTATTGGTGGCAGCGGCGGGATCATCGGTGTTGGATCCGGTGAAGAAGACGCGAGCCGGCGGAGGAAGGAGTCAACCCGGAGGATCAAGAGACGGTCTGTTCCAGACAGCGAGCGGATCGAGACGCCTTTCTACCGTGGGAGACGGGTGAATCGGCATACGACAGTCGGACGGACGAAGTGCGTCGTTCGGCTGAGACAGCAGAAGACAGCAGTCAACATACGGGTAAGATCCTAGGTGTTGTCGTGGCTGAGAAGGAGAAAAGAGAGTGGAGTTGCAGCCGAGTGGGAGGCAGCCATTATTTCTCTTTCAATATCTGCTGATTATTTCTTTGAAATTTGATCTATTGTTGTGATCGAGGCCAGACTTGCGTGAACTTGTATAGTTTTTGCGTACTTGGCGAGTGTACTTCTTTGGATACTGCATAGTTGCACTTTGGGTTGTGGAATTTTCCTTTTGTGTGGCGGGTTTGCCGCGTGGTGTCTGTTTTTTTTTGTTGATTGTTGTTGACTGACTGTTTGTAAAAATGGAAGCGTTGACAACAGAGATGCAAGCGAATATTCGCAAAATGTCGTCTGAGCGCCTTAGGGTGTATCTTATGAAGGCAGGAAGGGACGATGATGATGTTATGTCATGGGATCGAAATCAATTAATGGAAGAATGGGCCATGGAGATTGGAAAAGAGGAAGAGGAATTTAAGGGTAGTCCAATATCTCCAACAGGAGTGGATTACGAGCTGCAGAAGCGCCGTCTGGAGTTCGAAATCCGTAAATATGAAGAACAAAGGGAGGAACGGAAGGAGAAGGAAGAAAGAGAAAGGGAGGAACGGAAGGAGAAGGAAGAAAGAGAAAGGGAGGAACGGAAGGAGAAGGAAGAAAGAGAGAGGGAGGAACGGAAGGAGAAGGAAGAAAGGGAGGAAAAGAGGAGAGAGGAAGAAAAGAAGGAACGGAAAGAGAAAGAAGAAAGGGAGAGGAAGGAAAAGCAGGAAGAACGAAATGTTAGAGATTCTTTAGCAAGTCGTACTAAGCGTTATAGTGATGCCCTTAAGAATATTCTTTGGAAATTTCCTTCCGACCCTATAGAAATTCCAGGTTTCTTTGATCACTTGGATGGTTTGTTTAATGTGTATGAGGTGGATGAAGATGTTAGAGCAAAATTATTGCTAGCCATTTTAAGTGAAAGAGCTAAGGCATTAACCATGCGCCTTACTGAGGCACAGCTCCATGACTACAAATTCCTGAAGGAGTTTTTGCTAAGGGAGTTTAAGATAAGCCCTTCAAATCTTAGAGCCCGATTTTGGTCGTTGCACAAAGCATCGGACGAATCATTTACGATCTATTCATCCAAATTGCGTGTGGCTCTTATGTATTATTTGAAAAGTAGAAAGATAACTGATGAGTTTGATAAACTTGTAAGTTTATTGGTTGCGGATCGGATTAAGGAGTCCTTGTCGAAGGCTTGTTTAGATTATATCTTGGCCCAAGAAAAAGAGGAGTGGTTGAGCTGTGAAGACATAGCTAATGCGGCTGACATTTATGTAGCGTCGCATGATGGTGGGAATGACTTAGTATGCCGTAGTCATCCGACACCGAAGTATAACAATTGGACGAGAGGTCAACCACATGTTCAAGTCAATAACCAGACAGCTCAACCCAAGTCTCACAAACCGGAAATAAGGGGTGAAGCCAAGATAGGTGCGAGGGTGTCTCAGGAGGAGGCCAAGGTAAAGGGTCTCTGTTTCCTATGTCATCAGAAGGGTCATAGGGCAAGGGAGTGCCAGACCAAACCAAGTTCTAAAAAGGTGAGTACTTGTATATCTGGAAACCCAACTGAAGAAGTGACCGACTTATTTGTTGAGAAGGTCAACGTGTTGCATGAGATACCTGAACAGGTAAAGCAAGGGAATTTATTGGATAATTCTAAACCAATAGGGTTGGAAACTGCTGTAAGGGTATACGAGAATAGTATTGATGGATTACACGAGAGGTCGTATATCAATGTACAGATTGAAGATCTCCCTTCTCAGCCAGCATTATCTGATTCAGGAGCAGAAATTTGTTGTATTGATATGAAATTAATTGAGTCACTAAACTTACCCGTGATTAAACGGATTAATATAATTGGTTTTCAGGGAGAAGGATGTAAGGCAGATGTAGTATACCTACAAATGAAATTAGCTAATTCAATGGAAGGAACGACAAACATTGCGCCATCTTTGTGCGTCATGTTCGCTGTAGTCCCTGAACTAAATGAACGGGTTATTTTGACACCCCATGTTGTGGACCTATTAAGGGATAGTTCGCAATATGTAGTGATGGTAGCTGGCGTAGATCGATGTGTACAAATAAATAAAGGGGCAGAAGAAGATAACTTAGAAGTTAATATCGAGAAAAGTAACAGCAACGAATCCTTGCCGTCAGAAGTGAATGAATATTCTCAGGAGCAACTAGTTGATGATTCAGATAATTTTCTTGATGTTGAGTCAACAGAGTTCAAGTCTGATGAGGGAGTAGCGAATAATGATACTTTATTGCGTGAGCAACAGAATTGTCACAATCTTATATCTTGCTGGCAACAAGCGAGACAGAATAAAAATAATTTCTTTATAGATAATAACCTCCTGTACCACAAAGGGGAAATTATGGGACATAAGGTTAATCAATTATGTTTACCGGAAGATAGAATCGAGGTTGTCTTGCGAGTAGCACACGATGCCCCATGTGCTGGGCACATGGCTTTTAAGGCAACGAGAGCCAGGATCAAATTAAACTTTTGGTTTCCAAGAATGGATGAGAGGATTCGCGAATATTGTGCGTCTTGTCAAATTTGTCAACTAAGAACTCCAGTTAAAGTGGCAGATCGAGTCCCGATCACTCCTATTCCGAGGGCGGATGAACTCTGTTTTAACCATCTAAATATGGATTGTATTGGCCCTATGGTAGTGACTGGAGAATCCAACAAATCGAAACCCCAGTACAATTATGCTCTGGTTCTGGTGGACAAATTTTCTCGTTGGCCGATGGCGTATCCTCTTAGATCGCTGAATGCAAAGGGAGTTTGTGAAGCTCTGTTGCAAGTTTTTACAACTTTTTCTATTCCAAGGATCATCAGTTCTGATTGTGGTACCAACTTTACCAGTCGTTTGACGAAAGAATTCTTGCGGCGAATGGGTTGTAGTCCCAGATTTAATACCCCTGGACATCCTGAGGCAGCTGGATTGGTTGAAAGATGCAACCAAAGCTTGAAAACCATGATCTTTAAGCTTGCTCAATCTGATCCTCGTGGATGGCACCAATTGTTACCGTTTGTTCTGTGGAGCCTTAGAGAAAAACCTTCAGGCACGACTCATATTTCGCCATTCACTATGGTTTATGGAACTCTTCCTCGGGGTCCACTTAGTGTGTTGAAGGAATCGTGGGCTGGCGAACGAAAAGTACCTCTTAACTTAGGTAAATCACCCGAAGAGTATCTCCAATCACTGAAGGAAAACCTCGAATTCGCGAAAGTTTATGCAGATTACTATAGTGATATAGAAACCAAGCGGTATGCAGATTATTATAACTTGCGTAGTACTGACAGAAAATACGAAGTTGGAGATAAAGTAGCAGTATTAGCACCAGATTTTGGTAGTTCTAAATTTTATAGTCGATGGCAAGGACCTGCTACCGTAGTCAAGGTTAAATCCCCATATTCTTATATAGTAGAAATAGAGGGAAAACAAAGACATTTACACGCAAATAAGATCAAGCGATACCATGAACGACTCGAACAAGCGATGATCAATAGCTGTTCAGTAATTGTTGATCAAGATGAAGAATTTGGTATAGTAGAGGTTGTAGATCAGGAAGAACGTGAACAAATAAGCCCGAGTAAGCGAATTGATCCTCTGATTATAGCGCATCTTTCGCAAGAGGAACAGAAGCAACTTTTTGAAGTTTTGGATCGGCACACGGCAGTATTTGTGGATAAACCTGGGTATTGTCCAGTATTAGAACATGAAATTAAGATAACTCATGATTTCACTCCTAAGCGTTTAAGGGCATATAAAGTACCTGAGCTACTTAAACCTGAAGTACAACGCCAGATAGAAGAAATGTTGGCATTAGACATCATTCGACCATCGAAAAGTGAAATGGCCAGTCCGGTAGTTTGCGTTTTAAAGGGACCCAAAGGTCAAAATGGCGTTCGATTGGCAATTGATTATCGCCATGTTAACAAATATTCTCTAGGTGATTGTTACCCGACCCCAGACATTGCTGACATCTTACAAAAGGTGGGACGGGCAAAGTTTATTAGTGTTTTCGACGCGAAATCGGGGTATTGGCAAATTCCAGTTCGGAAAGAACATCGATGGCTTACGGCATTCGTATGTGATGCAGGACTTTTTGAGTTCACAAGAATGCCGTTTGGACTCAAGTCCGCTAGCAATACCTTTATTCGTGCTATGACCCAAGTTTTACATCCAGTGCGAAGTTTTACCGAACCATTCGTCGATGATATGGCAGTGGTTTCAATGAATTGGAATGACCATTTAGAACATCTAGAGAAATTCTTGCAAACTATTGAGGAAGCGGGACTCACTTTGAATTTAAGAAAATGTAATTTTGCACAAAACAAAATAAAGTTTGTTGGCCATATAGTAGGGTCAGGTTGTATTGAACCTGATCCAGGTAAGATCGCTACGATCAATGATATCCATCCTCCAACAACAAAGAAAGACGTTAGAAAGGTTATGGGTTTTTTCAGTTACTTTCGAAATTTTATACCTGCTTTAGCTGAAAAAGCACGGGTAATAACTGATTTGACACGAGATAACATACCTACGAAGGTGCCTTGGGAGCAAAAGCATCAAGAAGCACTAGATAAGTTAAAGGATGATCTCAGTAAAGCTACACAGTTGCATACCATTGATTTCACTAAGGAATTTGGTTTAAGTGTTGACGCAAGTGCCACCGCGGTCGGGTGTTGCTTGTTTCAGTGGACCGAAGAAGGTCAAGAAAAACCAATTGCTTTTGCTAGTCTTAAACTTACAGATACACAGATGCATTGGTCTACAATTGAGAGAGAGGCTTTCGCAGTAATTTGGGCACTTAAACGATTCAAGTCATGGATATTCTTATCAAAGATAATCATTTATTCAGATCATAATCCTTTGTCTTATCTCACAGATGCAAGCCCTAAGAGTGCGAAACTGACTCGTTGGGCGTTAGCATTGCAAGAGTTTAACGTGGACTTTCGATATCGTCCTGGACGTCAGAACACGGTGGCTGATTTCCTCTCTCGGTTGTGACTCGGATGGTGAAGGGGGGAAATGGCCCGACACACAAGGATCGAGCCCGCAAATTGTATAGATAAATTGACTAACTGATGTGTTTTGTTTTGTTTGTGTATGCTGTGTCGAGATGGAGTCTGGAGGCCCGGCTTGATCGTGATGACCCGTTCGGGATGGTGCTGAAGACGTGTCATCATCTGAGGGCGGAGGGAATGTCGTGGTCTACGCGGGTGCATGCATCAAGGGAAGAAAACCGACGCGTCAACAAGCTTGTTTACAACGCACGGAAATTTCTGCAGCAAGCTGTCAACATTAGTTCGGTGCATGCAACAAGGATATACGTGTTCAGTAGGACTTTCCAGGGAAAAGTACAGTGACGTCACAGAACGTTCTGGAATCCGGGAGAACTCTATATAAGATAGACCTGCTGTACATTAAGGGCCTTTTGACGAAGATTTGTAAACGTTGAAACATTGATCGTATGACGTTCAATCGAGACCAGCCAACCTGTGTACTGTCTACGATTGTGATATTTGATAGACGAGTTGACTTACTTTACACTTAATCGACTTTATTTTTAATTAAAGATCTTTTAATAGTTCCTTCGTTGGTTCGTCGTTGCGATCGAAGGAGTCGACCGCGACAGTATGTATGTATGTATGTGTGTGTTCATGCATGCGCTCATGTATGAATTGAATTGAATTTGACGTCTCTCTCGGTGGCAGAGAGTCGATATATGAGTGATGCAGTGCAGCGAAGACCGTAATAAATTTCTTCTTATTCTACTGGGATCTCTAGAAATGCAGAGACTCTCCGCCAGATGGGATCGGACTTAGTTAAGATCATAAAACGGAGACAGTCGTCATAATGTTCCCTGTACAATGGACTCGATGTTTCCAGTACAAATATCACAGCGCAGGCTGCACGCCGGAATTTCAATCGTTGCCGTAACACCGAGTGCATATTTTTCCTCAAAATGCAATAACATAGCAGAAAAATCGACGATTTATTGCCAGATAAATTGATTTTCAAGAACCTCGCGAAGTGTAATATTTATGCGTATTTTTTTTCCAGAAGCAGTAATAAGCAGTGTTCAACCGTTGTCGGTTTTGACCGTCTATCTGGACAGAGAGGAGTGGAACTACGGAATAATTTCACAGCACGTGACCGTTTCAGACAGTCGTATACAATCACCAGACGAGACAGACAGACTATAATTTTATACGAACAGTTTTTTGGCAAAGTCGTACGTCTGAAAGAACTCGCCAGTTGCCGAGATGTATAAGCATTGGTGTTCGTAGTAAATATATATTGACTGTCTGATTTCTGGAGCATCATTATCAACAGCAGAGGGAGCAGAAGCAGCTGCGTACTTCCATTTTGGTGTTGCGCGGTCTTTTGCGTCTGCTATCGATCTGCATGCTTTTGGGAAACAGTGCAGAAGTCGAAGACTTTGACGTCTGTAATTGAAGGTCAGTGACACATATCCAACGCCACGATTTGTTCAGAATCGATATGTTTATGCATGACATGGGGTTTTTAATCGAATATATATATATATATATATATATGTCATATAGTAGATTTATAGACCAAGTATTCATATTATCAATCGTTCAGAGTGTTCGATGCATTTCTGAGTGACTGGTAGTCCAAATGTATATATTAGGCTTTGAATGTATGTATGTTTGTATGTATGTGTATGTATGTATGTATACATGTAATATGTGTGTATATATGTAACATGTATGTATGCATGTTTGTAACTTTTTATGTATGTATATATATATGTATATATATACATATATATATATATACACATATATATATGTATGTGTATATATATATATATATGAGTACTGCATCTATAAATCAGACTGATAATATAATAGGTCTAGATATTGCATCACAGGCGACCATGGTAGAGTGAGGCAAAATGTTATCGCTTGTGAAAAGGGTTTTATCCCTCAACCGAATGGCCTGAAATCCGATTATGATGATAACGCAGCTGAGATCTCCCCAACAGATATGGTCTGACAGAGGTCTGACGGTCACAGCGCTCCATTTACGGGCAACGCCCCCCCGCCCCGCCAACCCACAAGTACAACAACGAGGTCCACGGATGCTGAACACAGTGTCTGCTGTCAGCTCTGGGTGGGAATCCGTCCATTGGACTCTGAATGTCTGCGGGAACCCAACTGACGGATTCCCTCTTCTAGTTATCTACGGTTCTGCTTGATTAATTATGAACCGTTTGTTTCTAATCATGTATATATCATGTATATATTAGACTTTGGTATGTATGTATGTACGTATGTACGTATGTACGTATGTAACTATGTATGTATGTATGTATGTATGTATGTATGTATGTATGTATGTATGTATGTATGTATGTATGTATGTGTCGTGGTCTACGCGGGTGCATGCATCAAGGGAAGAAAACCGACGCGTCAACAAGCTTGTTTACAACGCACGGAAAATTCTGCAGCAAGCTGTCAACATTAATTCGTTGCATGCAACAAGGATATACGTGTTCAGTAGGACTTTCCAGGGAAAAGTACAGTGACGTCACAGAACGTTCTGGAATCCGGGAGAACTCTATATAAGATAGACCTGATGTACATTAAGGGCCTTTTGACGAAGATTTGTAAACGTTGAAACATTGATCGTATGACGTTCAATCGAGACCAGCCAACCTGTGTGCTGTCTACGATTGTGATATTTGATAGACGAGTTGACTTACTTTACACTTAATCGACTTTATTTTTAATTAAAGATCTTTTAATAGTTCCTTCGTTGGTTCGTCGTTGCGATCGAAGGAGTCGACCGCGACATTATTGGTGTCAGAAGCGGGATCATCGGTGTTGGATCCGGTGAAGAAGACGCGAGCCGACGGAGGAAGGAGTCAACCCGGAGGATCAAGAGACGGTCTGTTCCAGACAGCGAGCGGATCGAGACGCCTTTCTACCGTGGGAGACGGGTGAATCGGCATACGACAGTCGGACGGACGAAGTGCGTCGTTCGGCTGAGACAGCAGAAGACAGCAGTCAACATACGGGTAAGATCCTAGGTGTTGTCGTGGCTGAGAAGGAGAAAAGAGAGTGGAGTTGCAGCCGAGTGGGAGGCAGCCATTGTTTCTCTTTCAATATCTGCTGATTATTTCTTTGCAATTTGATCCATTGTTGTGATCGAGGCCAGACTTGCGTGAGCTTGTATAGCTTTTGTGTACTTGGCGAGTGTACTTCTTTGGATACTGCATAGTTGCACTTTGGGTTGTGGAATTTTCCTTTTGGGTGGCGGGTTTGCCGCGTGGTGTCTGTTTTTTTTTTGTTGATTGTTGTTGACTGACTGTTTGTAAAAATGGAAGCGTTGACAACAGAGATGCAAGCGAATATTCGCAAAATGTCGTCTGAGCGCCTTAGGGTGTATCTTATGAAGGCAGGAAGGGACGAAGATGATGTTATGTCATGGGATCGAAATCAATTAATGGAAGAATGGGCCATGGAGATTGGAAAAGAGGAAGAGGAATTTAAGGGTAGTCCAATATCTCCAACAGGAGTGGATTACGAGCTGCAGAAGCGCCGTCTGGAGTTCGAAATCCGTAAATATGAAGAACAAAGGGAGAAGGAAGAAAGAGAAAGGGAGGAACGGAAGGAGAAGGAAGAAAGAGAAAGGGAGGAACGGAAGGAGAAGGAAGAAAGAGAAAGGGAGGAACGGAAGGAGAAGGAAGAAAGGGAGGAAAAGAGGAGAGAGGAAGAAAAGAAAGAACAAAGGGAGAAGGAAGAAAGAGAAAGGGAGGAACGGAAGGAGAAGGAAGAAAGAGAAAGGGAGGAACGGAAGGAGAAGGAAGAAAGAGAAAGGGAGGAACGGAAGGAGAAGGAAGAAAGGGAGGAAAAGAGGAGAGAGGAAGAAAAGAAGGAACGGAAAGAGAAAGAAGAAAGAGAAAAGAAGGAACGGAAAGAGAAAGAAGAAAGGGAGAGGAAGGAAAAGCAGGAAGAACGAAATGTTAGAGATTCTTTAGCAAGTCGTACTAAGCGTTATAGTGATGCCCTCAAGAATATTCTTTGGAAATTTCCTTCCGACCCTATAGAAATTCCAGGTTTCTTTGATCACTTGGATGGTTTGTTTAATGTGTATGAGGTGGATGAAGATGTTAGAGCAAAATTATTGCTAGCCATTTTAAGTGAAAGAGCTAAGGCATTAACCATGCGCCTTACTGAGGCACAGCTCCATGATTACAAATTCCTGAAGGAGTTTTTGCTAAGGGAGTTTAAGATAAGCCCTTCAAATCTTAGAGCCCGATTTTGGTCGTTGCACAAAGCATCGGACGAATCATTTACGATCTATTCATCCAAATTGCGTGTGGCTCTTATGTATTATTTGAAAAGTAGAAAGATAACTGATGAGTTTGATAAACTTGTAAGTTTATTGGTTGCGGATCGGATTAAGGAGTCCTTGTCGAAGGCTTGTTTAGATTATATCTTGGCCCAAGAAAAAGAGGAGTGGTTGAGCTGTGAAGACATAGCTAATGCGGCTGACATTTATGTAGCGTCGCATGATGGTGGGAATGACTTAGTATGCCGTAGTCATCCGACACCGAAGTATAACAATTGGATGAGAGGTCAACCACATGTTCAAGTCAATAACCAGACAGCTCAACCCAAGTCTCCCAAACCGGAAATAAGGGGTGAAGCCAAGATAGGTGCGAGGGTGTCTCAGGAGGAGGCCAAGGTAAAGGGTCTCTGTTTCCTATGTCATCAGAAGGGTCATAGGGCAAGGGAGTGCCAGACCAAACCAAGTTCTAAAAAGGTGAGTACTTGTATATCTGGGAACCCAACTGAAGAAGTGACCGACTTATTTGTTGAGAAGGTCAACGTGTTGCATGAGATACCTGAACAGGTAAAGCAAGGGAATTTATTGGATAATTCTAAACCAATAGGGTTGGAAACTGCTGTAAGGGTATACGAGAATAGTATTGATGGATTACACGAGAGGTCGTATATCAATGTACAGATTGAAGATCTCCCTTCTCAGCCAGCATTATCTGATTCAGGAGCAGAAATTTGTTGTATTGATAAGAAATTAATTGAGTCACTAAACTTACCCGTGATTAAACGGATTAATATAATTGGTTTTCAGGGAGAAGGATGTAAGGCAGATGTAGTATACCTACAAATGAAATTAGCTAATTCAATGGAAGGAACGACGAACATTGCGCCATCTTTGTGCGTCATGTTCGCTGTAGTCCCTGAACTAAATGAACGGGTTATTTTGACACCCCATGTTGTGGACCTATTAAGGGATAGTTCGCAATATGTAGTGATGGTAGCTGGCGTAGATCGATGTGTACAAATAAATAAAGGGGCAGAAGAAGATAACTTAGAAGATAATATCGAGAAAAGTAACAGCAACGAATCCTTGCCGTCAGAAGTGAATGAATATTCTCAGGAGCAACTAGTTGATGATTCAGATAATTTTCTTGATGTTGAGTCAACAGAGTTCAAGTCTGATGAGGGAGTAGCGAATAATGATACTTTATTGCGTGAGCAACAGAATTGTCACAATCTTATATCTTGCTGGCAACAAGCGAGACAGAATAAAAATAATTTCTTTATAGATAATAACTTCCTGTACCACAAAGGGGAAATTATGGGACATAAGGTTAATCAATTATGTTTACCGGAAGATAGAATCGAGGTTGTCTTGCGAGTAGCACACGATGCCCCATGTGCTGGGCACATGGCTTTTAAGGCAACGAGAGCCAGGATCAAATTAAACTTTTGGTTTCCAAGAATGGATGAGAGGATTCGCGAATATTGTGCGTCTTGTCAAATTTGTCAACTAAGAACTCCAGTTAAAGTGGCAGATCGAGTCCCGATCACTCCTATTCCGAGGGCGGATGAACTCTGTTTTAACCATCTAAATATGGATTGTATTGGCCCTATGGTAGTGACTGGAGAATCCAACAAATCGAAACCCCAGTACAATTATGCTTTGGTTCTGGTGGACAAATTTTCTCGTTGGCCGATGGCGTATCCTCTTAGATCGCTGAATGCAAAGGGAGTTTGTGAAGCTCTGTTGCAAGTTTTTACAACTTTTTCTATTCCAAGGATCATCAGTTCTGATTGTGGTACCAACTTTACCAGTCGTTTGACGAAAGAATTCTTGCGGCGAATGGGTTGTAGTCCCAGATTTAATACCCCTGGACATCCTGAGGCAGCTGGATTGGTTGAAAGATGCAACCAAAGCTTGAAAACCATGATCTTTAAGCTTGCTCAATCTGATCCTCGTGGATGGCACCAATTGTTACCGTTTGTTCTGTGGAGCCTTAGAGAAAAACCTTCAGGCACGACTCATATTTCGCCATTCACTGTGGTTTATGGAACTCTTCCTCGGGGTCCACTTAGTGTGTTGAAGGAATCGTGGGCTGGCGAACGAAAAGTACCTCTTAACTTAGGTAAATCACCCGAAGAGTATCTCCAATCACTGAAGGAAAACCTCGAATTCGCGAAAGTTTATGCAGATTACTATAGTGATATAGAAACAAAGCGGTATGCAGATTATTATAACTTGCGTAGTACTGACAGAAAATACGAAGTTGGAGATAAAGTAGCAGTATTAGCACCAGATTTTGGTAGTTCTAAATTTTATAGTCGATGGCAAGGACCTGCTACCGTAGTCAAGGTTAAATCCCCATATTCTTATATAGTAGAAATAGAGGGAAAACAAAGACATTTACACGCAAATAAGATCAAGCGATACCATGAACGACTCGAACAAGCGATGATCAATAGCTGTTCAGTAATTGTTGATCAAGATGAAGAATTTGGTATAGTAGAGGTTGTAGATCAGGAAGAACGTGAACAAATAAGCCCGAGTAAGCGAATTGATCCTCTGATTATAGCGCATCTTTCGCAAGAGGAACAGAAGCAACTTTTTGAAATTTTGGATCGGCACACGGCAGTATTTGTGGATAAACCTGGGTATTGTCCAGTATTAGAACATGAAATTAAGATAACTCATGATTTCACTCCTAAGCGTTTAAGGGCATATAAAGTACCTGAGCTACTTAAACCTGAAGTACAACGCCAGATAGAAGAAATGTTGGCATTAGACATCATTCGACCATCGAAAAGTGAAATGGCCAGTCCGGTAGTTTGCGTTTTAAAGGGACCCAAAGGTCAAAATGGCGTTCGATTGGCAATTGATTATCGCCATGTTAACAAATATTCTCTAGGTGATTGTTACCCGACCCCAGACATTGCTGACATCTTACAAAAGGTGGGACGGGCAAAGTTTATTAGTGTTTTCGACGCGAAATCGGGGTATTGGCAAATTCCAGTTCGGAAAGAACATCGATGGCTTACGGCATTCGTATGTGATGCAGGACTTTTTGAGTTCACAAGAATGCCGTTTGGACTCAAGTCCGCTAGCAATACCTTTATTCGTGCTATGACCCAAGTTTTACATCCAGTGCGAAGTTTTACCGAACCATTCGTCGATGATATGGCAGTGGTTTCAATGAATTGGAATGACCATTTAGAACATCTAGAGAAATTCTTGCAAACTATTGAGGAAGCAGGACTCACTTTGAATTTAAGAAAATGTAATTTTGCACAAAACAAAATAAAGTTTGTTGGCCATATAGTAGGGTCAGGTTGTATTGAACCTGATCCAGGTAAGATCGCTAAGATCAATGATATCCATCCTCCAACAACAAAGAAAGAAGTTAGAAAGGTTATGGGTTTTTTCAGTTACTTTCGAAATTTTATACCTGCTTTAGCTGAAAAAGCACGGGTAATAACTGATTTGACACGAGATAACATACCTACGAAGGTGCCTTGGGAGCAAAAGCATCAAGAAGCACTAGATAAGTTAAAGGATGATCTCAGTAAAGCTACACAGTTGCATACCATTGATTTCACTAAGGAATTTGGTTTAAGTGTTGACGCAAGTGCCACCGCGGTCGGGTGTTGCTTGTTTCAGTGGACCGAAGAAGGTCAAGAAAAACCAATTGCTTTTGCTAGCCTTAAACTTACAGATACACAGATGCATTGGTCTACAATTGAGAGAGAGGCTTTCGCAGTAATTTGGGCACTTAAACGATTCAAGTCATGGATATTCTTATCAAAGATAATCATTTATTCAGATCATAATCCTTTGTCTTATCTCACAGATGCAAGCCCTAAGAGTGCGAAACTGACTCGTTGGGCGTTAGCATTGCAAGAGTTTAACGTGGACTTTCGATATCGTCCTGGACGTCAGAACACGGTGGCTGATTTCCTCTCTCGGTTGTGACTCGGATGGTGAAGGGGGGAAATGGCCCGACACACAAGGATCGAGCCCGCAAATTGTATAGATAAATTGACTAACTGATGTGTTTTGTTTTGTTTGTATATGCTGTGTCGAGATGGAGTCTGGAGGCCCGGCTTGATTGTGATGACCCGTTCGGGATGGTGCTGAAGACGTGTCATCATCTGAGGGCGGAGGGAATGTCGTGGTCTACGCGGGTGCATGCATCAAGGGAAGAAAACCGACGCGTCAACAAGCTTGTTTACAACGCACGGAAAATTCTGCAGCAAGCTGTCAACATTAATTCGTTGCATGCAACAAGGATATACGTGTTCAGTAGGACTTTCCAGGGAAAAGTACAGTGACGTCACAGAACGTTCTGGAATCCGGGAGAACTCTATATAAGATAGACCTGATGTACATTAAGGGCCTTTTGACGAAGATTTGTAAACGTTGAAACATTGATCGTATGACGTTCAATCGAGACCAGCCAACCTGTGTGCTGTCTACGATTGTGATATTTGATAGACGAGTTGACTTACTTTACACTTAATCGACTTTATTTTTAATTAAAGATCTTTTAATAGTTCCTTCGTTGGTTCGTCGTTGCGATCGAAGGAGTCGACCGCGACAGTATGTATGTATGTATGTATGTATGTATGTATGTATGTATGTATGTATGTATGTATGTAATATGTTTGTTTGTATGTATGTATGTACAGGTATGTATGTATGTATGTATGTATGTATTAGGGACCTGCGAATCGCAAATTTTCAGTCGAATCGAATCTCGAATCGAATCGGGGTAAAGATTCGAATTCGAATCGAATCTCGAATCGAATCAGCGGGTATAAGTTTGATATTCATGAAGCTTGATTGCATGGGCGTACCACAGTATCAATAGGCCTATATCAACAACTTGTCTGCAGTTTAAAATCAATTAAACTAAACATTAAGCTAATTAACAGAATTAAAAATAACACAAATAATTTATGAGTTAAGTAAGTAAGTAATTCTTTATTGTACTAATTGCTTAACCGCACTTTGGTGTACATACATGATACATCTTAGCGAAGTACAACCAGAGCTTCTCATTTGAGGCGTGCGATCGCTTGTTCGCTTGTCTTCAGGGGCGGACTGGGCCGAGAATTTCTACCGGGAAACAGTTCCACAAAGGGCCCGCATCGGAAAACTGTCATTTGTTGGTGTCACCTCAATTCTCAGTCCAGTGAACATTAGTTTAGGGTTGTTTTGGATGAAGGGCTGCATCTTGCAATAATACTTGTTTTCGTTTTTCAAGTCTTTTCTTTGCACAACTTGGCTGTACCGTTGCGTTTCGCGTGATCAAATTCCTGACTCGGGCCTGGCAGTCTGTTGTAACTTGTTCTCGTCGTGGGACGTATTCTAATTGCTATGGAGTATACAGGCCTAATACTTAACATAAATGATACACACGATAAGTTACGAACTTACGAAGTTACGAAAAAATACGAAGACCAAGAATTTCTCCAATATCTGTGGTCTTTGGAACACATCGTACTCCTTGGGTCACAACTAACTTCTATGGTCTCTCGCAAGGCTCTGTTCTTGCTCCTCTGCTCTGCATCCTATATACTTCGGACCTCGAGAGGATATTTCCAGCAGTATGGGGTTTCGTCTCATCAGCATGCTGACGACACCCAGTCTCTTCTACATGGTCCAGCCTCTTTTGCTGTCCAAATGGTCGAGCGTATCTTAGCAGCAGCCTCTGCTCTGTATGCTTGGCTTTCCTCTAATCGCTTGCGGCTGAACCCTGACAAGACACAGTTTATCTGGCTCGGTGGTCGCCTCCAACTCGGCAAGATTGATTTGGAATCTCTACATCTGAGGTTCCTCTCATTCAATACTCCTCCTCTGTTCGTGACTTAATTGGGGATTATCCTTGATCCTACGCTCTCCTTCACTGATCAAGTAAACCTTGTATCCCGATATTTGGTTTTATCATCTGCACTAGCTCCAATACATCTGCAAGTCTCTTTCACTTCATGCTGTGACTATACTGGTCCACGCTCTGATTTACAGTACACTCGGGTGGACTTTGGCAATGCTGTGTACATTGGTCTTTCCTCCTCCAATATTATACAAACCTCAGACTATACTTAATGCTGCTGCTCGGCTTATAGGTGACATTCCTAAGTTTGCCCACATTTCTGCCTTTTTCCGTGATCCCGTCCACTGGCTCCCTGCTCAACAGCGATTTCAGTTAAAACCATCACCCTCATGCGCAAGTCCCTCACTGGCTCTGCTCCGTCTTACCTAATGAATTCTTGCAACCCAGTTTCTTCCTTGCCTGCGAAAGCTTCCTTGCGATCTTCGCAAGCCCGAATTAAGGGGGGTGATAAGGGTGCTGCAGCACGCGGGCCCCTCAAAACTGCTGGCCCAGTTTTGAGGGGCCCGCGTTTTCTGAAGTACATTCATTTTTTTTATTGTACTTGTAATTGGGCCGCTCTGATGGCTATATAGGTAATCACAGCACCCGGGCCCGCACTAGCCTTAATGCGGCCCTGGATCTTCGGCTCGCGGCTTTATGGCTGTCCTCGTATGCGCTCTTCCACGGCACAATCCAGGAGCTTCGCCTACATGTGGGTCCCTCTGCTTGGAACTGTCTCCCCTTGTTTCTCCACCAAGATCGAGCTTTTTGCCCTCTCCTCTCCAGTTCCCTAGACGCCTGAAAACCTTCCTATTTGCCGGTGCTGGCATTGATGGGGGTTGAAAGCCCCGCTGACCTGAGTGGCGTTATATAAGTTTTCGGTTACAATTTACAATTACAATTTACAATATCAAAATTAGTGGGAAACATGCTAACAGCTCCATGCATATTATATGACATCATATTGTTACCCGACTTCTGTCAAACGACATGCAAGTAAGTAGTAAATAAGTACAATTTAACTTGCCGATCTTGAGCATGGTCAGCCGATTTAATTGGGCAGGGGCCCACCGGGAAATTTCCCGGTTTCCCGGCGGGCCAGTCCGCCCCTGCTTGTCTTGCAAGGGTACGGGCGAGCGGTTAATCGCTCGCCTAGCCGATGGCGTCGCACCGTCGGTCGTCGCTCGATGACTTTAAGCTAGACTCGAAGACGATAGACGGAACTGGAGCCAGACCATTATTTTATTTACCTAAATTATATTACTTAAATTTACTTAGGGCCTACTTGCGGCAGCGGAGAATGCGTTCCGTCACCTAATGACTGCTGAGTGATCACTCTAATTTCGTGCAATAGCCTAAGTAGTAGATATACCACAGCTGACAACGCAGCCAAAGACATCAGACTACAGCTGACAACGCAGCCAAAGACATCAGACTACAGCTGACAACGCAGCCAAAGACATCAGACTACAGCTGACAGCGCAGCCAAAGACATCAGACTACAGCTGACAGCGCAGCCAAAGACATCAGACTACAGCTGACAGCGCACCCACGCATTTCACAATACAGCTATACATTTGAATTATAATTATGAATTATAATTATTAATTATGAATTATGAACACACACACACACACACACACACACACACACACACACACACACACACACACACACAAGCAAACATCAAACCAAATACACACACACACACACACACACAAATACACACAAACACACACACACACACATACACAAACATCATTGCAAACACACACACACACACACACACACACAAACAACAAACCAAATACACACACAATCATTTTTGAACACTGCAGTACAAAACCAAAATCTATTTAGGAAATGGAATCTTTGTACTTTAGACACATCTTGTACTGTGCAGAAGGGCTGTAAGGGGCGTGCACACACATACACACAGGTTTTTGAACTCTGCCTCATACAATGAAAATCTGTTATCAGAAACGGACTCTTTGCACTTTAGACATAACTTATATTCTGCAGAAGGGCTGTAAGGGGTGTTTATACGAAAGACAATGGAAATGGACCCAGGCTTAGCCAAACAGCTAGACAATGCACATTTTGAACTAACCAATGAGCATAGGTTATATTTGACCGCTATTGTCTGATATCTTATAAAAGTTCCAAAGCACATCTACACTCTCACACTTCACTCGGAAATCGACAACGGAGAGGAAAAGAGACGTTTATCTCAACCAGAAATCGTCGTTAATATCGCTGAAAAGATGTATTCAAGTTCTACTTCGTCTGCATTGTCTGTGAGTATATGCGAATAAATAATTTTCAGTTGAACACATACATTACAAACAAGCTACATGAACTATATTTTACAATTTATTTGTGTGATATGGTGACGCAGTGGTAAGATCGCCGTCTTGGAACCGCAGGATTGTCAGTTCGAATCCCACTCTATCCGCTGCGTATGGACATTGTGCAAGTCCTTCAATCACAATTGCTCGTGACACTTCGACATGAAAATTCCGACACAGTATCAAATGTGGGAGTCGGCAGCACCTCTGACTAGTTGACATCGATAGGTGCTATAGAAATATTCGGAATAAATAAAATTTAGTATGAACATTTCACACAGGCACACATGAAATGCTGATTTTACTTGCACATAAACTATAGCAAAGTCCTGTAACTGTATTTGTAGGTAGGAATGAAGCGTGGAAATGAAGAAGTGGTCAATACGAAGCAGGAGATGTTTAAAAAGACTCGAGCAAATCAAGATCTGTTTAAAGAGTCCATTGGAAACAATCGGTATCTGACTGCTAGCATGTACAATGAAAATCTGATGGTACATGTAAGAGAATACGAAACGGGACATGGCAAGCTATACCCCACAAGAAAGGGTGTTTGCTTCACCAAACCGAGATGGGGAACTTTCCTTAGGCATTTAGATGATATCGACCGAAGTGTAGAGTTGCTAAAGGCGAATCAGCCTGTTGAATATTTCCAACATATAGGTGGTAGATATTATGTTACTATTTCCAATGGTATAAAGTGTGTAAACATTCGACGTTACTTCCAACCCTTGAACAGCAAAAAGGAGAGACCAACTCGTAGTGGAATCGCTTTGCGTTTGGATGAATGGGGTGTGCTGATGACAAAGATTTTCATGCTGCATGAACAATTTCCGGAACTCAAAGTCGCCACACCGTGTTACGACAGCGAGGACCATGCGAACCAGGAGGGTTTTTTGAATTGTCGAGAATGTAACCCATTTGGACTAGATCCAGTTAACGAGTTAAGTGTTTAAGACGATAGACTTTACATATACACTTACCAGACATTTCATATGATTAGAAAAAGCCAAGCAGAATGTGTTTTAATAAAGTTATTAAACCGAAATATGTCTTCATTATTTGCATGTTTTACATGTGGTGTGAAAGGTGGTGTAGTAAGTTTATACCTTGCATGTTGAAAAAGGCAAATGGAAAGAGAGTTTGAATGGGAAAGTCAGATTGAGTTGGATGTTCTCACGCTAAAACAACAACTTTTAGATTCACAATGTGTAGGCCAATAGGATGATGATTTGTATAACTAAGTTACAACTCTTAGTATAAAATTCAGAATTTTCAATTCCTACGATGTTTGGAATAGCCTACAAACCTGTATGCTACAATTACAACTTTATAATTATCAAGACTGTACACTGACGACTTGTGCGCTAAGCTTAAGACTTAAGTTTTCCAAATACATATGGAATGAGAGTTTGAATATGAAGCTTATGAATTTTTAGTTTGTTAGACTGTTGAGAGCGAGCGAGAGAGAGGGAAAGAGAGCGAGAGAGAGAGAGAAAGAGAGAGAGAGAGCGAGAGAGAGAGAGAGAGAGAGAGAGAGGAGAGAGAGAGGGAGAGGGGAGAGAGAGGTTTTAGGGTAAAAGTCTTACTTTCTAGGGTAGTTTCTACACTAAATTGCAACTTTTAAGTTCGCAACGATGGATTGATTGCTAAATTACTACATTATACTTTGCAAAGACTGTAATTGCAGTGGGTTTTACGGCGGGTTTTACCACGGGTTTTACCACGGGTTTTTACCATAGTTGACAACTTTAAGACTGTAAGGTGGTTGAAATGAAGGTTTTTTAGTTTGAGAAGCTCGTTAACACTATAAAATTTTCTTTCAATAGATGTGTTAGACGAATGTTTTCATTATAAAGTTGTTGCAAGGTCTGGTTAGGTAGTTAGAATGGAGGCTCATATTGTAAAATTACACATTTTAGGTGTATGGAGTGCTGCTAAGATTAAGTCTTTCCACATTGTACACACAAATGGAATGCTAATTTCCACAACAACATATCAAACTTTTAACCTGCGAAGACGCAGAGCTTGAGAGCTTAGCATCATTTAGGTTACAAACTGACCTCTCATATGATGTAAAGTCAGCTGGAAAGAGAGCTTTTGCAACAAACTTACAATTTTGTGTGTGTAGCGACACATGTGAGGTGATAAACTTAAGTCTTTTAGACTGTCATGAAGGTTTGCAAAGTAAAATGTGAACTTTTGAGTTGTACGAGAGCTTGCAAGCCCGATTTCTATACTAAAATTTACAACTTTCTTCGTTTCAACGAAAGATTTGCATGAGTATTTGCATGTTTTAGCTGATCAACTTATACAAAAAGGTGAAATATTAGCTTGGAAGGGCTAGAGAAAATGCTGCATTTGGTAGGAACGTGTGCAGTGTCCATCTTTTTACATATACATGCTTGGATGGCGACGTGCCAGGTTAAAGAACTCTTTCACAAAGTTTGAGTTAAAATAATAATAAAACTTTTGAGAAAGAATGTGCAGTTCGATACGATTGGATGGTAAGTTTGTTAAAGGTTTGAATGCTTGAAAGTAAGGCTAATTGATAAGCTGAGCTGGAGTTTGCATAAGGTTTGAATGTGTAGACGCTATTGTAGAACGGTTGTATAAGTGGATTTGTGCAAATGAAGTGATTTTGAATGAAAAGATGCAGTCTTGTAGCGTTTGACCGATGTAGTTTACTTCAGAGGTCCAAGCATGGAGCTGCAATGTGATAGAAAACGAGGGGTTTCGTGTGAGAGGAGCGCTCTTCTATAGACATGCAACTTTGCATATTTTCATTGTCAGAGATTTTTCAATTGCGTGTAAATTAACCAAATAGTCAAAGACACGAGTTGTAGGTTACAAGTTGATTTATTTCACAGATACAGACATACAGTTTCACAACTTCTATGTTGAAACACCAAAGTTTCTCTCATACGCTCTTACGACATATGAAAATCTATGCTAAATTCGACGCATCACACACGCACAGTTTGTTAAAGTTAAAGACAAAGTCAGCGATTTATTCAAGTTTCTGCATAAACGGCATTACCATAGGTTTCAACATCTCAATGTTACAAGACATTTTTTCTTAAACAACTAAACTTGTAATCATTCGAAATCGTCTACAACAGTTGCAAAAGTTGTAGAAATGAACATGTTACACGCAAAGGTCAAAGACAAAGTTTTCATTTCAACAGCAAAGTTGGGCATTTCCAAACTTTGTGTTATAACTAATGAAAAAACGAGCAGTGGAACAATGTTCATAGCACTGAGGGCTCATTTCTGTCTCTATGAAAAAGTAATTTTACAGTCTCTGAACATCGTTTGAAACATGCGAATACAACCGCCGCCACCGCCGTCGCCGCCGCCGCCACCGCCACGGTCACCGCCGCTGCCGCCGCCGCCGCCGGCACAGCCGGCGTCGTAGCCATCGAACACATTTTTCCAATAGTTACAATTTAGAAGTTTGCACTTGCATGTAATTAATGAAGAATTTTATGCCATATAAATTCTCACGGTCCCAAGTATTCTGGCTTTGCACAGAGGACATTCATCAATAGCGTCAGCACATGGATCACAACAAACTATATGACAGCATGGTAGCGACAGCGATTGTACTTGAGTAGAATGACAGCGTTTGCATATCAATGAAGTTTTCAGCTTTTCATTCTCGGTCTTAAGTCGGATGAGACGATAAGAATGAGAGGTGTCAGGCTTTAGAATATGGTCCTCACGTCCATCATTTCTATCAAGTCCTTCACCTTCCGTGGTCACATTTTCACAATTGACATAATCCGGAATGTTGTTTTGCATCCAAGTAGCATCTCGCTTTTCAGCCTTAAAACACATTCTCAATATACTTTTAAGTAAACTAGAGGGTATAACTAAGTTGAATAATTGTACAAGACTGCCAAATGGAACTACGATTGACGCCTTTTAACAATTTCAAATTCTTGACAACTGTTCAGCCATTGGTCAGTTAGCATTTTGAAATTTCTTGACTGACATCTGCCGCTTATAAGATGCAACAAATCTAATAATTGGTGTTGTTGGTGTTGTTGGTTGTTGCTTGTAAGTTTTTGAAATTATTGAAATTGTTGAAAATTAAAAAATTTCAAATTGAAAATTTTCAAACTGAATTTTTTCAAATTGAAATTTCTCAACTTGAAATTTCTCAAACTCAAATTTTTCAGACTCAAATTTCTCAAACTCAAATTTTTCAAACTGAAATTTCTCAAACTGAAATTTTTTCAAACTGAAATTTCTCAAACTGAAATTTTTCAAACTGAAATTTCTCAAAACTGAAATTTTTCAAACTGAAATTTCTCAAACTGAAATTTTTTCAAACTGAAATTTCTCAAACTGAAATTTTTCAAACTGAAATTTCTCATACTGAAATTTTTTCAAACTTAAATTTTTCAAACTTAAATTTTTCAAACTTAAATTTCTCAAACTTAAATTTTTCAAACTTAAATTTTCAAACTGAAATTTTCAAATTTTAAATTTTTGAAACTGAAATTTTTTAAACATAAAATTTTTGAAACTAAAATTTTTGAAACTTTAAATTTTTAAACTAAAATTTTTGGAACAAATTTGTGAAACTGAAATTTTTGAAATTTAAAATTTTGAAACTGAAATTTCTTGAAACTGAAATTTTTTTTGAAACTTTGAAAGTTTGAAACTTTGACAATTTTGAAATAGAAATTTGGAATCTTGAATTTTTTTTTGTTTGGGGTGGGGGAAATTTCAAAATAAACGGTGACGGCTACGACGCCGGCTTTGCCGGCGGCGGCGGCGGCAGCGGCGGTGACCGTGGCGGTGGCGGCGGCGGCGACGGCGGTGGCGGCGGTTGTATTCGCATGTTTCAAACGATGTTCAGAGACTGTAAAATTACTTTTTCATAGAGACAGAAATGAGCCCTCAGTGCTATGAACATTGTTCCACTGCTCGTTTTTTCATTAGTTATAACACAAAGTTTGGAAATGCCCAACTTTGCTGTTGAAATGAAAACTTTGTCTTTGACCTTTGCGTGTAACATGTTCATTTCTACAACTTTTGCAACTGTTGTAGACGATTTCGAATGATTACAAGTTTAGTTGTTTAAGAAAAAATGTCTTGTAACATTGAGATGTTGAAACCTATGGTAATGCCGTTTATGCAGAAACTTGAATAAATCGCTGACTTTGTCTTTAACTTTAACAAACTGTGCGTGTGTGATGCGTCGAATTTAGCATAGATTTTCATATGTCGTAAGAGCGTATGAGAGAAACTTTGGTGTTTCAACATAGAAGTTGTGAAACTGTATGTCTGTATCTGTGAAATAAATCAACTTGTAACCTACAACTCGTGTCTTTGACTATTTGGTTAATTTACACGCAATTGAAAAATCTCTGACAATGAAAATATGCAAAGTTGCATGTCTATAGAAGAGCGCTCCTCTCACACGAAACCCCTCGTTTTCTATCACATTGCAGCTCCATGCTTGGACCTCTGAAGTAAACTACATCGGTCAAACGCTACAAGACTGCATCTTTTCATTCAAAATCACTTCATTTGCACAAATCCACTTATACAACCGTTCTACAATAGCGTCTACACATTCAAACCTTATGCAAACTCCAGCTCAGCTTATCAATTAGCCTTACTTTCAAGCATTCAAACCTTTAACAAACTTACCATCCAATCGTATCGAACTGCACATTCTTTCTCAAAAGTTTTATTATTATTTTAACTCAAACTTTGTGAAAGAGTTCTTTAACCTGGCACGTCGCCATCCAAGCATGTATATGTAAAAAGATGGACACTGCACACGTTCCTACCAAATGCAGCATTTTCTCTAGCCCTTCCAAGCTAATATTTCACCTTTTTGTATAAGTTGATCAGCTAAAACATGCAAATACTCATGCAAATCTTTCGTTGAAACGAAGAAAGTTGTAAATTTTAGTATAGAAATCGGGCTTGCAAGCTCTCGTACAACTCAAAAGTTCACATTTTACTTTGCAAACCTTCATGACAGTCTAAAAGACTTAAGTTTATCACCTCACATGTGTCGCTACACACACAAAATTGTAAGTTTGTTGCAAAAGCTCTCTTTCCAGCTGACTTTACATCATATGAGAGGTCAGTTTGTAACCTAAATGATGCTAAGCTCTCAAGCTCTGCGTCTTCGCAGGTTAAAAGTTTGATATGTTGTTGTGGAAATTAGCATTCCATTTGTGTGTACAATGTGGAAAGACTTAATCTTAGCAGCACTCCATACACCTAAAATGTGTAATTTTACAATATGAGCCTCCATTCTAACTACCTAACCAGACCTTGCAACAACTTTATAATGAAAACATTCGTCTAACACATCTATTGAAAGAAAATTTTATAGTGTTAACGAGCTTCTCAAACTAAAAAACCTTCATTTCAACCACCTTACAGTCTTAAAGTTGTCAACTATGGTAAAAACCCGTGGTAAAACCCGTGGTAAAACCCGCCGTAAAACCCACTGCAATTACAGTCTTTGCAAAGTATAATGTAGTAATTTAGCAATCAAACCATCGTTGCGAACTTAAAAGTTGCAATTTAGTGTAGAAACTACCCTAGAAAGTAAGACTTTTACCCTAAAACCTCTCTCTCCCCTCTCCCTCTCTCTCTCCTTCTCTCTCTCTCTCTCTCTCGCTCTCTCTCTCTCTTTCTCTCTCTCTCTCGCTCTCTTTCCCTCTCTCTCGCTCGCTCTCAACAGTCTAACAAACTAAAAATTCATAAGCTTCATATTCAAACTCTCATTCCATATGTATTTGGAAAACTTAAGTCTTAAGCTTAGCGCACAAGTCGTCAGTGTACAGTCTTGATAATTATAAAGTTGTAATTGTAGCATACAGGTTTGTAGGCTATTCCAAACATCGTAGGAATTGAAAATTCTGAATTTTATACTAAGAGTTGTAACTTAGTTATACAAATCATCATCCTATTGGCCTACACATTGTGAATCTAAAAGTTGTTGTTTTAGCGTGAGAACATCCAACTCAATCTGACTTTCCCATTCAAACTCTCTTTCCATTTGCCTTTTTCAACATGCAAGGTATAAACTTACTACACCACCTTTCACACCACATGTAAAACATGCAAATAATGAAGACATATTTCGGTTTAATAACTTTATTAAAACACATTCTGCTTGGCTTTTTCTAATCATATGAAATGTCTGGTAAGTGTATATGTAAAGTCTATCGTCTTAAACACTTAACTCGTTAACTGGATCTAGTCCAAATGGGTTACATTCTCGACAATTCAAAAAACCCTCCTGGTTCGCATGGTCCTCGCTGTCGTAACACGGTGTGGCGACTTTGAGTTCCGGAAATTGTTCATGCAGCATGAAAATCTTTGTCATCAGCACACCCCATTCATCCAAACGCAAAGCGATTCCACTACGAGTTGGTCTCTCCTTTTTGCTGTTCAAGGGTTGGAAGTAACGTCGAATGTTTACACACTTTATACCATTGGAAATAGTAACATAATATCTACCACCTATATGTTGGAAATATTCAACAGGCTGATTCGCCTTTAGCAACTCTACACTTCGGTCGATATCATCTAAATGCCTAAGGAAAGTTCCCCATCTCGGTTTGGTGAAGCAAACACCCTTTCTTGTGGGGTATAGCTTGCCATGTCCCGTTTCGTATTCTCTTACATGTACCATCAGATTTTCATTGTACATGCTAGCAGTCAGATACCGATTGTTTCCAATGGACTCTTTAAACAGATCTTGATTTGCTCGAGTCTTTTTAAACATCTCCTGCTTCGTATTGACCACTTCTTCATTTCCACGCTTCATTCCTACCTACAAATACAGTTACAGGACTTTGCTATAGTTTATGTGCAAGTAAAATCAGCATTTCATGTGTGCCTGTGTGAAATGTTCATACTAAATTTTATTTATTCCGAATATTTCTATAGCACCTATCGATGTCAACTAGTCAGAGGTGCTGCCGACTCCCACATTTGATACTGTGTCGGAATTTTCATGTCGAAGTGTCACGAGCAATTGTGATTGAAGGACTTGCACAATGTCCATACGCAGCGGATAGAGTGGGATTCGAACTGACAATCCTGCGGTTCCAAGACGGCGATCTTACCACTGCGTCACCATATCACACAAATAAATTGTAAAATATAGTTCATGTAGCTTGTTTGTAATGTATGTGTTCAACTGAAAATTATTTATTCGCATATACTCACAGACAATGCAGACGAAGTAGAACTTGAATACATCTTTTCAGCGATATTAACGACGATTTCTGGTTGAGATAAACGTCTCTTTTCCTCTCCGTTGTCGATTTCCGAGTGAAGTGTGAGAGTGTAGATGTGCTTTGGAACTTTTATAAGATATCAGACAATAGCGGTCAAATATAACCTATGCTCATTGGTTAGTTCAAAATGTGCATTGTCTAGCTGTTTGGCTAAGCCTGGGTCCATTTCCATTGTCTTTCGTATAAACACCCCTTACAGCCCTTCTGCAGAATATAAGTTATGTCTAAAGTGCAAAGAGTCCGTTTCTGATAACAGATTTTCATTGTATGAGGCAGAGTTCAAAAACCTGTGTGTATGTGTGTGCACGCCCCTTACAGCCCTTCTGCACAGTACAAGATGTGTCTAAAGTACAAAGATTCCATTTCCTAAATAGATTTTGGTTTTGTACTGCAGTGTTCAAAAATGATTGTGTGTGTATTTGGTTTGTTGTTTGTGTGTGTGTGTGTGTGTGTGTTTGCAATGATGTTTGTGTATGTGTGTGTGTGTGTGTTTGTGTGTATTTGTGTGTGTGTGTGTGTGTGTGTATTTGGTTTGATGTTTGCTTGTGTGTGTGTGTGTGTGTGTGTGTGTGTGTGTGTGTGTGTGTGTGTGTGTTCATAATTCATAATTAATAATTATAATTCATAATTATAATTCAAATGTATAGCTGTATTGTGAAATGCGTGGGTGCGCTGTCAGCTGTAGTCTGATGTCTTTGGCTGCGCTGTCAGCTGTAGTCTGATGTCTTTGGCTGCGCTGTCAGCTGTAGTCTGATGTCTTTGGCTGCGTTGTCAGCTGTAGTCTGATGTCTTTGGCTGCGTTGTCAGCTGTAGTCTGATGTCTTTGGCTGCGTTGTCAGCTGTGGTATATCTACTACTACTACTAGCCTATGATTGGCAACTTGCGCCGCGTGACATCATTTGCAAAGTCACTAATTATGCCTATATGCAGCTAGATACGAATGCGATACACAAAATACGCTTTACATAAAGCCTCTATAGAGGTCGACCGTGCAATAAACCCTTTTCTTGCCAGAGGGTTTGATGTCGCGTGCCTTCGTTGCACGCAGAAAGTCAACAACCAATCCACGGGCAGTAAACAAAAGAATTAGTTTACAACAAAGTGCGTCAAGGGCTAATCATTTTTCCGAAAAACGAATCGAAATTTTTCGAATCATGACATCATTTTCGAATCGAATCGAATACCGCCGTCCGATTCGTTTTCGAATCGAATATCGAAGCTTCGCAGGTCCCTAGTATGTATGTGCATATGCAATATGTTTGTATGTATGCATGTATGTACATGTATGTATGTATGTATGTATGTATGTATGTATGTGTAATTGTGTATATGTAATATGTTTGTATGTATGCATGTATGTACATGTATGTATGTATTCATGTATGTATGTGTATGTGTAATATGTATATATGTAATATGTATGGATGGATGTTTGTATGTATGTATGTTCTTAACGCTTTAACTAGCATATGCAGCGTTTTTGAGGTAAGCTTCAATTAAAAGAAGCTATAATAAGTGTCTAGATAACCAAATACCTATACCTAATATGCATAGTAGCGTTTTCTAATTGTATTTTCTTAGTTGCACGGCGCTGCGCAAGTTGCGTTCGATTCGTGGCATTACTAGTGGAAGTATTTAGAACAGAAATAGTATTATGACCCGAAATACTGAATAGATTACAAATGTTGAATAGGTGTTTGCCACGAGGTTACCACTGAACTCCCTGCATGAACTATTTGAACAACCTATGGTTTGCCCCAACTGTCATACGTGTATTTATTTATGCAGCAATTACTGTGCGTCAATCATTCATATACTCGTTAATACACATCTACTCTGAACCATGGCGAGGTCATGAATACTTTTCTAAAGTAAAAACGTTATAACGCGTCCAGGAGGCTAGGCCGTTCGGGTGGCCGAGCCACGGGCGCCGAACGAGGCGCGTCCGATAGATCTTAGACCTTAGAGCCGAGGCCGACGCAACTTGCGACCTCCATGTAGCCATGCGGCTTACTGGTTTATTCACAGTTCAATGTCATTTGTAAACTGTGATTTTACATTAAATAAGAGCAGAAGAAGAAGAAAAAGAAGAAGAAGAAGAAGATGATGATGATGACGACGACGACGACGATGATGATGAAGAAGAAGAAGAAGAGGAAGAAGAAGAAGAAGAAGAAGAAGAAGAAGAAGAAGAAGAAGAAGAAGAAGAAGAAGAAGAAGAAAAGAAGAAGAGCACTAGAGGCAGCCATTGGTATGATGTGCTATAGCGACTTCGTTTTTCTTATTCTCGGCAAATATGAGGGCAGTGGCCAGTCCCCGTTATTTACCGCATGATCTTGGCAATACAGTGTTACTCAGTATACAGTAGTTGAGTATTCAGCATTTAAAAACGCCGTCTAAAATTATTAGGATATGTAGTACATGTGTACACAGCACGTGCAGCTAATATATTGCTACTAATAGGCAGTTTATAACTATGTATTGATCTTTATATTTAAAAAGATCGGGTCTGACAAAGGTCACTTAATGCAGTAGTTTCATTTGTCGTCCTAAAAACATTGCTATCGATCGGATGTACGTGAGGCCGAGGGAATAACGGATAAAAGGGAAGCAAAGGATCAGGATAAAATCGATATCATGGCGGAGAAGGAGTGGTAGGGGTGCGAGGAGACGAAGAAAGAGTAAGTGAAGATCGTGAAGAAGGAGGCAGAGGAGTAGGAGTTGAAGGAGGAGGAGCAAGGGACCGAAGGGTAGAAGAAGAGGAAGGGCAAGGGGTAGAAAATTGAAACCAAAGGCATAAGAGAACCAAAAACGAAGAGGAGGAGGGATGATATGCTGAGAAGAGCGATCGTTGAGGCGAGTAGGAGGAGCGAGAGGAAGAGGAAGAGGAGGAGGAGGAGTATGACGAATGGTGACTTTGAGACGAAGTTGCGACAATGAAGACGATACAAACACTAGCGAAAGAAAAGGGAAATTGCCAAACGGGCGAAGGGTAGGGGAACGGATGAATATGAGCAATTATAAGGATACACGAAGGCGCTGGAAAGGAGAAAGATGAGCTGCTAGGAGGGAAGAAGGAACGGATAGGAGGAAGAGGATGCGACAAGGAGGATGTGACAGAGGATGTGACAGAGGATGCAATCGATCAACTGGTCGGCTAACGTGGACGACAGCGTCTCGGTGCACTTCCGGAATTGTCTCATGACAAAATATCAAGTCGGATGAAATCCTATTTAGAATCTTGCAAGAACTACAGATACAGTAAAAAGCTCGCGAGAATTACAGAGACGACAGGATCAGTTAGAATTTAGACATCCGCTTATTTTGAACGAAAAAGTTGCCATTGCAACAAGGCCATCTCTAGATTGCAATATGTACTTAACTAATAGAGCAATTGAGAACATTTAATGAAATTTAGAAGCATAGGCCATTAAAGAGTTACGCACACACACACACACGCACACACACACACACACACAACACACACACACACACACACACACACACACACTGCAGAGATAGGTCTACTGGGTAGACCTGTATACAAGGTACGGACATTTTCAAAAAGACAAGCCATTCACCACTCAACTATAACGTCCAAAATTTTAAATGAAGTTCATGGTTCAAGAGGAGCAATGACTTTCGTCCGCATCCACAGCAGGACAAATTTCTGGGTCCATCCGTATGTTAACATTAATTTGTAGTTAAGACTTCTTTTATTTTTCAGTTGTTTCATATAGCAGATGTAACATGTGTGTATACGTATGTCTGTACGTAATATAAACAGCGGTTCAATTGCTCACTCAAAGGGCATGGGCGTCCGCAGGAATTTTTGGGGGGAGGAGGGCAAATTTTTGTAGAGAGCAAATTTTTTGGGGTGGGCAAAATGACGTTTTTGCATAGAAAAAATTTGAATAAATAATGGATCAAGGATTTACCTAAATAATTAAGTGTTTTTATCACATTGAAAATCGTGTTGGGACTGTTAATGATCTTTGTTACCACACAGTGTTATTAAACTGAAACTACTACTACGTATCTTCGTTTATTGTGATCCCGAAAGCATTGAATAAAGAGCATTAAATAACGTGTTACAATAATTTGAAAGACTATGTATGAACGCAATATTGCGCCGATTAGCAGGCAAGTTTGTATTGGAAAATTCTATGACGTCATATCTGTGGACTGTTGATCATGCGCTTGCAGTTTTTTTTCATTTTCAGTTTTTATAGGGTTCACCGTCCTAGCTGATACGCGGTTAACACGTGCCACCTCGGTTTGCTGGAGCCATCTAGCTGCCACGATTCGAACATAAGGAGAGTGTTGCGACAATGGTTTCCTCTGTCTGTCTGTCTGTCTGTCTGTCTGTCTGTCTGTCTGTCTGTCTGTCTGTCTGTCTGTCTGTCTGTCTGTCTGTCTGTCTGTCTGTCTGTCTGTCTGTCTGTCTGTCTGTCTGTCTGTCTTCTTCTCTTATTGCACATCTTCAGCAGGATTCTGCGCTTCTCGATTACTGCTGATTTCTGATTGGTCCTTATTTTCGGACTTAATCATCAGACTGGGATGCCAATAGAGTCTTATCTTTAGCTCTTTGCACTCTCCACAGGCGTAGATGCTCCTCTATCAGCCTCAGCCAAGAGGTGCTGCTTCTTCAGATAAGTTCGACCTTACCGAGTTCACCTTGGTAAACGCACTTGGCAAGTCCATCTCAATGTATGCTTGCTACATTTTCGCGATGGTCAAGCGGACTGGCCAGTCTAACACGGCATTGAAATCTTTATTTGTTCTCTGGTCTCGCTATAACGTTATCTGGTCTCTTCCCCTCAACTGTTGCCAGTCTTTCTCTTACTCTCTCAAATGCATGATTACCTGCACATTCTGGTTTTCTTCTAATTATAATTCTTGTTTCAAACTCATATCTACACCCTACTTTTTCGTTTATATAATATTGAATTCGTTCGCACACAGTGCAGTGCTTTCGTGTGTTAGAAGCCCATGTATACAGGCATGTACATAGTATGCTTTTACTTCTATGAATATCTAAAGTCGGCCTAAGGGAGTTGAAGAACGACCTTCTCACAGATCTAAAAAGACAAGCTGAAATTAAAACACGCTATTTTAAGTGTCTTGATACATACACACAATGTCATACGTACGTAAATACATACATACATACATGCATACAACATACATATATACATGCATACATACATATACATATATACATAGTATTACACACATATACATACATGCATACATACATACATTGTACATAAATACATACATATAATCATATACATACATACATACATACATACATACATACATACATACATATATACATACATACATATACATACATACATGCATAGTTGCATATATACATACATACATACATACATATACAATTATGCATACATACATGCATGCCTTCATGCATATACATACATGCAGAGTTACATATATACATACATACATACATACATACATACATACACATACATACATACATACATACATACATATACATAGGCCTACATACATACATACATATACATACATACATACATACATACATATACATAGGCCTACATACATACATACATACACATACATACATACATACATATACATACATACATACATACATACATATACATGCATACATACAAACATATATACATACATATATACATGTACTTCTTTAAAACATAACGTGGCTTACAGGTACACACAGGCTGCTAATAACTCACAGCTGCTGTGACCTGTAGACTCGGTTACAACGGCTGAAGGTACACTGTTTTCATTTCTGCACGCATTTGTGCCTGTGTCCGATTGCCAGAAACTTTCAAAGTGAGCATTCTAAACAATCTGTCATTAGCAGGCGATGTATTCCTACACTGCATGTATAGCCATCGTATTAAGTCTTATCTGTAAGGATCGTAAGAAACCAGAGTATGTTGGTATATATCTGTAGTATAGGGAAAAGAAGGGGATCCGCTTTCTGTGTGCGTAAGGTTTTCTGGCGATAATACTTTTGTTGTCTTCCTTACAAGCGACTAATTCTTCGACGTGTAGTCTTCAGCCATCGTGCAGCACGTCAGGTCCGCACCTATCAGAGAGCAGAACTTAAGCGGATTGGACACTACGATCCCCGTTTAGAGATCGACGGCCACCTAGCGGCTGCTGTCGGCTGTAATGGATCTTCATATGTTCAGCTGCCGACAGATGTCGCAAGTGGTGATGCGTTGCTTTTATCGGCCAACAAGTTTGGACAGGATTCAAAGCGCCTCTCGTTCTTTAGCTCTTCCCGAACATTCGTTGTGAGCCAAAAGGTCTTAAGAAGGGTTTAGCTGATTGGTAATCGTCGCTGTAAGCTAGGCTCTATGACAGCGGTTTTCAGACGGTGGTACGCGTACCGCTAGTGGTACGCCAGATGTCGCTAAGTGGTACGTGACAAAAATAAAAACTAACAAATATTCTATGAGTGTATGCCATTCTTTCTTTGATCAGCTATTGACTAATTGAAGTCACTAAGTCATTATTCTACGACCACCATGCGCTTCTGTTTCTTTAAATTTTCTATGAGTCTATGCCCATAAATTTGTCAGCCTACAGTCCTACGCTAATTGCAGGGGGATTTCGCGCTCGCCTGTTGTTTTTGATCTAACCTTCGCTGGCGGTAAGCCAACATTCAATTTTTACCTGATGGTACAATAAAAATAAAGTTTGAAAACCGCTGCTCTATGACACGCTGCGAAAATACAACGCCCTGTTTGCTATACCTATTACAAATGCATGTATGTGTGTATATCAAGATACAGCTGCTAGTTGAGTTGATGCATGACTGTGCTTCCATTGTTCAGTATAGCAGATAAGAAGGTCCTGTTAAAAATCAGTTTTCTTGTATGCGAATCTATACATATAATATCCATGTCTGTTGATAAACGCTATACGTCACAAACGGTTTCTGTTCTATTGTGAAACAGAAACCGTTTGTGACGTCAGTACTGCGGTCTTGACGACGGCGATCAGAGCATTTAAACCAACGATAGGCCTACATATAGGCCTATATACACTGCCGTCATAATATGACGGGCAAATACTCTAGTTGTGTAATAATATTGCTTTAAACACGTTCTTCATGTTGCTTAATAATTAGGTGGCAGATTGCGAATTGCTAAAGCTATGAGGTTATGGTGAGTGCAGCTTAAGTTCATATTGAAGCAGGATTGGAATCGTTAAATGTTTTGCCAGGGTAGTCGAAATTTTAGAAGTGGAATGATAATCAGTTCAAGACCTCCTGCTAAGGTTATTATTCCGGATTCAATCAAACTTCATATGTGGCAATATCCCATCAAGCGCTCAGCGTGTGGCCATATATAATTGACACTAGGCCTATGTGACGTGGTTGCGATGATGATACTTTCGTCTTATAATCAACGGGGAAACAACATTGACCTGAGGTCAGTTCTTTATCAAGCGGCCCGAAGGTCGATTTTTGGCCTATACGGGAGTCCATCCGCTAGTCTGCGGAAAATCCAAACCCTGGGTTGATAAATTTTATTGCGAGGCCGAAAGGTTGAGTTTTGTCCAAAAGGAGTTCCACCCCAATCTGCGGCAAATTCAAACCCCGGGTCGAAGGAATTTCAAGGCCACTCTCAGTTGGAGCCATAGCCGGATTCGTCCTTCTGCTCCGAAAGTGAGAAGTGTGTTAGCTTGAATCTGTTTTTGCCCTTAGTATATTATACAACATGAGACCTATCCTAAAGCAATGCCGGCCTTAGGATATTTCGAGTCCTGTGCAGAGATTATACTGTACGGGCCCCCCTATGACTCAAGTCAAATTGTTTCTCATTGCTAATCATTTTATTTTAGTAGATTGCTAACAAGTACAACAAGTAACATTCAACTATACACATGCACCTGCACATGTAACAGAATAATATGTTTTGCTACTTCTTCACAGAAAGGGAACTTTCGCTCCTTTGTGTGCATGGTAATTTTCTGTGACTTTTGGGGCTCCCGTAAGTTGCGAGCACTTTGCGACCGCACGATTCTTCACCCTCTAAGACCGGCACTACCTGAAGACATGCATCAAATTAGATTATACTAGCCATTCTGTAGATGTTTTATCGCGGAATGTTTCCCAACGTGTACTCGATAAAACATTTAGCTCAGAATTGCGTGCATAAAGAATTTAAAGCAATCTTAATACAATCTGATCTTGATAGCGCACAATTTGGTTTATGACCATGTAATTTATGTATCAAAATCGATTGTATGACGGCGTGGTTCTAGTGTTGAGCATACATTAGGTCGGTGTTGTTGTTGTGCTATATTGTGTATAAAATGTGCTGTGCTTTGTGCTGTAGCCTGAATGTTGTTACTGAAGTGTGGAAAAGTGTTGCTGCTTTCATGTTTTTTTTGTTATAACTTGCTACCATTATTTATTAGCGATCCTGTTGTTCCAATAGATGCCTGAATGAGAATTATGTTGCTCCACTACAAGGAAACCGAAAATCTCAGATCAAAGTCCTATCGCAAACACACAGAGCCTTGCCGTTAAGGCTTATTCCCAGAAAAGTTTCTTCGTGAGCCTTCCACAATCCAGCCACTCTGCTCTATCCTCCTCCTATCTCACCCTTTCCCGATCCCATTCGGAAAATTATTTAGAGAATAAAAGCCTATTGTTAAGGCACTTCAATTATGAAACACCTCTGTTATTTGCAGTTTTAGATTTAGATAACAAAGGCTTTTGTTACCTCATTCCAATTGTGAAACACGTCTATTAATAGTGATTTTAAATTTTCAACTAAGAAAATGTCTATTGCTATTAAGCTTAAATTTAGAGAATAGAGGCCTTTGCCACGTCATTTCAATTATTGTGAAACGTGTCTATAAATAGTAACTTTCAACTTTCAATTGAGAGAAGTCTATTGCCATGTTTAAATTTAAAGAATAAAGGCCTTTATTACGTCATTTCAATTGTGAGACACGTCTTTTATTTGTAACTAGAGTATTTGCCCGTCATATATGACGGGTTGTCTCTACATTATGACGTCAGCGAAAGGGCCAGGCTGAACACATTTATTAGAATATGTTATGACGTCAGAAATAGGCCAGGATTAACTTAAATATATTAGTCTGTATAATAACATAAACAAAAAGGCCAGGCTTAACTCATATATTATATGTATTATGACGTCAACAATTGACCAGGTTTCATTTATTACAGACAGTCTAGAGCGTTGGTTGACTCTGATCGCCGTCGTCAAGACGGCAGTACTGACGTCACAAACGGTTTCTGTTTCACAATAGAACAGAAATCGTTTGTGACGTAGCGTCCTCCGACAGACGGACACTCTATGGATATTATATGTATAGATTTTAGATTTAGAGAACAAAGGCCTTTGTTACGTCATTTCAATAATGAAAAAGTCTGCTGTTATTAAGTTTAAATTTAAAGAATAAAGGCCTATCAATAAAAGGCATCTCCAAATTCGATCTTTTCTTTTCGACTGTATAATGTAATTAAACGATATGGTTCCTTTAAAGTATCTCCCAAGAGCGTTGTCGGTCTAACTGATCTTAAGACGTGACCAATAAGTTTTTAATATACTTCAATGAACGTGACCAGAAAGTATGCACTGAGCTGAATCGATTGATACAGTACGTATTTTAAAGGTACGTTGTTCAATGAGGAGTTCGATGCTGCACGAGATAGTCTGATGAGCTCGCACTGATGGAAGCCGGAAGCGAGGAACCTGTAAATCGTCGTAGCCATCAGAGCGTATACTGTGGTCGACGATGAGGCTGACTCATAATTGGAATGTAAAGCTCTTTGATGTATGCCGGCCGTGCTCTGCCATCGTCCAAATACGGGGATCTTCCTCTACATGAAGGCAATGAAGCGTCTCTCGCGTATAAGATAAACGTTAATATTTTGGATGATTGGCCGCACTTAGGCCGCACATTTGAGTACCGACTGAAGATGGAGTTTTCTGAACTTTGACAGATCCGCTAGGATAGAGTTATAGTATCAGTTAGTGTCAGTATGGATGAACGAACTGGGGTTACGGCAATATACTGAACGAAATGTCACGCCTTGTGTCCCGAATCTGGCGCAACTGATAGGAGGAGATTCTGCAAAGCGAATTCATGAAGTCAGCCATTGATTATTATTCACCATTCATCGTCCATTAACACTCCCAGGTCACGAACGATGAGTTCCGTGTTCCATTCAGGGAATCCCCGCTGGAGCACGGAATAGCAATTCCTATACCTATACATCCAATACCGCGTGTGAGTTAACGGCTTGTCCGACGCCAATATAAGGCATAGGTCCCGTGGATCGAAATTACTCGCATTTTCCTAGAAGGATGGTAACAGGTCATCAAACCTGTACTGTGTTATCCAAAAGTGACTGCTTACACTTCGCATCACGATTGTTATTACGTGGGATCAGCGTGACACTGAATGATTGTTTCCAGGGCCTAGCAGAGGCAAGCTGTGTGTCAATTAACAGGTAAATTTTAGAGGCGAGTGTATGATAGTTGATCCCTTTCATGACCATCACACGAGGTTAATTAACTGTAAGTGTGTCCTCGCCGATCGAGATTAAGCTTAACAAGCAGACAATTGAGTGGCGATGTTATGAAGACAAATCAGTAAATATACAGAGTTGAATGAAATAATTAACGAGAGAAGTATAAAAATGTTATCAAATAAATGAGGTATATAGGCGTAGGAGGACTTGCAGAAGAGGAAAAATGATGAGGATGATGAGGATGAGGATGATGGTGGTGGTGTGGTGGTGGTGACTGTGATGATGATGACGACCACGATGGTGATGGTGGTGATTGTGATGATGATGATGATGATGATGATGATGATGATGATGATGATGATGATGATGATGATGATGATGATGATGATGATGATGATGATGATGACGATGATGATGATGATGATGATGATGATGGTGATGATGGTGATGGTGATGTTGATGGTGCTGATGATGATGATGATGATGATGATGATGATGATGATGATGATGATGATGATGATGACGATGGTGGTGGTGGTAATGGTGGTCGTGGTGATGATGATGATGAGGAGGACGAGGACGAGGAGGAGGACGAGGTGGAAGACGAGGAGGAGGACGAGGATGATACAAAAATATATTAAAGAAAGCTATCGAGAGCCACTGAAAGGAAGACAAACTGATAAACATTGAGATAAAGAGAGATACATGCTGAAGTAGCGAAAGAGAAAGCGAGCACAGACACATCTACAGACACACAGGAAGTCAAATACATAGACAGTAGGGCAGAGACATAGACAGTAGGACTGAGACGGAGACAGTAGAAAAGAGACGAATCGTAATTTCCCCAAACGTGAACGGTCGTGTAGTTCGAAAAGAAAACGCACCCGTGGGGCTTTATAAATACACATCCGCTTGTTTTCGGTTGGTCACTAACCTGTTCACCTCCCTCCCGGTGACGCTGGACCGCATCGAGGATTTTCCACGTGCTGTCTATGGAAAGCCGAGCGACTTTTAAATATTCAGGTCGTTTGGTGCAATTTTGAAGCAACTTCATCAGCAACTAACTACAGGAATTTCCTTCCACATCAGATCCTAAATATTGTTTTTTGACGCAATGCGTAGCTGACTTAGTTGGATGTGAAGTTGACTTGTCTTAGGTGTGTAGTGTGAATTGGGAGATTAGCTCAAGTCAACTGGGCCTATATACGGCTTTATTCTGTTACTTTGAATTTTCTGACCAGTTCAAGTACAGTTTGAGAGATTGCAGAAGAGTGTGCAATTGGCATTTTTGAGTATTTTAGGCACTCTTTCACAGGTGATCTGAAAAAGCGTTTGCGGAATTTGTAAAAGTGAGTGATGACAGGAGATGAGAGAAAGTCTTTGCGAAAATGTTAAAAGTCGGATTTTTATTCTTGTGACGAGAGCGAAGCATTGCAGTCGAGCACACAAGACGATGGACTCAAGATTCTGATCACAGAAAATCCACTTAGAAACTTAAAAACTAAAGTAATTTGAGACCAACACCCCGGAAACGATTGGGGTTGAATGTGACTGTAATGGAAAATAATATATGAATCTCGGCGATTTGCAGGCTTTGCTAGATTCATGTCAATCTCACTCTTTATGGGCTTAATGTTTATGAGGTCGGTTGGAGATTAAATCCCAGCTAGGGAAGAAATTGTGCCATATCTTTTCCCCCCTTTTTGGTACTTCTATTCATTACTCAACTGCGCACATCAGATCAGATCGCTCGGCGCAGGAAAAACTCAGGTTGGATGAAAATAACTGACATCTGCCCTCATAAGCCGAGACGGAGTAAATAGAAGCTTGCAGCAATCAGCATTTTTATGAATTCACGCAAGGGACTAATTTCTGTCGTCGCGTCGTTTAGTTGCTAAATCTAAGGATTTATTCGAGCAAAGGCTTTCCATACGTTTCAGCCAATACGCCTCGCGGAGTGTCGATGGGGTACCGCGAGCGCTATAAGTGAGTCGTTCGCGCCACCAAAGTATTTGTTCGTCTTCTTTAGATTCAGTATCCGGGAAACCCGATTGACGAGAAAGCGCGAAATTGTTGACTCTGTTGGGATCGATAAGGGCTAGAGTTTCTTGAATGCGCTCCAATCATGGACGACATGACTAGGGTGTGTCGTCTCTGCCCTGTATCGAGTAGAGCGTCGAGAGTATCCACTGCCATGCATGCGAGCTGCGAGAGTATAGACCCTCAGACAGACGTGCTCTTGTTTTGCGCTGACACATCGAGCGATTTTTCGAGGGAATCGAACGTTTCTCGGGGTCAAAAGAGGTCGTTTGTGGTTGAAATTTGCTTCGAGTGAGGGTCAGGACTTTGTTGACTTTGCTTTGTCTAGGGATTAGACAAATAGGTCTTCACAACCGACGAAAAGTGGAGGAAAAGCATGACCAAGTAAGTGTTCTGTAAAGAAATGGTTACAGTGTAAAGATAATAATGCAACGACAACAGAACAATAATGCAATAATAAAAGAACACTAATGCTGTGACACAGAACAACGATGCAACGACAACAGAACACTAATGCAATGACAACAGAACACTAATGCAATTACAACAGAACAATGATGCAACGGCAACAGAACACTAATGCAGCGATGAAAGAAGAAGAGAAGAGCAGTCCCTCACACTAGCCTGAGAGGCAGCCATAAGTATGAAGTGTTAACGACTACATTTTCTTAGCCTCGGCATATGAGGGCGGGTGGGCAGTCCTCTCCCTCGCTATCTCATCTTCCCACTGACAGTGTACGGTCAGTGTACACATTATAGCTGAGTTGGCTGGGGGTGAAGGTGGAGTAGAAATCTCGAACCTCCAACCTCTCGATTGACATTCTAGCGCGCTAATCACTACACTATCGAACAATAAATGTAACGATATCAGAATTACAATGCATCGATAAAAGAACAGTAATGCAACGACAACAGAGAAATAATGCAACGACACAAGCATAGTAATGCAAAGGCAGCAAAACAGTAATGCAACTGCGACAAAACAATAACGCAACGATAAAAACAGTAATGCAACGAACAGAAATGTAACGATGAAAGAACAGTAATGTAACGACAACAGTAAAATAATGCAACCATGGGCGTCGTGCGAACGCCCATGAATGCAACGACAACAGGAGAGTAATGCAACGACAGCAGAACAATGATGCAGCGACAACAGAACAGTAATGCAACAACAACAAAACAATGATGTAACGATAAAAGAACAGTAATGCATCGACAGCAGAACAGTAGTGCAACTACAACAGAACAATTATGCAACGACAAGAGAACAATGATGCGACAACAGAACAGTAATGCAACGACAAGAGAACAGTAATGCAACGGCAACAGAACAGTAATGCAACGACAAGAGAACAGTAATGCAACGGCAACAGAACAGTAATGCAACGGCAACAGAACAGTAATGCAACGGCAACAGAACAGTAATGCAACGACAAGAGAACAATAATGCAACGACAAGAGAACAATAATGCAACGACAAGAGAACAATAATGCAACGACAAGAGAACAATAATGCAACGACAAGAGAACAACAATGCAACGACAACAGAACAGTAATGCAACGGCAATCCTCTTCGTTCAGGCATTGATTGGAACTCTCTGTCGAAATTGTTTCCTCTTGCAACGTAAAGTGCTGTTTAGGACTCAGTCTTAATCCTCATTCCATCTCTTCAAGAAGTGCTTCGGTTGCGTTCTCGTCTGCATCTACTCCCATCTACATTATAGCAGTAAGCCTACTTTGATGCTCTCTCACTGGTAGGCCCTATCCTTTGCGCTCACGTCTTTTTTTAATGGCTTAACGCATTTTGTTTTCTTTCTCACTATTCTCCAATAGCAACCGTAGCACGTGATAAACAGCAATAACCAATGCTTTTTAAGCCGGAACGCGCCGGAACGGCGTTCCGGCACCTTTTTCGGCAAGGAAAAATAATTTTTTTTATAACAACAATAATTTAGTTATTTTAATTTAATTTCAGTGTTGTTAACTGTTTTCAGTGTTTATTGAGACCCATTCCAACCCCCAATCCAGTTTTTCTCGGGATTTTAGCCTTTCCATAATTGCCAATAACAATTCATAAAACAACAACAGTAGACCGAATTAAAGCAAAAAGATAATGATTAGGAAAGTAGCGTCACCAATGCAGATGACAACAAACACAATTAATAAAACAATGAGAGTTCCGATAATAAAAAAGAGTTTAAATGAGATCATTAGCAATTCAGATAGCTAAATTTGCGTTCAAGCAAATAACAAAATCCAGGCTGATGGACAGAATTACTTGGGAGAAAAGCAGTTCGGCTTTTCGCTGTAGTTCTCATTTTCATCGATGCTTATTGCTTCTGCGTCGCCTTCAAATATGAACTCCCGCTGTTCCGCAATCTGTCGGCTTCGGCGATTCGGTTCGTCCGTTCTAATAAAGAATTTTGCCGGTGACGGATTGTTGATGCGGTGGCTAATGATGTTTGATGATTATGACTACTACTACGACGACAATGATGATCATGCATATGATCAAGATGATGATTAAATGTAAAATGATGAGGGTGACGATGATGTTTGTGGCGGTGGTGGTGGTGGTGGTGGTGATGGTGGTGATGATGATGATGATGATGATGAAGATGATGATGATGATGATGATGATGATGATGATGATGATGATGATGATGATGATGATGATGATGATGATGATGGTGGTGGTGATGATGATGACGCTGATGATAACAATATGGACGAGAACGACAATGATGATGATGACGATGGTAATGAAGAATAGAAAGAGGAGGACAGTGAAGAAGATGATGATGATGTGTGGGTACTAGATGGTAAACGTCTTGATTATCATGTTGACGGTGGCGAGGATGATTATGATAGTAATAATGATAATTACAACGACGGTGACACTGCACTTATCGTGGCATGATGTTGTTGATGATGATGATGATGATGATGATGATGATGACGATGATGATGATGATGATGATGATGATGATGATGATGATGATGATGATGATGATGATGATGATGATGATGATGATGATGATGATGATGATGATGATGATGATGATGGTGATTATAATGATGATGTCGATAATAATTGTGGTATTGGTGGTTCTGGCGACGACGACGACAATAATTATGATGACTGCGTCTTTTAATTTAACGCTCGTGACAGCGTTCCAGACGGCACGCGTCACACCCACCCGCACACCCACGCACACCAGCACAAAAGGTGAACATCTTTAAAGACGAAGTCGGCCATAGCAGTCGAGTCCAAGCTCAATTGATTTATCTAGCGCCAGTGTTCTCTGCTCGCAGATGCGATCCCGAAGTATAGGAGGTGAAGTTTGATTGTATATAGGGGGCAACTGAGCCAAGAAGCGGCGGACGAGGCTTTAATTGTGCTCTTAACGTCAACCACCTGCAACCAACTGCAGACCGACAGACCGCACTGTCAACGGTACATGTCGTTCAACAGGAAGGGAATTCATCAGCTGTGAATGTCCAGACGTAATAAAAGCCGTTTATACATAAGCAATATTATATATTCATATCTCATATTCATATGTATCGTCACTGTTAGTGAGGATCCGTATAATATTGGTGTACGGGCATCTCCCCTATAGGAAATCTCCTTTCGTAAGTTCCCTGGACATTTCTGCTTGATCGTTTCCCTCCAGAGCGATTCCATCTGGCTGTGTTCCCGCCGGACATGCGCGTGGCTTATAGCCAAAACATTTCTCTATATTATCGTCTGTATAGCGTAATGATTTAGTCTGATGTGTGTAATCAATTTCATACTGAAATAACGCATCTGTAGTTACATTAACTTGCGCTTTAGAAATCTTATGATAGTTATTACTCATTATTCAATAAATATGTAATCACATTCAGATGATTATAAAATCCTTAGTCTATAAACACAATGGTTCATTAACTTTTAGGGCATAAATTATTAGATATTGCGGCGACAGTTCCTACAGAAGACTGGATTGGAAAACAGCCAACTGAGGCATTTTTATAAGACATAAAAAGGACATATATGGGTAGTAAGGTTAGATTAAACACAGTATGGTCCAACCACAAAAATCAGTTGGCGTGTAGTGAGTGATTCAGAGACTTTAATGTCGTCGCGTTGAAGATTGTTTGTATCGATTGTTGCATTACTGCTCGGAATTTGCAGCGTGATTTACTCGATAGCGTGCGCTGTCTAAAGTCTAAAGATTGCTGGAAGGTCCTCCAGCCAGAATTAAGCAAAATATCTTATCCATCCTAGGAGCTGACCAAAGCCACACCTCTTGGGTCTCCACAGGTCTTTTACTCAAAACTGAAGACAGGTGATCTTTCACAAATCATACTCTGAACCATCCTCTTTCCCTTCCCTCCCTCGCCACTTCGACACGAAGCACCATCCTCCGTATCCGTCTGACTGTCTGCCTGCCTGATCCTTTGGATCTTGACCTGGAACCGATTTTTACTCCTCTTCCTATCGATTTTGTTTTGACTAAGCACCTGTGAATAAGCTTGTTCCTGTGACTTCGCTTTTTGGGCGCTGTGGAAATCTCGAGATTACTATTACGATCTGAATTATCAGATTCCGTGTAAGAATCCTTGGACAAGTTTGCTCATACATTCCTCTCCACCACACAGTGTCATTTGGTACATTGCTAGGAAGTATATTGGCACAGGTCCAAGTCCAGTAGTATACGACACACCAGCCCTATTCCCTTTGGTAATCCAATGCCGGATGAAAGGCTAAAGTGAAGTAAAATAAACGATTCTTCTATACCCCATGCACTGTGGGATCTTAAACGCTACTTTTACACAGGAAATTAGAAAAAGTCTGACTGTCGCTGACCAGCGTTCGGAGCTCAGTGAGCCTGTACCGCTCAGCAGCAATAAAAACCACTGTTCAAATAAAGATTTCACATTGTTAAGTTATTCTAACACGTGTGGTTTATCTTCCTTATGTTTAACTTTATTTGTATTGTACTTGACGGCATTTGTTGACTGTTTGAGTTAGTATGCTTCGTTCAAACGCTTTCAAAGAGCTGTTGGCACCTTTGATAAAGATTCGTAAAGGCGTAATAGATGCTTAGCACATCGCTGATCAATGGACCGAGACTGCTGCGTAAAGGATAAATCATGAGTCAAAAACATGACGAGTTTTGATTTTTAATGCACTTTGAAATATTGTTTCTGTTCGATGACGTCAACTGTTTACAGGTAAACTAACGATGGGATTGACCCAAAAAACCAGACGAATTTCAGTTTCTAGTCAACATAATGACATATCTGTTCATCGACATAAATTGTCTGTTGATATAGGCCTATGCCATCAAGAGCCAGAACACACATCCAGACAGTACTTTGGCCCTGTTAAGTATTTATCAAAAGTGTCTGAACAATGGAGACAGCAATCGTGTCCTGTTATTAGGCGGCTTGTTTCACTAGCCGCGCAGTAATGTTCACTTTAGACAGAGTGCTTGGTTACATTTATAATTGAGCTGATTTTTATCTTATAGTTTTTCAACAGGCGCGTTTGAAGTCAGAGGAAGCAGAACGACAGACGGCTCTTGTACGAGTACAGCTGACGTCATCGTTTCCTTGTAGCTGCACGTGATGCCAGAGTCTGGTGCCAGAACAGGTGTCTGCGTCTGAAGAGTGGCTCCGCTGAAAGATCTCACCTCTGTAGTACTTATTTATCACCTGTGATGATGGGTCCTCCGTTAATCCCCGAAATGGTTCCAAAGAGTCGTCCCCTCGCGGGAATTATCGACAACTGGACGGTCCAGTCTCCATCAATCCCGGTCAGTCTGTCACCGGACTCGTCCTCCTCCTCCGACTCCTCCTCTCCGTCTTCATCCTCGTCCAGTTCCCGGATGCTGGACGCAGCGGAGCGCATCTGCGGAGGCTACATCGTTCCAATCGTCTGCGTGTTCGGAATCACGTGCAACGCCTTTAACACGATCATACTTACCCGTCGCAGCATGAAGGGTTCTCCCTACACGTACCTGCTAGCACTGGCCGTAACGGACATCATGGTACTGACGCTGTCGCTGGTGGAAAGCGCCCTAGCGAAGCCCTTCGGTCAGGGCGTCTTCTTCTGGCAGCTCTACGACGCCTACATCTTCTACCCGATCGCCAACGTTTTCTCGAACTCGAGCGTCTGGATAACGGTGATAATGACCCTCGAGAGGTACATCTCTGTGCGTTACCCGCTGAAGGCGAAGGAGATATGTACTCGGCGCCTGGCGCGTAGGACGATTGTCGCCACCGTCCTGATCTCCCTCGTTGTTAACCTGCCGCGATTCTTCTGCTCGGCAGTGACGCGGAACGACGCCGGTACCTACGAGCGCCGGTCGACCGAGTTCGAGTCGAGTGATTTCTACCGACTTTTCACATGGCTGCACATCGCCGTTCTGCACTTCATTCCGTGTCTGCTGCTGATGTACCTCAACGCCAGTCTCATCGCCATCGTCTTCAAGGCCAACCGTAGACGCGCACAGCTGCGCGCCTCGCCGACCGGAAGCAGAAGGGAGAAATGCGGCGGAGGAGGCGGCGGCGGAGGAGGAGGAAGCGGAAGTCACGGGGACGTCACGTGTCACTCGACGGAGCAGATCCGGCTGACGATCACGTGCATCAGCATCATCTGCCTCTTTCTGATCTGCATCGTGCCGTCGGCGTTTTCGAATCGCCCGGTGGCCAAGGCCCTGTTCGGTCGGAACCAGACGATGCATGAGTTCACGCGGGGATCGTTCTACCGTCTCCTGCGCGTCATCACCAACCTGCTCGTCTACTGTAACCTGTCCCTCAACTTTGTCCTCTACTGCGTCTTCAACCACAAGTTCCTCTACGCCCTGCGTTACTTCGGACGCACCTGTCTCTATCGCGCCGAACGACGCGTCGTAGCGACCTCTATCGGCGGCCGCTTTCGCCGCCTGTCGAGTACCACTTCCGCCGGAAATACGTCCGAGTCGGTAAAACTACCGTGCGCAGTGATACACGTCGACGGCGGCGGCGGCGGCGGGATAAGAGAGAGCGTGGGGAGGTGGGGCGGGCGGGGAGTGCCCCCAGGCAGGGTAATGACCAGACTGGTAAGAGATTCCTCATTGGAGGGGAAGGAGTTCCGCGTGGAGAGGTCGTATTCCACTGGCGGAAGGCTTTTCCAGTTTCCACTGCGACCGGTTCCACGCTTCCAGTGGAACAACTACAATGACACTCCGGGAAACGTCAAGCCACCGTCAAAATGACGGCGTCGAGACAACATTCTGTGACCATCAGACACTACTGTGGCATTAAACAGTTTGCACAGTTTGTCTTGTACAGCGAAAGGTAGCCATACCGTAGGACGTGTACATGCTGACAGTGACCCAATTGCGGCGCCGGAGACTGGACGCTTTGTAGGATTGAAGTCGAGGAAATGCGGCAATTTGAGAAAATTCACTCTTCTCTGTCTTTCTGTCTTTTTGTTTATCCATCTATCTACTAATCTATCTACCATTCTACCTGTTCCCATCTGTCTATCTATATAATAGATAGGTAGCATCTATCTCATTCGTAGATTATTTGAAGCGGCCTTATTGGTCAGCTTCGTACAACGCTTAACTCTTGCGGCATTAAAGAAGTCATTCCAACAAAACTGCAGTGATTTCAAGTACTATTGCGAATTCGTATATATAATATATACATATATATATATACCTAAGTCTGTATATGCATATATGCTGAGGTAACACAAACAGTTGAAAAGTTGCATTGTGGCATGTGTGTGTGTGCGTGCATGCGTGTGTGTGCGTGCGTGCGTGCGCGTGCGCGTGCGCGTGCGCGTGCGCGTGCGCGTGCGCGTGCGCGTGCGCGTGCGCGTGCGCGTGTGCGTGTGCGTGTGCGTGTGTGTGTGTGTGTGTGTGTGTGTGAAGATATATGGCCTCAAACTGTGTTCATAATAGCGCCTTTCTCAAATCCCTTTCCTTGTTACATTGGTTTTGTTGCTTATAAGATTTTTCCCTTGGAGGCTGCAAACAATTGGTCTCCACATAGTCGTGCCAATAAGCCACTGCACACCAAAGTGACGCTTCTTAGACCGTGCCGTCGTTATGCTCCAGTAACTCACAGAAGTTAGATAACTGAAGCGTGGCCAATTGTTTACATACAGTACTATCCAACGATTCTGCGACTTCAACAGACATGCGGTTTTCATCATCAGTTATTACACTTAATCTTTTAATGATATATATGGAATGGTATGGTGTCTGGGAATTTATAAAGAGCCTCTCGCAGTGCAAACTATTCAGAGGCGCTCTCAATATTAATACCTATAGATACATACCTACAATGATAGCGAGAGTCACACAATTAAACCTTAGGAATATGTTACCTTAGATGTAACTACTAACTATGTAAGTGTTGAAGAGGAGTGTTTATATGACACTTGCAGTTTTAAAGCAACGAAAAGACAGGTTTGTTTGCAACAAGTTAGATGAAATCAAAGTTCTTCTTTCTTTTTGCCGTTCTTGTTCCCGATTTCCTTGTTCTTTTTGTCGTTCTTGTTCTGGGTTTCCCTGTTCTTTCTTTTTGCCGTTCTTGTTCTCGGTTTCCTTGTTCTTTTTCCCGTTCTTGTTCTGGGTTTCCCTGTTCTTTCTTTTTGCCGTTCTTGTTCTCGGTTTCCTTGTTCTTTTTGCCGTTCTTGTTCTGGGTTTCCCTGTTCTTTCTTTTTGCCGTTCTTGTTCTAGGTTTCTATGTTCTTTCTGTTTTGCTGATCTTGTTCTTGGTTCCCTGTTTTGCCTTTTTCCCGTACTTGTTCTCGGTCTTTATGTTCTTACTGTTCGCCGTTCTTGTTCAAGACTCCGCCAAGTGAGTTAAAAGTCTGATCTCTAATTGCACGTCTGCCTGATACAGGCATACAGCTGTACATTTGCAAGGTATATGAGACTCTATAGCGTGAGCTAAATTCCGTATACACATGTCTGTGCCTGCTTAAATATAATCCTATTCATCCATACGCTGTGTATGGTGGCCCACATTACGAGTTGAAATAAATATACACGTCTCCGTTATTTGGTTAATATATTCTTAGATTTATATATACAACAGAAGTTGACAGTATTACAAATCGCATGGCATTGTGGCCTATATGTTTTCGGCCCTCAGACGAGAACAAAATGTCTAAATCCATCTGAGATATCATACTCAAGTACTCTCAAACGTTTAGTCTATTCTTTATTTTACTTCCTAATTAATCTGTCTGTGAACGGGGAGGAGGTGGCGGGGGGCGCCACAACACCTTGCTGCGAACGTTGAGACGACACTACGCATCATATCTATGTCCTCAAAGTGACGGTGGATGGCGCTGTGAATGATGTGAACGCTGTTCAGTGTTTAAACAAGCCGCTTGGTTACGCCGCGAACCACACTCTTCAACATCACACGGTCCGATTTATAAATACGGAACGTGATTTATGGGATATTTAATAAAAACATGTAACTCAAGGGCTTTGATTTTACGAGGAACGAGGTCAGGTTCGCATTAAACTTTAGTCCCGTTTAATGTTGGCTATGTAGCGACTCATGTTCGCAGAAACCAGCAATTCAAAATCACATATATAGGCTATATATATATATATTATATATATTATATATATAATACACATATATACGCATATATATATATATATTAATGAATCCAGGATCATATCTCTGAAACTGTTATTTTTATATGAGCGTGTGGCATTATGAGGGATTACTTGGTTCTTAATTACTTTGCCATGATATAATGTTCGCATAAACCAGCAATTTAAAACCATATTATATCAAATATGTACGCATATATAAGTATAAAAATATATATATAAATCCAAGGACCGTGTCTCCTAAAACTACTATATTAATATGAGCGCGTAGCACGATGAGTGATTATGGAACCTTAAGTAGGCCTATACTATATGATGTGATAAATTGCGACATGCAGATATGAACCCCGAGCGTTAAGGTGAAGAGCTGTGACCTATGCACCAATCGAGCATTAAGTTACAGGCATTGTGGATATGGTATGTAACACCGCAGTTACTGTATATTACACCACTCGGTGTACTGTACCATTCCCGTTTTCTTTCTTTTCGTCATAAATAAGGACATGACGAAACCGGCGCAATGGGACGAAGTACGGCGGACATCATATGGCGCCCCTTTGAATTTCTTGCGAACTGGTGCTATATAAATGTGCGATCACCATGACGATCACGCATCCAACAGGCAGGTCAATTTCTTTTGACCTCTGTATGCGCATACGTCTAGAACTGACTGCGTGTGTGTACAATGTGTCCGCCTACACTGCATGGTGATGCCTACTATCAGCAAACACCAGTGATGCCACATCGACCGCGAGCGTCGTTATTGTGGCCTGCAGTAAGACACTTTCACTCAATTACTATAGAAACTATTAGAAAGTTAGTTCATTAGTTATCTAGACACTTGTAAGGCCCTGATAAAGAGCCGTTAGTACCTCACAAACGCGTCGTATAGGCTGCAGTCTAACTGGGATTTATAACAGAGTTCATTAAAATAAATGAGTTCATCGGTGAACAAGCATTGAGCATAGCGCAGGCCTATTTTAACAAAGGTTATTGTAGCAATTTAACACAAGGAATAATAGCTGAACGTTTGAGTGCACATAGAGAGTACAATTGAAGATTGAGCCGATTAGATCAGTAAAAAAAACGAAGCCAGATGCAGCCGCTAGAGGGCTTCGAGGCTTTTGTTTTCGATAGCAGTGAATCATTTATGAGTGTCAATCGTTAGGGAGCAGTAGCAGACTATCTGATTATTCGACACAAACACTCTACTTCTTATTAGACACCTGATGTCCATCCATCAACTCTCTTTAGCCACATTTGCAAACGATTAAAAATACGGAACATTGAACAGCGTGGTGCATTGCATTTGGGGGCCGGGATTAAGGAAAAAGACCAGTGGATAAGGATATACTGTTCCGTTCGGACGGATGCGGAGGGTGAGTGTGCGTGGGTGGATGCGGAAGATAAGTGGCAGAGGTTTAAACGCCGGTGAGATGAGTGGGAAAGATTATTTCAGTGAGTGATTGGTAGAGAGGGGATGGTGATGGAGGGTGAGTGCGAAAAGGCGATGTAGAGTGCACATGTGCAACTGAGACAGCGTCATATATATATATATATACATATATATATACATAATATATATATACATATATATACATAATATATATATATATATATATATATATATATATATATATATATATTAGAAACATCACCTAAACGTCCTGAAGTATTGTTTCTATTGCTTTTCAGGAGGATTCGAGTCATTGGAGTGTTCTTTTGAACAATATCGAGTGCAGTGGTTCAAGCATTAAGAGGAGTAGCCTAGTATTACGTAAGAAGGAAAATCTTCCAGAACACTGGCCCAGTTAGCTATATACATTGGTCATGAGCGTAGGCTGCCTCTATATACTCCTCTGTGTAAGAGAGCATGCGGATCGCGGTTGCTTTCCAAAGGTGGCTTATTTCAGAGAATTAAATCTCGGGTTAGCACTGTCCTTACACGGGGACCGTAAATGACAGAGGCTCCTAGACAAGCGAGCTCGGGTATATAGTAAAGGATCTCATCCGATCAATTCAGTGAAAATGATCAGGGTCGAGGCCGAATACGAGCGCTATATAAAACGTGTATGTTTACACTTAAATCAACGTTGCGTTATGCCTCATATATTTTTGCTTTTTGCTTTTATGCGTGTATGTATGTATGATGTATGAAGTATGCACGACTGCATGTATCTAGGCCTATGTATGTATACATGTATGTATGTATGTATGTATGTATGTATGTATGTATGTATGTATGTATGTATGTATGTATGTATGTATGTATCAATCAATCAATCAAGGATTTATTGTAACCATGTTATACATTCTGTGTACAAGAAAAGCAGGTAAGTAATATTAGGCGACAAATGGTAACCCAAAAGGGTTATATGCCCACTAAGCAGGGTTATGCATTTAACATAAATGCATTGGAATCAAATAGCGAGTAGCTTTCTCATAATACAAAAGTTTTGCATTATAATCTCTTTTCTCAGTAGAGAGAAAAAAAGAAATGTACAGCTGGTACAGATCAAACTAACCTTAACTATAGGTACAAGCTTAACTAAGATGTTGACAATACAGTAAATTGGGCAGCAGGATAAATATAACTATATATTCATTAGGTGTGCTTTCAGAGTTTTCTTCAACAAAATTAAGTTCGTTGTGTGACGAATATATGTAAGTATGTATGAATGTATGTATGTATGAATGTATGTATGTATGTATGTATGTATGTATGTATGTATGTATTCATGCATGCATGCATGTATAGCACGTGGATGGATCTAAGTTTAAAGACATCATACGGATACAAAAACCGTTGACGTCGGCAGAAGTTATTTTTGAACAGTTTTCGCCGTTTGTATGGCATAATTAAGCCCAAGAATAGCACACGATATACGCGTAGATGCTATATATAGGCTACACATGTGCATGATAGAGGCTATAATATAGGTAATACCCAGTGACAACATCATGATCCGAGTGAGCATTAGAGGGCATGAAATGGGAACACGCGAGCGCAGCCAGCAATCAGTCCCTCTAACGAATACAGCCAGACACGACTTGGGGTTATTCCTTCTGACATAATCAGAATGAAGAATGTCTGGAAGCAGGGCACACGGATAAGTGCTCATCATGTCAATGGCTTTATGGCGGTCGTCTCGAGTCATCACTGTGGATCTAATTATCTATTCTATGAAACTCTGCTAATGGATGACTTCATCAGCTGAGCTGTTAGAACAGCTGCTCGTCAAGGATTCCGTAGTTCATAAATTCCGTACTCTGCAGGTTCATCTAACAAATCAATTATTATTATTGTTATTATTATTATTATTATTATAATTATTATTATTATTATTATTATTATTATTATTATTATTATTTTTTTTTTATTTTTTTTTTATTTTAAATAGTAGTAGTAGTAGTAGTAGTAGTAGTAGTAGTAGTAGTAGTAGTAGTAGTAGTAGTAGTAGTAGTAGTAGTAGTAGCAGTAGTAGTAGTAGTAGTAGTAGTAGTAGTAGTAGTAGTAGTAGTAGTAGTAGTAGTAATAGTAGTAGTAGTAATAGTAGCAGTAGTGGTAGTGGTAGTAGTAGTAGTAGTAGTAGTAGTAGTAGTAGTAGTAGTAGTAGTAGTAGTAGTAGTAGTAGTAGTAGTAGTAGTAGTAATAATAATAATAATAATAATAATAATAATAATAATAATAATAATAATAATAATAATAATAATAATAATAATAATAATAAATATATTATTATTATTATTATTATTATTATTATTATTATTATTATTATTATTATTATTATTATTATTTGCACCCGAGGTAGTTCTGTTCCCTCAGGCTATGAAATTATGTCCGAAGACTGTGCGGTGGGTGTCTGGAACGACTCACTCGACAAGATCATGCAGTTCGAAGGTTCCCATAAAAGCAACGGTGTTAAAGCGCTGGATACAGACTGACAGGCACTGGAAAAGGTAAAAAGTTTCCTTCGGATCTCCAGTGCTTTGGGTTAGATGTCGTCCCATCATCATCATCATCATCATCATCATCATCATCATCATCATCATCATCATCATCATCATCATCATCATCATCATCATCATCATCATCATCATCATCATCATCATCATCATCATCATCATCATCATCATCATCATCATCATCATCATCATCATCATCATCATCATCATCATCATCATCATCATCATCATCATCATCATCATCATCATCATCATCATCATCATCATCATCATCATCATCATCATCATCATCATCATCATCATCATCATCATCATCATCATCATCATCATCATCATCATATTTCACTGCTGATATAGGCCTACTATTATTTTTAAAACAGAGTGGAGTAGAAATAGTCGCAAGGAACGTTACTGGTCATTAAGATAAAGAACTAACTATAGAAGAAAAATTGATGAAATTAAGGTCAGATGCCGTTGACTGAAGCCTTTTATTAAGGGTGTCTTGCTCTGAAAAGGCTGGAAACCACTTGATTAATCAATAAGGATTGCAGGCCGAACGAGCCTCGGACTTAGTCGCGTGTTTTACTCCTTTTACAATGCGTCCGTCATCTTCGTTCATAAATTCACATTAACATTTCACAGTCGTCTGGTTACGCTTGTTTACATCAGGCGGTAAAATGCATTTTATTATCAGGAAACTATTAGACATATTGGATTAAATAAGAAGTCGACAGCACGGCGGTAAGCGACTTAGTCAGTTGATAAGCATGTGACTTAGTCGAATAAGTTGTTAAGTCAATCGCTAACTCATTAAGTCAGTCGGTAATTCCTTAGCGACTGACTTCAAGGACTAATAATCCGCGTAACAAGCCGATCACTCTAACCAATTAAATTATCTATCGAGTCCCATAAGCCTGCTCCAGTACCTCCTTCTCCGGTCTCCGCTTAGCGTCATCCACTCGCCCTGGTTCCAATAAGTTGGTATTTTGGGCGCTGAAGAAATTCGAAGATTACGATTTCGATCCACATACTATAGGTCTACATGCTAAATTTCATGCTAAGACTGCTTAATCATTGAACAAATTAACACATTTATAATAGCCTAACAGATGAGAGTTTTCAGATAAGGATTAATTTTATTTCATCATATTCGCAATAATCGTTATTATTTAATCAATAGATTGATGCATTCATGTTGAGTATAGCTATACAACTTCTTTGTATTAAAAGATATTCACAACTACGCCGCAACAGTCACTCCTTACACTTGTGTGACTACCACTCTCTGTGAATGCCTAAGTGTGTGTCTGTGTATATCGTTCTGTTTGTCTGTCTGGTTGTCTATCTATCTGGTAATGCGTGTCTTCTTCTGTTCCTCTCTATGTTGTTCTTTTGTTGCAGAGCAGACGGATTACATTTGTATTCTAAGTCTCTGGTGTCTTTGTCGGAGAAGATGACTGCGTCTTAATGCTAGGTCTGAAGGAAGGAAGGAAGGAAGAAGAAGGAAGGAAGAAGGGAAGAGAACAGAAAGGAAGGAAGCAGGGAATGTATGAAAGAAGAAAGCAAAGAATGGAAGGACTGAAATAGGAAGGAAATGAACGAAGGAAGGAAGAACAAAAGTGAGGACGGACGGATGGACGGACGGATGATGGATGGATGGATTGATGGATGGATGGATGGATGGATGGATGGATGGATGAATGGATGGATGGATGGTGGGTGGATAAATGGATGGGTGGGTGGATGCATGGATGGGTGGATGGATGGATGGATGGATGGATGGATGGATGGATGGATGGATGTACGGATGAATGAGTGGGTGCACCATGGGTGGATCGATGGGTGGGTGGATGGATATGAGTGGATGGATGGGTCGGTGCGTGGGTGGGTGGGTGGGTTTGGGTGGATGAGTAGATGGATTGATGGATAGATGGACGTATAGGCCGGATGAAATGGCGATTGCATAGGTTGGATTCATGGCATCGTGATCCGACACGTAGTGTTGACGAGTTCTGTTCGAGGAATGAGGTCTTCATTTGGCCGACCAGATTTCGATGGATGACTGCGACTGACCTAAGGAAGAGACAGAGAACCAGTACATCGTCATCGGACGCAACTAATGGCCATCAAACCAAATTACATCGTCTAATACAGTTTTATGCACCGCGTGACTACCAGCAATCGTCCGCCTCCACGAATGTCTGGAACAGTCCACACTGAGGACACTGACAGAATGACAGACGGACAAACAGTAGGACAGACGAATAAGAAGGACAGACAGACAAATAGAAAGACAGACGGACAAGCAGAAGGACAGACAGACGGACAAACAGAAGACAGATGAACAAACTGTAGGACAGACGGATAAGCAGAAGGACAGACGGACAAACATAAGAAAAGACGGACAAGCATAATGACAGACGAACAAGGATAGACGGACAAACAGATGAACAGACGGACAAACAGAAGGACAGACGGATAAGCAGAAGAACAAACGGACAAACAGAAGGACAGACGGACAAACAGAAGGACAGACGGACAAGCAGAAAGACAGACAGACAAGCAGGACAGACGGACAAGCAGAAAGACAGACGGACAAGCAGAAAGACAGACCGACAAGCAGATGAACAGACGGACAAACAGAAGGACAGACGGACAAGCAGGACAGACGGACAAGCAGATGAACAGACGGACAAACAGATGAACAGACGGACAAACAGAAGGGCAGACGGACAAGCAGGACAGACGGACAAGCAGGACAGACGGACAAGCAGAAAGACAAGCGTACAAGCAGATGGACAGAAGGACAAACAGATGGTCAGACGTGCGGGACGTGCTTCCTTCCTTCCTTCCCTCTGCAACGAAAGAACAACATGCAGCGGGAAAGAAGAACGCATGCATAAAACATACATGCTGTGCATTCCTCTTCGGTATTCTGCTCTTAGACATGATTACGAATAATTTTATTCAACGACGCCATTGTCTCAGTTCTTTGCCTTATTGTCCTTTAGTTCGCTGTATCCCCCTCCCTCCGAATCCTCCGTCCGTCATCCAGTTTATAGTCACAGTTCTCGGTATTTCTGCATCAGTCTTCCGATACTCACTTGGGCCATAAAATGCGTCCAATACGATTCATCTGCCGTCTGAATGATTCTCCTCACCGCCTTTTAGTCCTTCGTCGTTGGTTCCACTTATCGGATACCCAATAATCTAATCTAATCTAATCTAATCTAATCTAATCTAATCTTATCTACTTACTTTATATAGCGCCATGGTAATCATACTGTTGGTCTCTTCTGTCTAGTTGTCATTCGTACAGATTAGGATTACTGTGAAATTACCTTCGTTACCTTAAAATCAATAAGGGGGTCCCTGCCTAGCGGGATTTCATCCCTTCTGGGTCTCCTGTTGTGTCCAAACGATCCCTCCACCTGACTCCAAGTTACTGTATATATCTCCTATGTTCAGCCAAATAAATGCCCGACACTTCAGGACTTTGGCAAAAAAACAGCTGTGTAGAGTTTGGATTAAACTCACTTAGTTGCTAAGCTTACTGTGCGAAATGTTAACTATACTGAGGTTTTCTTGGACGAAGTGGTCCTGTTCTGTTTATTTTGTTTTTTGCTTTTCTTGGGTTTAAAAAATACTATTGTTATTGTATAAACAAATAATATGTACAATTGAAGTGGACCAATAAAACGTTATGTTATGTTATGTTATGTTATACTGTAAGTAAGAGAAACAGATGGACTAGCCATAAATAACTCCCAAGCACCAAACCATATTGTATTGTATTGTATTGTATTGTATTGTATTGTATTGTATTGTATTGTATTGTATCTAGAAATTTATAAAGCGCCTCTCGCAGAATAAATATTCAGAGGCGCTCTCAGCACAGAAGCGCCGGGGAAACAAAAATGCTTTTAGGGAACGCGAGACCGATGAGGAAATGCAGTCATTAGTTTGGCCCTGAGCAGAGGGAGAAGATCATTCCAGATCGTGGGACCCACTACAGAAAACGCCCGGTGCTGGGCCAAGGCAGTTTTAGCCCTGGGAACAAAAAGATCAAGCCGATTTACAGAGCGCAATGAGCGAGAAGAAAATGCAGATAGCGGTTTTCGCAGATAGTTCAAGAGATATTTCGGGGCAGTAGGCTGCTGAGATTTAGAGACAAGGAAGAGGATCTTATATCGGATGCGCGCAGCAATAGGGAGCCAGTGAAGGACATCAAGCATGTAAGCAGAGATATTGGCAAACCGGGGGAGTCGAGCGATGAGCTTGGCAGAAGCAATTAGAACAGATTGAAGGGGGGAGAGACGCTGCTTGGGGAGACCTATGAGGAGCGAGTTGCAGTAGTCCAAGCGTGAGCAGTGGGTAGTCCAACCGTATACAATTAGAGTAATCCTCTCCAAACGAACATCTCGACCAGGGACGTCATTTCAGCTTACCAAGAGGGGGCAAAAAGGTCACAACATTTTTTCGGGCTCACACGCCAACAAGTATGCACGACTGTATGTATACCTTTTTAGGTGTTTCTTTAAAATGCTTTGTATTTAGTATACATGTACAAAACTGTAAGCCAGTGCTGCAAATGAGTCTCCTTTTTCTTTTTTTACTTCTTCCTTCTTCTCTTTTTACATAATTTTTTTCTTTTTTTTCAAAAAGTCAGAGGGCAAATCCCTCTTCCCCCCCCCAAATGACGTCCCTGATCTCGACTGCTAATCTAACCTAATCTAATATAATCTGCCTTCCTTAGAGTCTACCTCTCCCTCGCCACATACGAGGCTTTTACTGTCATATAGTAGGAAACCGGGACAGCAAGCATCTGTTAAATATTCAAATGTCGACCACTCTCGTGCGCGGTCGGCTTTTTGCGTAGGAGGCAATTGCAAATGACCAGCGGCCAAAAGAGGAGAGCGTCAAGGACGGACAATGCACCTTCGCACAAAAGAGATTAGTCTCCGGTGACAAGGAGACATATTTATGTCTCGAGGAACAAGGTTGAGAATACAAAACAGATCTTCAGACATAGTAGTAGACGCGAACATACCGAACATTCACATACATACACAAAGACTAGCATACATACCTATATGTACACACCCCCATATATATACAGTTATACGTACATGCAAATAAAACATATATAGGCCTACATACATACATACATATATACAAATATACATACATGCATGCAGGAATAAAGAAAGACATAAATTACACATACATAAATACATACATGCATGCATACACACAGTGATGTAGACAGACATATATAAAAATACATACATCCGTACACACACACAACTATATACATACGCTGTACATACATACATACATACATACATACATACATACATACATACATACATACATACATACATACATACATACATACATACATACATACATACATACATACATACATACACACATGCACACATAAATACATACGTAAATACATGCATACATACTTATATACACACAAACACATACAGCAAAACTTCGGTGTATCAAACTTCGGTATTTCGAAATTCCGGTTATATCGAACAACAGTACATATATATATATATATATATATATATATATATATATATACAGTGATACAGATAGAAATGACTGCATGATTACCTAGGCCGACATGAACACATTCATACCTACATACGCACAGGTACACGCACACACGTATAACTGCGGAGTGATACGTGTGTGCATTGTCTGGTGGATCAAGGAGTGTGACGCTAATCGTCTTTGTTACAACACAGTGTCGTTCAAAAGTATACAACCAACCAAGCGCACGTACACACGCATACGCGAAGACATACTTGGCGGCATGCATTGTCGTGAAAATAACGCTGACAGTGGGACATATGCTGAGCACACTGAGAATACAGGTGAGTGAGTGTGAGCATGATCAGCCGAATGAGAAAGTCGAGCGGTCTACGACATGAGACTCATTATCATTTGGCTTTTTTTCTCCAAACCATATACTAACGAGACTCACTTCGAGTCACTTGAAACACCCGGTCCGGTCGATGACCTGAGTAGCCAGCCTCTCGTCGGGCAGGGACGGACGCAGATCAGCCGAGAAGGAGTTGGGCGTCGTAAATCGAGGAGGCGAAGGCTGCGACGATGCGCGACAGTCAATGGCACAGAACTACAGAGTGGTCTGCTTGCTAACTAACAAGATTGCGACGAGACACGTTGACCAGCTGATTGGATTAGGGCTCGATGTTTTTTTAACGCAGAGTGCGTAGGTTCGAGTCTGCCTGCAGGAGACAGGAACCTTGTGCAAATCAAGAAAGGACATTTGCCGTTGCCTTAAGGAGTGAGTGAGGTCATGATGGCGAAGCAGGGCAAGGACAGGCGTACATAAAGACAGAAGCACATTGCACAGATACAAAGACAGACAGTCAAACTCAGGCAGGTATACGCAGACAGACGCACAGACAGACAGGCAAATCGTCAGACAGCTAGACATGTAGCCTGACAGACAGGCAGATCGATGGAGAGTAAGAGGTAGGCCTATACATACAAATACATGTAGACATACACTGGGAGACAAAAAGACAGACAGACAGGCAGACTGATGGGGAGTAAGACGTACATACAGATACATGCAGACATACACTGGGCTTATACATAAACGAAAAGACAGACAGACAGACAGACAGACAGACAGACAGCTGATGTCAAGAGTGAATGTATTTCCGTAGCAGCCTGAGGCGACTGAAATTAGAGATGAACTCCATGAGGCTCTTGATTGTCTATCCATGAGACGAAAGGACGTTAACCGTCCATCCAGAACAAATGCAAACCGCGCATGCTCGTATTCAGAACAGAGATCAACCAACGTCAGACTGTCATACGAGATATCGGTTTCTAGAGCAGATATAATATGTCGGTCGCCTGGTTTTTTGCCGTTTTTATTCAGATTCGCCTCGGATAGAATTCAAGATGATTAATTTTATTCAGAAAAGCCTTGCAAATCGTGTGGAACATAGTCCAAAGCCGGTGAGCGGTAGACCCGTATAGTTTAAAATATCTCGGATTTATTCATGAAAGTCGGTTAATCCGATCAATGTCAAAATAAGACTAAAGACGGATCCGAATCCAACCGTCTACAGCGACATCTTACGGCATCAAAGGCCGTTGACGTCGATGTATGAACAACATTTTTTACATTTTCACCGTTGCAAAGATAATAACAACATAGTCTGATCTAGTCAAGGCCGGTCTACCTGTAATCCGGTCACATAAAAAGACTATATAGGCTACTTAATTGTGACTAAGAGTCAAACTCTCACTGCCTCGCCATAAACTTAATTAATACGGTCCGGTGTTTAACTCAGCGAGACTAGCGCGGGCAGTGCCTTTGTGAGGTATCTAAAGGCGCTATAATAAGTGTTTAGATACATACATACATACATACATACATACATACATACATACATACATACATACATACATATATGCATACATACATGCATGCATACATACCTACATACCTACATACATGCATGCATACACAATTACACATACATACACATATAGCCTACACACATGCATACATACATTCATACATGCATCAAACATGCACACATACAAACACACATGCGTACATACAGACGTATACATACATACATACATAATGTTTGCCCGGGGCTTCTGTGCTGAAAGCGTCTCTGAATAGTTATTCTGCGAGAGGCGCTTTATAAATTTCTAGGTACAATACATACATACACACATGATATAATCTAACCTTAGGCTGTATCTATTACCATCTAATGGCGTCAAATTTTGCCTCCTCTTGGTTTTATAAATATAAAAATTTTCCTTGGGTTATAGCCCTGCACCTGGATGTTGCCTCCTCTTGAACGCTCTTGAACGGTGAATCCTGGCCAAAGACAAGAAATTTTGGAAGAAATCCCCCCCCCCAAAGTCATCAAATCTTTTGACAGAATCTCCCAAAAAAGGTCATATTTTTTGGGCAGCAATCTCCCAAAAAGTCATCAAATTTTATTCCCAAAAAAAGTCATCAAATGTTTTGACAGGAAATTCCCCAAAAAAGGTCATCCAATAATTTTTTCAAGATATTTTTGCCTCCTCTTTAATTCAAGTCTGATATATATATATATATATATATATATATATATATATATATATATATATATATATATATATATATATATATATATATATATATATAGCTTTAGGCATACGCCTATATTTTATATCTTCCTTTCTCCTTTGGAGGAACTGCACTAGTTAAGCCCCTACCTATGCGAACACGAATTCAGGTTAAGATCCTAAAACTTATGCGTTACTATCTGGCAGGCTGTGCTCCATCTCATCGTAAGAAGCTATGCTATTCGTCCTCAGCTATACCAGGTCGTTCTCATCTATACCAGGTCGTTCTCATCTATGCCAGGTCGTCCTCATTTATTCCAGCCTGAAGCAGACCTGGTTGTGACAGGTTGTCCCATAGGCCCCAAACTTCCACGGTACAGTCTAGAAGTTTCCATGACGCGTGGATGGTCCAACATCCAGGAATAAGTGGCTTAGCAACCCTACGACACGAGCTCCTTCGTCTTTTCTTTACCTCTAGTCCAAAAGCAACTGAATCCTATTTTCTGCTCTACCGTTGTTTGTGTTGCCAAGTCTGAAGCGCTTCTGATGAGTCTCTTTTAAGGAGGGGCTATATAAATATGTGACAGCATTTCACAATTACCGCTTCTAAACAGACGCGGTGAAACGGCCTGAGGCGAAATTGTGACAGAAAAGCGAATGGCGTTAATAGCGCAACAGCAATATGTCGTTTAATTGAAATGAATAACCTTTTCCACTTCTCGAAATACACGCAGTATGTTCTTTCCGGCGACCTTTTCCAGTTCTTCGTCCGTCCATCCGCGATCACGTAGAACCTGGAAGAGATTTCCGTACATGGATACATCCTTCAGGCCCTCTGGTGTCCTGGAAAGCAAGATAGGTACTTTTGCATAAACCTTTACCTGTTAAGGTAAGCTGTATTGTTAAATACACGCTAATGGATAACTAGCACATGTTATTGTACATATTAAAGTGTTATTGTAGTAAGACGCGGATGTTAGCAAAATCAGAAAGCACGAGGCCCACCCAAACAGGACTCGTGCATTCAGCAAAGTCACCGTTAAGCAAAGTAAAAAGTCATAAGTTAACCGTTAAGCAAAGTAAAAAGTCATAAATTAACCGTTAAGCAAAGTAAAAGTCATAATAGCTCAACGCCACACAAAAGTTCAACCAGAAAGATCAGAGTATTCGCCAGCTGAGCTTAGTAAAATCAAAATCGTATATAGTGTCCCGTTGTTGAGTCTGGTTCTGTTCCTATAAGTAAAGATCGTAAACTCCAAACTGTGTCGAGGTCAAGCCAAGAGAGCCAGCGTGATGCTAAGGCGAGGAAGGACTAATAATATCGTCGACATTCGCAGGTTGGTTAAAGAGACTATAGGTCTAGACTCTAGATCAGATGTCTGGCCTCCAGACAGAGGCCAGGTTTTTAAAGATAAAGTTCAAACCCAGATGCTAAGCTCGCTGCTGTAGCTCTATACTGACCTTTTTATTCCGTCGAAGTCTGCTCCAATTCCGACATAGTCGACGCCGATTAAATCCTTGACGTAGTCGAAGTGATCTACGGAAGAAGAGAAAAACACTCAACCACACGAACTGTGCTCTATACAGTCAGACAGTCAGTTTCTCATGCTTAAGATTGACGCATGCCTGTAGGCCACGAGTGAGTTTGATTTGTGAAATATCAAAAACAATGCTTTTCTGTGAACAGTAACCATATTGACCATGCTATTGTCTGATGCTACTAGACATTCATTGTCTTCATTTTTATCATCATCATCATCATCATCATCATCATCATCATCATCATCATCATCATCATCATCATCATCATAATCATCACCACCACCACCACCACCATCATCATCATCATCATCATCATCATCATCATCATCATCATCATCATCATCATCATCATCATCATCATCATCATCATCATAATGACGTAGTCGTCGTCATCACATCGGAAATCCCGCAGCTCAAGTATATAGCTTGTAAACTATTGGTGATAAGGACACATTAAAAGAAATGTCTGCTCTCTCAGTCACTAATGAATGGATATGAGTGGGCGGATGGGTGGGTGCGTGTTAATGGGCCACAATGATTTCTAAACAGTTGACCTGCTCAGTGCAACAGAGCATAAACAAGTTAAAGCGATGGAGTCTTTACGTCTGGACTGCATAACAAGCCACATTTTCTGTCCGAATAAGCGCTCACAAACAACTGGAACTGTAAGGCAATTAGTTTGGCTGAATTAGTGTCTGAAGTTCCGAGAAATGACTTTTATTAGAGACCATGAACGACTCTTGGTCGAAGAAATGCTTCTCGATCGTGATCCCAAGGATCTGTGGTCGGTCGAGGACTGTCGGGTCGTTTTCTACATTTCTCTGATAATAGAAATGTCACGAAACACTTAGGCGCTACATAAATCATGCTATAAACACTTCATTAGAAGGCACGCAATATACAGTGTTTTCGAAACGAAGTAAAGGAAGCAATCGTGATGTTGGCGATGAAGATGAAGGCAATTTTCCTGCTGTTCGTCTTCCTCCTCCTGTTACTGATGATGACTGAGTAGTAAATAGACTATGGATATGAAATCAGTTTTTAGCGTCCGACTATGGGTATGAACTCAGTTTTTAGCGTCCGACTATGGGTATACTCAGTTTTTAGCGTCCGACTATGGGTATGAACTCAGTTTTAGCGTCCGACTATGGGTATGAACTCAGTTTTTAGCGTCCGACTATGGGTATGAACTCAGTTTTTAGCGTCCGACTATGGATATGAAATCAGTTTTTAGCGTCCGACTATGGGTATGAAATCAGCTTCTAGCGACCGAGTGTTACTATGAGAACAGCCCTTCTAACAGAGTATTGTTTCTAATTAATTCTTTTATATTTATAATAATTATATTTGAACCCTAACTTGTACTCTTACACGAGGTATTGAATCATTTCAGCTGTTGAATAAACTTATTTCTTGACGCGGTGTTTTAAATATTTAAAAAATACACCATAGCCGAGTGGTTAGCGCGTTGGACTATCAACCCAGAGGTCGACGGTTCATATCCCACCAAGGCAGAAAATTTGAATTTTTGTTCAATCCTAGTCAACTGAGATATGTCGAATATGATGTTGAAATAGGCCAAACCTAATATGCCGAGGCTAAGAAAATGAATACGATATCGCCTCATAACAGCATTTGCATGGTCCAGTTAAATATTTCGGTATATTCAAAGCCCGACACGATTGAATGCACACAGTAGAAGACGACCTACAATAGCCATTCGGCCACGCGCCAATGCACACACACCCTACTGAGCACAAAAGCCTTTTCTTGGAAACAATTAAATATCCTCAAGGCATGTAAACAGGCGCCCACACGCTGTATAGGACCATGACTGGGCATTTTCACCTGGCACATACGCCAGGTATAGCCCCCATTAATTTCAAACTCAATTCTCCATGCATATATATATATATATATATATATATATATATATATATATATATATATATATATATGTATATATAGCAATCGAAATACACTATAAACATATCTGATATATATATATATATATATATATTCAACAATCAGACACGCAAATTTCATTTAGGCCTATACAAAGTACATACGAACAATATACAGGCTTATTGATTAAATCATATTAATTAAGTCATACATTCGAGGATTTATATAGCGCACTCTCAAGATGCTCAAACAACGCAATTTTAAGATTGGTAACAGATCAGGGGAACCCCGAAGCCCAAGCTGGTCTCTAATTCTCAGACCACAACGTAAAAAGTTACTCTTTGAAGAAGTCTCTATAATTTGATGCGACAATATGTAAAGACTTTTATCATTCGAGTGTCGATTTAGAAGTGTTGAGAAACGTGTGAGCAGGGTACAGTCATCTTCAGACAGGTGCAATATACTGGGATATTCTATAAACGCACAGTTGCAACGCCATGACGATGCGTTTTCAGTCACCCACGCAAATATATACATATGCATAAAAATATATATGCACAGGGCTATACATGTACATCTCGCGTCAGTGCAGCGACCCGTGTAGGTCCTATACGTAGACAAGGACTCGCCATTTAATGCTTACAATACACAAGCATATTCATATTCATATATCAATGATGTGAGACGGTTTATTACATATAAATATATAAATATATATATATACACAAGCATATGGGCCTGATGCGCTTAAATATTTAAACATATGATATATTGGTACCAGACTGCCCCATGCATACTCACCATGACTTGCAATTTCCATAGTTTTGCTATAGAGCTGAATCTTATAAATGCTAACAGTTCTCAGGGCCTAAGCATTCGTATGAAGACGTCGTCGAGATGGACCCAGGAGGCCTACAACCGCACCGTACGTATAAAACTTGAATCTGTTAAATTGAGATATGTAGACTCTTACAATTTCGCAGACATATATTATGTCGTTTCAGCAGAAGGGCTTCTGATTTGAAACCTTCAACGTATTTGTTCATTATTAAAATATGCATGAATTTAAAATCGCGCAGGCTTGTAGTGCAACTATATTATCGATAAAGTATAATGATGTTACACGCAATTAGTTGTTTCAGTAGAGTTTGAAACTTTTCAACTGAGACATTTATTTTCATAAGTAGTTAACATAGGAGGCGTTTGACACAATTAAGTTTTTAGCTAAATTAAGTCTAGAAGTTTTTAGTTCAAGTGTTGATACTCTTAATAGAAGAATGACACACAAGGTCATTATTTTTATAGCACACATCGTGTGGAATGAATTGGACGATTTATGGGGATCGACGTGGAGCGATGCTGAATTACTCACACACGTTCAGAACTGGGAGGCATCGGAAGAATCTAGACGAAACGTTGAACCAGCTCCAAACCTCAGCAATCTCAACAACAATGACGAGTTGGATGTCTGGGGTTCATTGTCAGATTCAGACTTATTGACATATGTTCAAAACTGTGAAGAAGAGGAAAAACGGAAGCAACGCTTAGAAAGAGGAAAACAAACGCGTGAGGATCCAAATTACTTTTTATAATTATGAAAAATAATTATAATATTTCGATTCTGCAATTTAAGATTTACATAGAATTCATATTATATTATTTCGTATTTGTATTACTTTTGTAGTAAAAAGGAAACTGAGCGAAACTGCTCCGTCAACCTCAGCTTCTACAGAAAGTCGAGCGAAAAAACATCGTGAGTTATGAACGTTGTAAACATTGTATTTAAATAATTAAATCTATTAAACGCTTTCTTGAATCATTTACATTAACCTGAGGTTTAATATGTTTTCATCTGCTTATGTCAAGTGCTTACTTCATTTATCTGATTCATTTGGCTACACCATTTTACTTTACATATGAATTTGATTTTGAATAATTTGTTTTTCTCTCTCTCATACTCATGAATCGTTTGCATTAGACAATTCATAAGGTGTAGGAAGTTTTTCATAGACTTATCTAGTTTGCAGTAACATGTATACAATTATAGTTATTTGTATATGTCTATGCTAACCATTACAATTCAGGCATGTCCAAACTGCGCCATCTCGAATCTAACATAGATTCAATTGTGTCTGTTTCAGACTCTGGCAATGGCGGGAAGTGTGTATCCTGTACAGCGTACAAGCGGGTGAATTTATCGATCGACGGACTATGTACAACCTGTGTCAATCGTAGGATGTGCGCAAGATGTCAAGCACGCAGAACTGCACGATTCTTCCGAGATGGGATAGATTGCTGCACCATTTGCGAACGCAGCATGGCCTCATCCCAAGTGCAGACTTCGGTACAGAACACGTTTGTGGAGGAAGTTTTACCATCCGAGTCCAGCGCAACCGATGTCGAACTGCAGATTCGTGGTCTGGAAAACTCTATCGCACAGAGTCTGGAACATGGCTTAAGAGAACATGGGTATATTATCAAATTAATTTATAAATTGCTGTAGAGATTTCATTTTTCAAACTTAAATTTTTAAATTTTTTAAACTTTGAAATTTTTCAAACTTAAATTTTCAAACTTTGAAATTTTTCAAAACTTAAATTTTTAAGTTTTTAAATTTCGAACCATAAATTTTTAAACTATGAAATTTTTTTTTTAAATTTTTGAAGTTTTAAATTTTTAAGTTTTTAGTTTTAAAAATTTTTTTTTTTTTTTTTTTTTTTTTTTTCAAAATTTAAGTTTTAAATTTTTAAATTTTTAAACTTTGAAACTTAAATTTTTCAAACTTAAATTTTGAAACTTAAATTTTTAAACTTATTCAACCCTGATGGTTTCAATTTTAGAGCGATGAAATGGTACATTGCAGCAGACGTCAGATTCCAACGCGAAAATCCAGACGGCGATGCTAAAACAACTGGTTACTTCAAATCTGTTCCTGCAATTCTTCTAACCCCAGGACAAACTCACGAGCAACTCGAACTGGCCGTCGATAGAGTTTGTTCACTGTCAGATGTATTTACCTCTGTTGGTTCGGGCTGGAAAATCGATGGTATTGATAGTATTAAATTGTGCATGGCATCATATGACCCAATCGGTGGCTCTTCCTTTCTACCAACACCAACTTGGATAGCCAAGAAGTGTGCAACCCTAAATATTAAAAATGATGATGATTACTGCTTTCTATACAGCTGCCTAGCGGTTTCACACTATCAGAAGCGTAACCCTGACCGGGTTAGTCGTTATAGACTGTATTTAGACGAGTTAAACGTTGATGGACTCAGGTTTCCACTAGAGATTGCACAAATTCCAACATTTGAATTGAACAACCCAGATTTTGCCATTAATGTAATTTATCCAAATTCTGAGGATAAAACTTTTGTACCACTATATGCCTCGACTCACAGAAACAGGAAACATGTAGTTAATTTGATACTTTTGAGCGAGGATGAGAAGCGACACTACATTGTTATTCGCAATCTATCCGCACTTTTCGCTAGTCGAAATTCAGGTCCATGTAAGACATTCCCATGTCCATACTGTTTACATTGTTTCACAACTGAAGCCCTCTGCAAGGCTCACATTCCAGAATGTGGCAAACATGGTCTGCAAAATTTAAAATATCCAACAGACTCCAACAATGTTTTGAAATATGCTAACACTCAGAACGAAATGGCGGTTCCGTTTGTGATTTATTCAGATTTTGAATGCTTTTTGGAAAAGACAAGTTCAAACGCGGGCAGTTCTACCAAATTTTGTGACACACATGTTCCAAGCGGTTTCTGCTGTTTAACCGTATCGTCTTTTGAACAGTATAATAACGAACAACCGTTTGTCTATAGCGGTGACGATGTCATGGGCACATTTTTCTCACACATAAAGAGTGAACAGACCAGAATTAACGAAATTCTCTCCCAAAATGTCAAAATGAAACCTCTCACCAAACTTCAGCAAGAAAGTTATACCGCATGTCAAAATTGTCCTTCTTGCGATGTCAGTTTGGGTCCTGTAAATAAAGTGAGACATCATTGTCACATAACCGGCAACTTCTTGTCAGCTCTTTGTACAAATTGCAATTTGCAGATGAAATTTAAGAAGCCGACAAATACGAAATGGAAAAAGGATGCAAATTACATGATACCGGTCGTTTTCCATAATTTAAAGGGATACGATTCACATGTGATTCTAAAGCACTTGACAAGATTTTTTGCTCCGAAAGATGTTAATGTCATTGCCACAAACATGGAAAAGTATTTGGCCTTTGAAATTAATGGATTAAGATTTGTTGATTCCTTGCAATTTCTAAACTGCAGTCTGGACACCTTGGTGTCAAATTTGACGAAAGATGGAGACTCAAATTTTAAACATATGCGTAGACTTTACGACAATGATGAGCAATTTAAGTTAGTTCTTCGCAAGGGGATTTTTCCTTACGAGTACATGGATTCACAGGATAAAATGAGGGAAACCTGTTTGCCAGCTCAAGACGACTTTTACAGTCATCTCACAGAAGAGAATATTAGCGATACCGATTATGCACATGCTCAAACAGTTTGGACAAAATTTGACATACAGACCATGCAAGAGTATCACGATCTGTATTTGAACACGGACGTTATGCTACTTGCAGATGTGTTTGAAGAGTTTCGTAAAATGTCTTTGAATTACTACAAATTAGACCCACTCCACTACTTTTCGAGTCCTGGTCTGAGTTTTGATGCTTGTCTGAAAATGACCAAAGTCTCTCTAGATCTTTTAACAGATCCAGATCAGTATCTATTCATTGAAAAGGGAATGCGAGGTGGGGTATCCATGATTTGCAATCGTTATGCCAAGGCTAACAATCCATATCTTGAACATGCATATGATGAAAATCTTGAAAATAGCTATATTATGTATCTCGACTGCAATAACTTGTATGGTTATGCCATGAGCGAACCTCTACCCACTGGAAAGTTTAGATTTTTGGATGCAGACGAAATTGAAGAGTTTGACTTGAATTCTAAATCTGCAGAAGATGCAACAGGTTTTATTCTAGAAGTAGACTTAGAATACCCAGATCATCTACATACCAGGCATAATGATTATCCATTGGCGCCTGAAAAGATTGCAATTTCATCCAACATGTTGTCTCCATACGCACACGGGTTAGCACAAAAGCTAGGAACCAATCTTAACAATAAACCCGAGAAATTAGTGCCAAATTTGCAGAACAAGACCAACTACGTTGTGCACTATAGGAATTTGAAGTTTTATCTGAAAATGGGCATGAAACTTGTGAAAATTCACAAAATTTTGGAATTTGTGCAATCCAAATGGTTAAAAACCTACATCGATTTTAATACCGCCAAACGTCAGGCAGCCACCTCATCGTTTGAGAAGGACCTTTTTAAACTCATGAATAATTCAGTCTATGGCAAGACTATGGAAAACAAAAGGCGTCATTTAGACGTTCGCATTGTTACAAATGCCAGGAGAGCAAAGCGCTTTATAGCCCGTCCAACGTTTCACTCGTTTAACATTATTAACGAAGATGTTACCGTTGTCCAATTAACCAAGTCTAACGTTTTTCTCAACAAACCTGTATATGTTGGCATGTCAATTTTGGACATTTCTAAACTGCAAATGTACGATTTTCACTACGAACATATTTTGAAGGTGTATGGTGAAAGAGCGAAATTGTTGTTTACGGATACAGACAGTTTGTGTTATCACATTCGAACAGATGATGTGTATTCTGACATGCAAAATCATATGAATTATTATGATACCTCAGATTATCCGGCTGATCATTTTCTGTACAGCCGCGATAATGCGAAAGTCATAGGGAAGTTTAAAGATGAATGTAATTCCAAGGCTCCGTTGGAGTTTGTAGGATTAAGATCGAAAATGTATAGTTTGTTGCTCCCTGGAAACAAGGAAAAGAAAACGGCTAAGGGTGTTAAGAGATCATATGTGGCGAAAACAATTCGACACAACGATTACAAGAACTGTATCTTTGACGAGCAGCCCACATCATCGAGATTCTTTGTTATTCGTAGTAGCAAGCATGAATTGCACACGACCGAAATTTGCAAATCTGCACTTTCACCATATGATGATAAAAGATATCTGCTTAACAGTGTCGATTCCTATGCCTATGGTCATGTTGAGATTCCTATGATTAATCCTTAGTGCTTATTAGATTTCAACGTTTGTAAATGTCATGTTGTTGTGCTTTCTATACAAAAACTGTGAATTGTTTCTTGTGTTTTCAATTTGAATATATAAATATAATTCGGTCTTGAATTTGCCATTCTTTAAGATGGATCCTACCTGGCAACACCCTTTTTCTGCTATTGTAAGTGGTCCCTCAGGATGTGGTAAAACGCAGTTTACCCTACGTTTTATAGATCACTTACACCACATGGTAAAGCCAACAGTCGACAAAGTCTTGTGGTGTTATGGGATATACCAGGACATTTTCGATAAATATCCTCAAGTGATATTTCACGAAGGACTTCCAGACTTGAATATGTTTGACGGAAAAGACAGGACACTCCTCATTTTAGACGATTTGATGAGTGAAACGGACGAGAGGGTCACTAAAATTTTCACAAAGATCAGCCATCACAGAAATGTTTCGGTATTATATCTTACACAGAATCTATTTTACAAGAGCAAACATACTAGAACTATCAGTCTGAACGCTCACTATTTGGTCCTGTTCAAAAATGTAAGAGATTCTACACAGATTGCAAATTTAGCCCGACAGATGTTTCCCGGAAAGTCAAATTTTATGCTCGAAGCTTTCAGAGATGCAACGATGGCTCCATTTGGATATCTCTTGGTAGACCTTAGACCCGATACCGATGAGAGGTGTAGAATAAGAACAAGCATATTCCCAGGCGAGACCCATTATGTGTATGTTAGAAAATAAATATATAGAGATGCACAGAACATGATACACTCATTGAGTAAAAATGTCTCCCAAACTAAGGAAGTATCTTGCAAAACTAAGTCTGCTTAAAAAAGCTTCGGTCAAAGTGAGGAAGCAGATTCTGAAGAACTGTAACAAGGAACTCTTATGTTGTCTATGCGAATGTTCTAAGAACATTCTAAGAGGTCACGTGCCACTAACTACTCCACAGAAGAGCAAACTGAGTCGATTTAAGAAGAATTTGAGAAGCCTGGCGTCAAAGAAAACGCTTGTTAAGACTAAGAAGAGGCTCATTCAGACGGGAGGTTTCCTCGGTGCACTACTAACTCCCGTGCTCTCCTTTCTAGGCTCGCTTCTAAATCCCAACAGATAACATGGAACATGCAAAGAAAATGGTTTTAGTAGAACCTAGACAGATTGAGAAATGGAAGGAAACCATGTTGGACAAGACACTATCAAGATTGGATGGTGAAATCTATGACATACTACATAGAAATATTGCTGACGACGAAAAAGCTAAACTTTACTCAAACAGTTTAAGTCGATATTTAAATATTGATAAACCTACAGTTATAACAAAGTTTAGTTTAAGCGACCTAGTTGCTAAAGACGATAAGCCTCAGACCGTGACCGAGTCGAAACCTAGTTCTCTAGAGACTGACGTGTTAAACACCGTTCCAGCGAAATGGAGATCTCATGCATCACGACTTTTGACTCACATGAAAAACAATTCTGAGATCGATTGGACCGAAAAGGGAGAACTCGTTTTGAAGAATACAACGATTCCTCAAACCCATGCCGTGGATTTGGTAAACGACCTGCTCAGAAAAAGAATTTCAACTCCAAATCCAACCGGTTGGAAGCAACTTGCCGACGCCTTGAAGGAATGCAATATTCCACACGAATTAATCGGTAACGAGGACAGATGGAAATATATTAACACAACAACCGACGAAAGTCCAACAGTTTCTCCAAAACCCAGTCGCAGAAGGTCTCGTGCAAAATTGCGTTGGGAAACGTACTGATGGAATCGTATTTTGATCCAAAACATGCCGGTAGTTTTGGTGGTGTGAATACGTTTCAAAGACATGTAAAAGGGCAAATTAAATCTAAAGATGTTAGAACTTGGTTACAGAAACAAGATGCTTACACTCTGCATAAACCTGTTAGATTAACATTTAGACGTAGAAAAACATTCACAGTTGGTATTGACGATCTGTGGCAAGCCGACCTGGCTGACCTTTCAGCATTGTCCAAGGATAATGATAAGAATAAATATCTTTTAACGTGCATAGATGTTTTTTCCAAATATGCTTGGGTTGTTCCGCTTAAATCAAAGACTGGAACTGCCCTGACAGAGGCCTTTTCTACGCTGTTGGTCGATAGACATCCTGCACATTTACAAACCGATAAAGGTACAGAATTTCTTAACAAAACCTTTCAAGCGCTGCTGCATAGGAACGCTATAGCCTTCTATACCACCGAAAACACCGATACAAAGGCCTCGGTCGTTGAAAGGTTTAATCGCACGCTTAAAACAAAGATGTGGAAGTATTTCACTTACAAAAACACCCATCGTTATACAGATGTTTTACAAGATTTGGTACACTCGTATAATAATACCTATCATAGAAGTATAGATATGACGCCCAGTCAAGTGACCAAAGAAACCGAACCTGCTATTAGAAAACGCTTGTATGGGGAAAAGAAGAGAGTTGCAACGTGGAAATATAGTGTGGGTGATAAAGTGAGAATAAGCAAAGCTCGAGTTGCATTCAAAAAGGGCTACCTACCTTCTTGGACGGATGAAATTTTCACAATTGAAGCACGAATACCCTCAGATCCAATCACTTATGAATTGACAGACTTAAACGGAGAGAAATTGAAAGGTAGATTCTACGAAGAGGAATTGCAGCAGATTTTGAAAGAAGATGATGTTTACAAAATAGAAAAAATATTAAAAAGTCGTAAGCGGAGAGGGAAAACCGAATATTTTGTTAAATGGCGAGGATATGACAATAATTTTAATTCTTGGACAGCCGATATATTCAAGTTGTAGTTGTCTGATTGTTCATTCAAAGAAAGTACTTTGGAGACCTTACACCGTTTGTTCTATCATGGCGCACTTTTACCTGACATTGCCGAGTAATAGTTCTATGCACTACTATCCTAACAACACGCTTACACATTATACCACGCGGCTAGAAAATGATATATCACTGTCCGGCGATTGGGAAGTTGGTTTGGTCGAAATACAATATCAACACACCTGGTTCAATTTAAATAAGCTTGATGGGCGAGTCATATACACACAGACTATAGAAAGAAATGGGGTCATATCTCATCCGCATGGTATGTTTGAATTGCCTCCGAGATATTACGACTCGCCGTCAGAGCTTGTAGAAACGTTAAACGAACATATAGAAGAGACGACTTTTAAACATGACAACATGAATTCTACAGAGTTTAAGTATAACGATATCACGAACCGTGTCAGTGCGGTCATTTTTAAAGATGTAGTCATATACTTCTCACCTCATCTGCGCGCAATGCTTGGTATATCCGAAAGACAGAGTCCGTTGACGAATCCGAAAACTACTCCATTACTCTGGGAAGCCGATCATAGATGTGATCTAAATAGAGGGTTTTCTTCCATGTATGTATATTGTAACGTCTTGGAGCACATCCCCGTGGGTGATACAAAAGCTCCGTTACTTCGTATCGTTCATGTGTCGGGTAAAAACGGTGACAGCATAAATACGATATATGAAAAACCCCTCTACGTCCCACTGCAAGGGAAAAACTTTGACTCTATAGAAATAGATATAAGGACGGATACTGGCAAACCCATGCCATTCGAATACGGGAAGGTGATGGTTACACTTCATTTTAGACTTTGTAAAATTCCATATCTTTTACAATGAAAAGACAATTTTGTTGCGATGCGAGTCGACTCGCGTACGAAGATTATTATTTGCAGCAGAGTGGTAATGGTATGCCCATATTCCAAGGCGCGCGCATGCAGCGTGGTCATGGAATAGGAAGTTTTCTGAGCGGGCTTTTCAGAAGCGCTTGGCCATTGATTCAAACTGGGGCTAAATCGTTTGGAAAACACTTTTTGAGAACCGGCTTGCAGATTGCCAATGACGTTGTGGAGGGTCAACAATTTAAAGACTCTAGCAGAAGACGTATTCCAGAAGGTATAAAAGCTTTTACCTCGTCCAACGACTTCACTACCCAAAGTGGCAGCGGTAGGAAGAGTGTGAAAAGGTCGGGTGTGAAAAGGACGTTAAAGAGACCTGTTAAAAGATTGAAACACGACATATTCGAGAAAGATTAAGCATGGCATTCGTTCATCCACAATCTTGTGAGTGCACAAAGAGCGAATTGGATCTGTTTATCGTACCTCCAACGCAGACCAGTATAGAGAGTGGTGCATATGTCGAATATAACCCGATAGCCACAATTTCGCAGGGCACACCTATAGAATTTAGTATTACTGGAGCCGGACAAGACTATCTCGACTTGTCAAACACTCAGTTATACGTTAGAGCGCAAATTATAAAGGCAAACAACGAACCTGTAACCGATGATAATGTTGGACCGATCAACTTATTTTTGCACAGTCTTTTTTCGGAAGTTGACATCAGCTTAAACGACACCCTTGTGACACCTTCAAATAACACTTATGCCTATCGCAGCTACTTGGAAACCCTTCTGAGCTACGGTGATGCAGCCAAAACCTCGCAGCTTACCTCAGCCTTGTATTACAAGGACATTGCAACTCATTTCGAAGATGCTAATCCGCACGACGCCAATGCTGAAAATCTTGGGTTAAAGAAACGCAGTACATTTACAGATGAAGGACGTGTAGTCGACATGCTAGGATCTATTCATAGCGATCTATTTTTTCAGGATCGATTTATTCCTAACGATATTAATATAAGAGTGCGACTTGTTAGGAATAAAGATGCATTCTGTCTCATGTCGTCCGTTCAAGGAGCTGCATATAAAGTTCGAATTCTAGAATGCAAGTTATATGTGAGAAAAGTAAAGCTCAGTCCCTCGGTGTTTCTTGCACATGCGAAAGCGCTTGAACAGGGAAATGTAAAATTTCCTGTTAGAAGAGCAGTTTGCAAGACCTTTACCATACCGAGAGGTAATCTGGATGCATCTCAGGAAAGTCTTTTCTCTGGCCAGTTACCTACTAGAATCGTCATAGGTTGTGTGGACAACGATGCATTTAACGGCAGTTATACAAAGAATCCGTTCAACTTTAAGCACATGCATCTATCTCAGTTAAAGGTATATTTGGATGGTCAACAGCAGTCTGTGAAACCTTTGGAACTAAATTTTGCCAACAATCAGTTTATCAATGCATACGCCTCATTATTTATGGGAACTGGAAGTGGATGAGAGACGAAGGAAACCTAATATCTCGAGAGGACTTTCCTGGAGGATATGCACTTTATGCATTCGACTTGACTGCCGATTTAGCCGAGGGTGATCACTTTAATCTGATTAAGCAAGGTAATATTCGTCTGGATATGAAATTTGCCCAAGCTCTAGCCAACACAATCAACGTTATAGCGTTCGCAGAATTTGAGAATATTTTGGAAATTGATCGCTCAAGAAACATCATTTTCGACTATAAGAACTGAAAATGAATGGACTTAGAATTGAGTCGATACTACTGAAAGATGCAAAGTGTGGCCCTATGTTTTTGGGCGTGTTTGCGTGTGATCGTCTACCTACAACTTTAAACCAAAGTGGACCTCTGCTGATGGTGTGTAACACAGATCCGCACGACAAACCTGGAGAGCATTGGATAGTCTTATACGTTGAAAACTCTTCCTATGGCGAATACTTTGACTCTTTTGGAAGACCTCCCGATATTCCGTTTAGAACATTTTTGAATCGTCACTGTGTAAACTGGATATTTATCGAGAGACATTTACAAAGTACTGTTAGTCGTTTTTGTGGACACTATTGCATATTTTACTGCGTACATAGAGCTAGAAATAAAAACGTTCATGCTATTGCCAATCTGTTAACTTCTGACACCGGACTAAATGATTATCTGGTTCATAACTATGTGTGTAAAACTTACAAATAAAGAAGTTGTGTTTCAGTTTAATAAAGTTTATTAAAAGAAGTTCAGCTTGTCTTTTTTCTTATTTGAAGTGTCGGGTGGAGTCTATAAATTTTTCTGTCCCTGTGGGATTTGAACCGCCAACCTCTGGGTTGATAGTCCAACACGCTAACCACTCGGCTATGGTGTATTTTTTAAATATTTAAAACACCGCGTCAAGAAATAAGTTTATTCAACAGCTGAAATGATTCAATACCTCGTGTAAGAGTACAAGATAGGGTTCAAATATAATTATTATAAATATAAAAAAAATTAATTACAAACAATACTCTGTTAGAAGGGCTGTTCTCATAGTAACACTCGGTCGCTAGAAGCTGATTTCATACCCATAGTCGGACGCTAAAAACTGATTTCATATCCATAGTCGGACGCTAAAAACTGAGTTCATACCCATAGTCGGACGCTAAAAACTGAGTTCATACCCATAGTCGGACGCTAAAACTGAGTTCATACCCATAGTCGGACGCTAAAAACTGAGTTCATACCCATAGTCGGACGCTAAAAACTGAGTTCATACCCATAGTCGGACGCTAAAAACTGATTTCATATCCATAGTCTATTTACTACTTGACTGCGATGACGATGACGATGACGCTGCTGCTGCTGCTGATGATGACGATAATGATGACGATGATCAAACGACGATGTTAATGATGAGTAGGAGGACGACAACGACGACACGATGATGATGATGATAATTGTGATAATGGTTAATCTCGACGACGGTGGTGGTAAGGAGGGTGTTTGTTGGCTCACTGGCGACGTGTGTGACGTTGGCATTCTGTGAACAGGTGATGAAGTCATTGAAGAATGACATCAAGAGCAAACCTCTGTTGCGCTTCTGCAACAAACACAAACCAAGAAAGACATGCGCTACATAATTTCTGTCGTGTTAAGTTGTCAGCAAATGGGTCGAAAATTTCGAAATATTACTTGTAAGTAGTGAAGGTAAAGTGAGAAAGCATGCTAATGCGAAATAGGTATGGTAAAGTAGAAACAGTAAGAAAATGTGAAATACGTACGGTAGAGTTAAAAGGTAAAGCAAGGGGCCATCCATATATTACGTACGCAAAAATCCGGGAAAATTAGACCCCCTCCCCCCTGTTCGCAAGCGCACTTTCTTCCACACCCCCCCCCCGCGTACGTACACTTGACGCACCCCCCCCCGAAGACCAGCTGCAGAAAGTGTCTCGAAAGTCTGCACTTTAGGCCAGATTGAAGGATGAGTGAGGGCCAATATAGACAAATTATAGGTGTCTCGTTCACAGCACAGAATAACTGCACATGGCTTTTATATAATGTAATAAAATGCCATCGGACGACTATAGGACAATACAGAGTTATAAATAGGCTAATGTGGACGTCATAATTAGACATTTATTTTGCGTACGTACACTTTTGTCCCCCCTTCCCCCCCCCGTTCGCACCCGTACGCAAAATCGCCAAAATCCGACCCCCGACCCCCTCAGTGCGTACGTAATATGCAGACGGCCCCAAAGTGAAAGTTGAAAACGGTGAGGTAACTGAAAGAATGAAATATAAGGTAAATTGCAAAAAAGGAAAGGCAAGGTATCCGCTTAGTTAAGGTAGCCTAAAGCTTTAAAATTCTTAAACTTCTCTTTTTCAAGTACTATACAGTGTAGTATATGGTTGTGGTCTAAAATACTGTTAATTTGCAAGATTAACCCCACTTCGTGAAGCAAGGCAGAACAAAGCAAGGACAGGAGTGGCATGAGCAGACGAAATGAGCGCGAACAGTCAAGATGTTAGAAGAGATACGACAGATATACCAGTAGGATTAGGAGGTCATCGGGTACATTTCGGAAGTGTGGGCAGAGGGAGAAGACGGCTGAGTGACTGAAGATGACAGGCGCTGAGGAGAGGCTGAGCGATTGGCGGGCTGTCTCAACAGATGCATGGGACAGGTCGACGATCATTCCCATCCGATTCATCTCACGAATCACGCTCTACAACAACAACAACAACAACAACAACAACAACAACAACAACAACAACAACAATGGTTGTCACTTCTGCCAATCGTACGCAAGTCGTCGTTATCAACATCATTTTCATCATCACCCATTATCTACATCAACAACAGCAGGGATCGCAACAGCACACAAAAATATAAGTTCAAGACCCCATCTTTCTTCTCTTGCTTAAATAACTGCTTATCTACTTACTTCTTTGCCTTTATTCATATTTCCATTCCACTTCATTTCATCGCTTCCTTCTTCCTGCCATGCTTCCGTTTTACCCGCCTCCCTATATCCTTTCTCATTACAGTAAAACGTAGGTTTATATTCCTGTTCGTACCTTTTATCAATACATCTGCATCACTTACATATCCTAAGCGAAAATTCTTTCGTCCACCTTGCCTCCTTAATTGCCTGAATTCTTCAGAGCATACAATTAACCATTTGTATTTTTTTTACAAATATGTCTTGGCGATACCAGCAGGAATGAGTTACAGTAGTCTAGTCGTCTTTAATCTTGGGCGTTAGCCAATGAAACCAAGACAGTTTGAGACAAAAGCGATATCTCTTTCTTAGTATATGCAATGTATTCTATAACGCTGTAACGCGTATTTTCGCCACGTAGCGTGTGTTTTAGAAATGTATTATTTGTGGGTTTATGTGCACAAAATGAGTAAATACCTCTCCGAATTCTGTGAGTCCTCCTTTGGCAATTCCTCCTGGAGTTATGGCTCGGTTTGGCCGCGACTCGTTTGTGTCGACCTTAAAGCTGTCAGCCCTTTCAAGAGAAAAACAAGTTCGCTTATTCTTCAACTCTGAATCTCCTATATACTGTAACGTTTCTCATCCAGGATAACTGAAATTATAACCATGTAAAGAATACAACAAGGAGCAACTCTGAACGTGGAATGTCAAAAGCAAATCATCTTCCGTCACAAACGCCATCACCGGCCACAACTGGACATTTTAGAGATCTGACACCTGTCTTCCTTCGACATTGTCGAGCTACCGAGAGTAGCGCTTTAGAGGTTCAATATCGTTGATGTCATGAAATGTAAGTCTGGAAATTTATCTGCACCAAGCAAAAGCCACGTGAGTGAGATCAGCATATTCACCGGCGCCAGCAGAACCTAGTTCAGTGGTTTTGTATCGTTAGGTCGGAATGGACTTCTCAGAGTTTTTCTTGAAGAGGCGGTGTATAAATTCGTGTTTAGAATTACAGTTACATTTCTGATTACAATTACCAGGGAGTGTTGCAGTTCTGAGTGATCGTCATATATCGAACGCCGAGTTCGTAGAAGATCCGGAGAACGGCCAGGCTGCTATCGATGCAGTGCCCTGCCTCAACGGCCAGCACTATGGAGATCTTTTTACCACCAACAGCATCCATCAGCTCTATTGAACAGAACACCGCTATGTTTCTAACAGGAGTTGGATTTCAACAGAAATCTCTCAGTAATAGAATAAATGTAATTACATCGAAGCCCATAGGCCTATGATTTAAAAAGGAAAACCAAATCTCTTACTAATTAAGTAATATGTCTAGCAAATTTGCAATATTTTTTCATATGACGTGAATAATATATTTTTCTTAATTACTTTCACGCCATCTAGGCTAGCGTCTATGCAGTTCTTCTGCAACATAAGATAGAGGCGTTATGTTGAGTGGTTATAAAACTAATTGAAAATACAAGGTGAAACAGTTACCCATTGTTTTCAAAAGTTGTATTTAAACATCATGGGTACCCCAAAGTTGGTTGCAACAGCCAGGGCTCCGCGGTGCAATCGACTCTCTTGTTCACGTAATACTTAATTAAGTTGTCTTATTACTAAAATTAGACCTGATAATTAACTTACCTTCGTAGCTATCCACTAGTTCAAGGTCGTCCTTATATTTGTTGACGAGTCTCTTGACAAGGTCAACCTGGTCTAGGCATGCGCGTACGGCGTCACGGTACTGCGCAGCGCAATCAACCGAAACCGACATGAACTAAACGAACATTAGAAACAACGACATCTTCACGTTCATTGTCTTATGGTAATTAGGCCATTATTAAGAGTTGCATATTTCAAACAAACTGATACGAGACCATGTTAAACCCATGTAAAGGAAAATTTTATGGCATGCTAAATTATAGAGCTGAA